>CM053561.1:39024466-39090394 GCA_028646485.1 Cryptoprocta ferox | reverse complement strand
ACAAACAAGCAAACCAAAAGGGGAAAGGAAGAAAAGGAAAGGAAAGGGAAGAAAAGAAATAAAAGGGGGGGGGGGGGGACAGAGACAACAGAAGACAATGGACAATCTAAAAGCATATAACCAGCCGAGGGGAGAGATAAGAATGAGATAAGGGAAAATATATCTGGATGGCAAGAGAAAATAAGAAGAAGAAAAGAAAAAGGAAAAAAAAAAAAAGGCAGCTCTCCTGCATGGATGGGTGTGGTTTGGTGTAGGTGGGTCTTGGGTCCTGCTCTTCAAGGCCCCGCCTTGGTGGTTGTGAGGAGACGAATCGCGGCGCCCCAAGCTCTGCTCAAACCAAGCGTTGCAAGCCGCTCTTTTGAGTCTGATCTCCCTGTGCTGCGGGCGAGCCAAGTTGTATTTTCCATGCCCCGCCTCACTTCAAAATCCTAGTCCATGCACTTTAATGCTACCTCCGGAGATGAGATGTAATCGCGCTGGCAGCAGGCTTCCTAGCCGGGTTCGCACAGGGGGAGGGGGCTGTTTCTCCTGGCGTGGCCTGGGATCCCTGCTGCCACTGCCGGAGATGAGGTGCACTCCCGCTGCTGGTCGGCTTCCCAGCCGTGATTGCGCAGGCGGAGGGGGCTGTTTCTCCTGGAGCCTGGAGCCGTCTGGGATTGGCGCAGCTGCCTCGGAGCCCAAAGAAGAATTCTCCTGCTATCTGAGAAGGATTTCTCTCCCCGTGCCCAGCGGTTATATATGGGGTGACAATATTTCTCTCAGTCCCGGGCCAAGTTCTTTATCTCTTCTCTAGAGACAGTACTATGAGCGTTTTCAGTGTCTCTTTCTCTTCCTCTTGTCTCTCCGGGGCTCCGTGCTCTCCCCGTGTTGGGCTGGGGCTCCCATCCCTCTGCACCTCCGGGGCCCAGCCCGTTTTTTAATTTCCCCAGTTTGTACTCACTCACTCAGGCATTTTTGAGGTTGTCTTCCTTCTGGAGTCTGTGTGTTTCCCTCCCACTCTTGCAGATCAGAGTATTATTGCTTCAGTCCTTTTTAGTTTGATAGGTGCGGGCAGGCGAAGATTACAGAGCTTCTTACTTCTCTGCCATCTTGCCTCCTTCCAGAAGCAGACATTTTTAATTTTAATGGACTTCAGCTTGTCAGTTGTTTCTTTCATGAATTATGTGTTTAATGTTATATCTAAAAAGGCATTACCATACCCAAGATCATGTAGGTTTTCTCCTATGCTATCTTTTAGGAGTTTTATACTTTTACTTCAGAATCATTTTGTTGATATACATAAAATCATTTGAAGGGATTTTGATTGGGATCACATTGAATTTATAAAACAATTTGATAAGAACTGACTTCTTGACAGTATTGAGTTTTCTTATCCATGAATGTGGATTATCTATTTGATCCTTCTATTTTGTTTTTCACAGTTTTGTAGTTTATCTCACATAGATCTTGTACAAATTTTCTTAGATTTATACTTATGTTATTCATCTTTTTGGAGGCTGGTTTAAATGGTATTGGTTTTTTTCTTTTTTAGTCTTATTTAGACTATTGATGTGATGAATTAATATTAATTGAGTTTTGAATATTGAACTAGTCTTGCAAGCCCAGATTAAATCATACTTGGTTATAGATTACAATTATCTTTATACTTTTTGGAATTAACTTGTTATTTTTGCATCTACATTCATGAGAGATCTTGGTCTATAGTCTTCTTTTCTCATAATATCTTTGTCTGGTTGTATTATGAGGATTATAATGGCCCATAAAATGAGTTAGAAAATATTTCCTCTATTTCTATTCTCTGAAAGAGATTGTAGAGAATAGATAAAATCTCTTCCTTAAGTATTTGGTAAAATTCACCAATGAACCCACCTGGACCTCATGCTTTCATGCTATCTGTTTTGGAAGATTATTAATTACTGTTTCAATTTCTGTAATAGATTTAAGACCTCATCAGACTATCTATTTCTTTTTACTTGAGCTTTGGCAAATTATGTCTTTCAATGAAATGATCTATCTAGATTATCAAATTAGTTGGTTTATAGTTATTCACATTATTTTTTGTTATCTTTTTAATTTCCATGGGAACTTCAGTGATAGCCCTTTTGTCATTTCTGATATAAGTAATTTGTATCCTTTTTTTTTCTTAGTTATCTTGGCTAGATCACTCATCAATCTTATTGTCTTTTCAAAATATTAGTATTTGATTTCATTGATTTCCTCTACTCGTTTCCTATTTTCGGTTTCACTGATTTTTTTTCTAATTTTTATTATTTCTTTTCTTCTGCTTATTTTGGATTTAAGTTGCTCTTCTTTTTCTAGTTTCTGAAGGCAGAAATTTAGATGACTGATTTGAGAAATTTCTTTTTTTCTAACGTATGCATTTAATGCCATAAACTTCGGTCTAAGCACTGCTTTGGCTATATTCCACAAATTTTAAAAAGTTGTGTTTTCATTTTCATTTAGTTCAAAATATTTTAAATTTCACTTGAAATTTCTTATTTGATCATGTGTTAGTTAGAAGTAGGCCATACATTTTGAGATTTTTCCAGTTTTCTTTCTGTTATTGACTTCTAGTTTACTTTTCTTGTGGTCTGAGATCAGACATTGTAAGATTTCTATAGTTTTAAATTTGTTAGAGGGTGTTTTATGGCCCAGGATGTGGTCTATATTGCTGAATGTTCTATGTGAGCTTGAGTAAACTGTTTACTCTGCTCTTGTTGGACTAGTTTATAGATGTTCATTACATCCAGTTGAGCGATGGTAATATGGAGTTCAAATGTATCCTTACTGATTTTTTGCTTCATGATCCTGTTCATTTCTGACAGAGGAGTGTTAAAGTCACCAACACTGAGAGTGGATTCATCTATTTCTTCTCATAGTTCTTTCATTTTTTTGCCTCACACAGTTTGATGATCCATTGTTAGTTCATGCCCTTTAAAAATTATGTCTTCCTGGAGAGTTCACCCCTTTATCATTAAGTGGTGTCCTACTATATACCTGATCATTTTCCTTGGTTTGATTCCTGCTCTGTCTGAAATCAGTATAGTTATTTCTGCTTTGTTTTAATTAGTGTTAGCATGGTATATTTTCTCCACCTGTTTATTTTTAATTTATATATATTTCTTTATATATAAAGTAAGTTTCATACAAGTAACATGTACTTGTGTCTTGTTTTTAATCTACCATGATATCTGTCTTTTATTTGGTGCATTTAGAGCATTGGCATTCAAGTGATTATTGATCCAGTTGGATAAATATTTACCATATTTACTGTTCTCTGTTATTTGTCCTTATTCTTTGTTATTTTGTCTCCTACTTTTTTCTGCCTTTGTGGTTTTAATTGAACATATATAATTTGATTTTCTCTCCCTTTTTAGCATATCACTAATATTTATTTTTCCTTTTTTTAGTGATTGTCCTAGAGTTTGTAATATACATTTACAACTAATCAAGTCCACTTTCACTTACCACTATACCACTGTACAAGTATTGTGGATATCTTATAATAACAAAATAATCCGAATTCTTCTTTCCATTTCTTGTATCATTGCTGTCATTCATTTCACTTAGTTATAAGTATTTATGTGTGTGTGTATATAAATATATATGATATATGCATGTGTACACATAATCTAAAATTCTGTTGGTATTATTTTGAACAAACTGTTATTAATTAGATCATTAATAAGAAAAAAAAGAAAAAGTTTTTTGTTTTTCTTTTACTTACTCCTTTTTCAATATTCTCCCATTCTTTATGGGGATCTGAGTTTCTGACCCATATTATTTTCCTCTTTCTAAAGAACTTCTTTTGCCACTTCTTTCAAAGCATGTTCTGTTGGCAATAAAGTTCCTCATTTTTTATCTGAGAAAGTATTTCTCTTTTACTTTTGAAGAATAATTTTGCAGAGTATAGAATTCTAGGTTGATGGGTATTTTTCTCTCAGCACTGTAAATATTTTGCTCCACTCTTTTCTATTGCATGGTTTCTGAGGAGAAATCAGATATCAGATATAATTTTTTATCTTCCTTTATAGGTAAGGTGTTTTTTCCCCCACTGGCTTCCTTTAGGATTTTTTTCTTTTTATTTGATTTTCTGTAGTTTAAAAATTATATGCCTACATGTAGTCTTTTTCTTTTTTTCCCCTCAGTATTCTCTGAGCTTCCTGAATCTATGATGGGTAATTGGCCTTAATTTGATGAAATTCTCATTTATTATTGTTTCAAATACTTCTTATGTTCTTTCCTCTCTCTTTTTCTTCTGGTATTTTCATTCTGTGTATGTTACACCCTTTAAAATTGTACTACAGTCCTTGGATGTTCTTTCAGTGTTTGTTCTCATTGCTTTTCAGTTTTTGAGGATTCTTTTAATATATTCTCTAGCTCAGAGATTCTTTCCTCAACTGTGTCTAGTATGCTAATAAGATCATCAAAAGAATTCTTCATTTTTATTACAGTGTTTCTTTACTTCTAGCATTTTGTTGTTGTTGTTGGAAAAGATTGGGTATAATGGATTGGGAGTTGGGTATTTCCCTTTCCTGGGTTAGTTAGACTTGGATAATATTGCAGCATTTCAGGTACTAGTTGACTAATTTCCCATGAATGCAGGCCTTGTAAAGAACAACAGAGTGATCTACTGTATTTTAATATAGTTACTTTTCCCTCCCACTGCCAGAAGCTGGAAGGGATTTTTCTCTGATGTTTACTTTGTAAACCTATTTGAGCTCCTGGAGAAAAACCTTACAATACTGTGGTGGTTCTCCTATGACAGTTTCCTCCCAGAGTTTTAAACTCTCAGTGTTGTCTGTACTGAGCCCACAGCAATTTGTCAATTACAGGTCAGGTTTTCCCATCCTGGCACTGGTTTCTGCAGTGATTTCTGCTTCTGAGTCTCTGCTGAGGTACCTCATGCCTTGCTGTCTGTCTTTCTAATCTTGGGGACAGTGGTTTGACCTGTCTCTTCCCTTCTCTTGTGGATCCAAGAAGAATTATTGATTTTTCAGTCTGTTCAGCTTTATGCTTGTTGTTAGGATGGAGTGACAACTTCTAACCTTCTTACGTGTGGAACTGGAAACCAGAAATCCTATGTATTACTTTATACCTTTTTTGAAACTAATTCTGTCTAATAAATATTTACGTATATTTCTTTTAATACAGTCTTTATATCCACCATTTTACTGGAGTTTGATGCCAAAACAGAATAGCAAAGATTTAGTTTATTCCTCTTGTTTTCCAGGTGAAGAAACTAGGAAACCTCAAAGAGCAATGACTTATGCAAGAATGATGGGAAGGATTCTTCCCATCCAAGTAGTTTTCTCTGAGACAAACAGGAAGGGAATGACTGAGTGTAGGAGGTTTGTATGTGGCTCCAACAAGCTTCCCGTGACTCAGAGTATGCCTGAACAAGGTGTGTGTAAGGCATATGTTGCAAAGCCTGAAGGAACTGAAAGAAATTCAGTGATGGATATATTTGTTAAGAATACTCAATAGAATGACTACTACATGGGTCAGATCAAAGGTGACTTTTTAAGGTAAGCCCCATCGAGCAGAATAATATTATCCGTCATTTGCATTCTTCTAACATTTTGCTCAGTTGCATTATGACATTTACCACATCTATTTTAATTTCCTGTTCAAATGCTACCCTCCAAGTAGGCTGAGAATATATGAAACACAACACCATTGATTATTAGTTTTTCTAGTTCTAATATTTAACTCGGGAACATAATAGATGATCAATGTATATTTGGTGAATTGAATTGGTACCTACTATTTTACCAGGTAACTTGAAGCATATAGATTTTCTCAAGTTTTGCACCTTCTACTGAGAAGAATTCTCCTAGTAAGCTTTCAAGAAAATAATAAAATTTGAGGTAGGCCTTAGCAGATGAGTAAAAATTGAATCGTGTGTATGGTAAGGAAAGTTATTCTCTACTGGAAAAATAAAGTGTATTTTAAGGGGACAGATGTCAGTGTAGGTGACAGGAAGGGGAAGGAACAAGGATAGTGTGGCTAGAACAAAAGTTAGTCTGGGAAGTGAGGGTTAATAGTTAAGCAGATGGACTCTTGTGGCAGTGTGGGATGCCATAGCAGGGAGTGGACATGAGCTTTCAGGTGTTTCGTAGGAGTGTTGGTTTGCAAACCCCTAAAGTTAGCTATGAATTTTCCTCCCCAAAACTTTTCCCTACATTAAACTACTACTATTTCAATGTATGACATTCTTATCTACTCAGTCGTTCCTGGTGGGAACAAATTCAGTAGCATTATTGTCTCCCTTCTTGTTATCCACTAAGCCAAATACCTGGAACACATTCACTTCTCTCTATTTTCACTGTCACCACCCAAGGCCAGGTCCTGCATCTCTAACCTGATCTAGATTGTTATCTTCCTAACTTGTCTCACAAATTTCATTCTTGTCCTTTAACACAAAAACCATAGCTGTCTCCTGTAAATGTCAATGAAAGTGTTTCTCTTGCACTTCAACTCTAATAATTTCTTTCTTCATGTGAAATAAAACTCAAGCTCCTTATTTTGGCCTCTAAGTCTGGTATACTGTGGCTTGTGCTTTCATCACCAATGTAATTTCATGACTCTGTGCTCCGGGTTCATCTTGCTGCTGTCACAGGGACCTGCTTTCAGGTTTCCCACATGCTTTAACTCTGTCTTTCCCTATTCTTCTCAGAGCCCACTCCTTCTCACCCTTCATATCTCAACTTAAATCTTAGACTCTTGGGGTCTTCTCCAGACATGTTATGGGAAGCAAATTCCTTTCATTTATTTTAAGACTTCTTTAACCCCTTACTTGTAAAATAAAATGAAGATACAGATAATTGCTATAAAATAAATGTACAGCTAATTAATTATTATGAGGCCAACATCTTTACTAACACATGACCAATCAGGTCAAGAAATATGCCTGACACATTAGAAGCCACTCAAAATGCCTCACTCCCAGCAAAATCTCTTCCATTTCCCTGAAGCAAATAGTCTCTTAAATTTCAGGAATCACTTCCTTGCATTATTCAAATCTTATCACACAAGTGTACTTCCCTAAACCCTATGCTTCAGCTTTATCCAATTGTTTTTCCTTTGTTTATATTTTTCCAGTAGATTTTATTTTATGGCTTCTATTTCTGTCCTTTTTTCCTTATGGTTTATTTTTAATTAATGTATAATTTACATAAAATAAAAGACATATTTTTAAATGTACAATTCAGTAAGTTGCTTCAAATGTATCTATCCCTGTCACTACCCATTCATCATCAGAACAAGTTGGTTTCTGTCAGTCCTATCTCCCAGAGAAAACCATTGTTCTGCTCCTTATCACTGTAGTTTTTCTTGTTCTTAAATGTCATAGAAAGATAATTATCCAATATGTACTCTTTGTGTCTAGGTTCTTTCACCCAGTATAATGCTGTTTCACTGTGTTAGTCATTTGTTTCCTTTTACTACTGAATTCATTTTTTTTTAATATACTGTATTATTTTTTAATCCATTCTCTTATTCATGGACATGCAGATTTCAGGCTGTCAGCAGACAGCACAGAGCCTGCTTGAAATTCCCTCTCTCCCTCTCTCTCTCTGCTTCTCCCCTGCTTGCTTACTCTCTATCTCTCAAAATAAATAAACTAAAAAAATGTATATATGGACATTCTTATACTAGTCTTTCTGCAAATATGTTTTCGTTTCTTTTGGGAAGGTTCCTAAAAATGGTACTAATGGATTATTTAGTAAGTATATGTTAAACTTTATGAGAAACACATTGTTTTGCAAAACATTTGTACTATTTTACATTCCAACCAATAATACATGAGCTTATCAATTGTTTGACATCTTTGCCAACAATTGAATTGTCAGTTATAGCACTCTTCTGAAGAATGTGTGGTGGTATCACATTGTGGTTTATTTTATTTCCTTGATGAGTCCTTCTGTTAAACATCTTCTCATGCTCCTTTTGGAGACATTTGTCTGCTCAAGTTTTCTCCTATTTTAATTGGATATTTTTGTCTATTTTTGTATTGTAGGAGGGCTTTATACACTCTTGTGTGTGCACACATACATACGTGCACACATACATAAACCTCATATACACATAAGTATGTATGTACACACATAACACATATATATGAGTGGGTATAATGGTGGGTGGGTGTCAAATATATGTATTGAGAATATTTTCTCCAAATCTGTGGTTTGTCTATTTTTTCTTAATGGTGTCTTTGAAGAGACTATTTAATAATGTTTAATTCATTGACTTTTTTCATGGATATTTAGTCATTTTTGTCCATTCAAAAAATCATTACCTACTCCCTGGTCACAAAAATAGTCACCAATGTTTCCATCTAAATTTTTGATTGCTTTAGCTTTTATATTTGTTTATATCATAAATCTCAAATTACTTATTGCATATGTTATGTACAGGTCAAGTTTTTCTTTTTTTCATAAAGATATCTAGTAATTTCAGCACCATTCTTTAAAAACCAACGATCCTACTTTGGGAGTTTCATCAAAAATCAATTGGCTTTATTTTTGTGAATTTATTTCTCTAATCTGTTCTGTTATTCTCTATTTTTAACCCTTAATCCAACACAACCCAGTCTTTAGTCTTTTCTTTTCTTATAAACTGAATTTCCATATAAGCTTTAGAGTTATCTTGTCAATTTATTAAAAACCTTTTGGTGTTTTGATTAGGACTGTCTTGAATTTTTATTTTTTTAAGTTTTATTTATTTAAATAATCTCTACATTCAAAGTGAGGCTCAATTTCAGGACCTCGAGATCAAGAGTTGCATACTCTTCTGATTAACCAGCCAGTCACCCGTCTCTTGAATTTTTAGATTACTGTTTCTCAACCTTTATTTTTTTTTTATTACCATCCCAAACCCAAGGAGAAAAAAAAATCTATTTAAATCTTCTCAAACAAGATAAATTATATAATAAAGAATAAGATTCTATCAGGTAGGGTTGAGCTTTGGTAGGTAATAAGCCATTGCATATCTAAGAATGGTTTTTTTTTGCCCCCTAGGAACCAATTTTTGTCCATTTGGGGGTGATTCTGCCTCTGTTGAGAATACATGCTTTAGATCATTGTGGGGAAAACCTTAATAATATTTAGTCTTCTGCTCAACGAATTTCAGATCTTTCTCCATTTATTTAGATCCTCTTTAATTCTCTGGCAATGTTTCCTGGTTTTGGTGTATAGATATTTTACCTTTTTTATTAAATTAATTTCTCAAAAAGAATTTCAGTTTTATTATACCTTAAAAATGGTATTTTTATCATATTTTCCAATTGTTTATTGTTAGTATATGGAAATACAATTAATCTGACTATATTGACATTGTGACTTTTGGAATTTCAATGATAATGCTGGCTTTTTTTGTGTGTTTATTTATTTATTTTGAGAGAAAGAAGGGGAAAGGCAAGAGAGAGGGGGAGAGAATCCTAAGCAGACTCTGCACTGTCAGCACAGAGCCTGACATGGGGCTCAAACTCATGAACTGTGAGATCATGACAGACTGAGCCACCCAGGTGCCCCATAATTCTGGCAATTTCTTTTTGATGGGTTCCTTAGGATATTAAATATAAACCATCATGTGTCTGCACATAAAGGCAATATGCTTTCCAATCCTTATGCAATTTATAAAAATTTAAGTGAAAAGCACTTCATAAAGTTAAAAGTAATAAGCAAGTATTTTACTGTTATTGCCTTTTTAGCTGCCTCTCCATATCAGCCAATGGTGACTGTGGTCAATGAGCATGCCCATTGTTGGTTCTTCCTTCATTGGAAGCAAGCTGTCTGATATGATAGATGGATTGGTTTCCTGGATTGCCAAAGGTAGGATTACAAGGTTTTCCTTTACTAGAGGGCAGCTGAGAAAAAGGGAGTGGTCCCAGCTGGCTTCTAAAAGAGAATGCAACAGATAGATTTGGCTAATGACTGCAAGTTTGTGTAAACAGTCCTTTCTTTCATACCTCCTTCTGAGAGGGTCGCTGGAATATAAGTTAATCATTGAGGTTCATAACCAGAGTTTCTCTGGAGGCTTACTGACTTGATATCCCTGGAGGCGTGTGAAAAAACTGTGATCTTGGCTGGGTAAGGTCTGGATAAATGAAAACGTGCAATTACATTGGAGTCACATTCTATTTTCTTATCATCTTGTGTTTGTGTATGCTTCTATTGGCTTCAATATTGTTCAAACTTGAGAATTAGTTCCTTGGAGATTTCTGGTACTGACTTGAATTAAACTGAGGAAAAAGTTTTCATCAAACATCATCCGATCTGTATGTAGAGGAATGAATGTGTAATAGAGTGTGAATAAAGGGAAACGAGTAAATGCCCAAGAGACTGGGATTAAAGTGTGGTGGTAAAAAAGGAAAAAAAAAAAGAGTTGAAAGAAAGTCCCAAATGTATCCTGAAAATCTACCGTATATCAGATATTTTAGATATTTTTTCTTTTCATAACCTTTTTTAAAACGTACAGCAGATATAGTACTTGCTCATTTTTAGCAAGTTTATAAATTACAGCATCTGTCATTATAACTGCAAAGATAAAAATTACCCGAAATCCCTACTATACCATAACTAATATTATGTATTGCTTTTCACTGTTTCTTTGATATCTCTCTTACCTACCTATCTACCTACCTATAGATTGATCAATCTATCACAATTTATCACAATGTAGATCAGAAAGAGTTGGTGTGTATCTTAGGCTTTTTTTAATATTACACACTTTAAGCAACTTTACCGAGGTATAATTCATATTTTTAAAAAATCATTGAAATTGACAATTTGAGCACTGATAGATTTATGCACTTGTCAAGCATAACCCATTCAAGATATAGAACATTTCCATCCAGAAAGTTCCATTATGGCTTTTGCATGCAGTCATCTCTAACTACTTGCTTCAGGCAACTACAGATTTGTAAAACTAAAATTATGCATTAGTTTTGTACATCAACTATACATTAGTGTTAAACATTAGTTTTACAGGTTCTATTTCATATCAATCAAACCATATTAAAAGTACTCCTTTATGTCTGATTTTGTTTGTTCTGATTCTGTTTTTGAGATAAATGTGTGTGTTCATTCTTTTTGCTGCAGAGTAATATTTAATTGTATGGATATACCACCATTTCTTTATCCATTCATCTGCTTATGGTTCACTATGGGTGCTACGAATAAACTATTCTTTTTTTCATCATTAAATATTTTATTTATACATATTTTGTAGATATCTTTACTAATTTGAGAAAGATGCCTTTTATTTTTAGTTTGCTCAAAGTTTTTTATTTTGTCCTTCCTTATATTGAATGAGTGTTGAATTTTTCCAAATCTTTTTTCTGTCTCTGTTGAGATGATTGAGATGTGAAGAGGATCATGCAGTTTTTCCCCCTGCAAAAACTGCTTTATATGTTAATGTGGCAAAACATATTTTATTTCCAAATGTTGAACCATCCTTGCATTATGGGGATAATTTGATCATTTCAAACTATTCTATCTATATAAGTCTTGATTTCATTTGCTAGTATTTGATCTGGAATTTTGAATTTTTTTCTTAATTTTTTTTGACATTTATTCATTTTTGAGAGAGAGCTAGAGTGCAAGTGGTGGAGGAGCAGAGAGAGAGGGAGACACAGAATCTGAAGCAGGCTTCAGGCTCTGAGCTGTCAGCACAGACACAGGGCTCAAACCCACAAGTGGTGAGATCATGACCAAGCCGAAGTCAGGTGCTTAACTGATTGAACCACCCAGGTGCCCCTGAAGTTTTGAATTTATGATCATGACTAATAGGGGTCTAATTTACAATTTCCAGAAATTCTTTGTCAGCTTTTGGTATTAGTGTTGTACTGCCTTCATAAAATGATTAGCAAAGCATTCTCCCTTTCTCTATTTTCTGAAAATGTTTAAGTAAAACTGATAATCTATCTTCCTTAAATGTGTAATAAAATTAATCAGTAAACCTTCTCTGGAGTTTTCTTTGTGAGATTTATTTATTATGATTTCTTTAGTGGATATAAAGCTGTTCTGATTTTCTCGTTTCATGTGTTACTTTTGATAAGTTGCATTTTTTAAGGAATTTGTTTCACTTTGTAAAATTTTCAAATTTTTAAATAATATTCTTTATTATCCTCTTAACATTTCTAGGTCCTGTAGTAATATTCCTATTTTTATTTTTAATATTCATATTTTGTATTTTTCCCTTATTTTCTTGATGAGTTCTCCTAGATTTTGATTGATATTATTAATCTTTTTAAAAAGTTGTGGACTTAGCTGAATTTTTTTCTTCTGCTTGTCTGTTTTCTATTTCATCAATTTATACTCTGAGCATTATTAATTCTTCCCTTTTTAAATCTTGGTTTTAATTTGTTTATTTTTTCTCTTCATCTTTTAATGGAGAAATTTACACTATAGATTTTAAATCTAAGAATTTAATCTAGTATTTAAAAATAGGGTTTGTTTTTACTGTATCAAATTAATTTTATATGCTACCTTTTCATTACCATTATTTAAAGATTGTTCTAATTGTTATTGTAGTTTATTCTATGACAACTTATTTTCATATCAGTATTAATTAATTTCTCAATATTTTGTGATTTTATTTATGTTTATTAATGGTTTTAGTGAAATTTTATTATGGTCAGAAAACATAGTCTGCTATTAGGTGCATACATATTTAGATTGTTGCATCTTTTTTTTTTTAATGTTCATTCATTTTTGAGAGAGAGAAAATGCAAGTGGGGGAGGGGCAGAGAGAGAGAGTTGGGGACAGGATCTGTAGCAGGTGCCATTGTCTGACATTGATATATCATACCAGCTTTCTTAGGCATATTGTTTACATATTATACCTTTTTTATTTTCCTACTTTCAAACTATTTGTCTTTAATTTTGAAGTTAGGTCTTTGTAGACAGCAAATATTGAGTCTTGTGTTTTCATTACTGTGATTTAGTTAATGTTTACATGTAAATGTTATAGCTAGTCAACATTTACAATACATTTAAATGTAATTATTGGTTTGGCTAAGTTTATGTCTTCCAGCTTTCTTTGTGTTTCCCATTTCCTTTCGTGTTTGTTTCTCTGTTGCTTCTTTCCTTTTTTATGTTGGGTTAATTGACTACTTTTAGTATTCCATTTTAATTTCTTTATTGGGTTCTTAGCCATAACAATTTTTATAGTTTCTAAATATTGTCTCTAGGGCTAAAACTATGCATCCTTAACTTATTAAAGTCTATTTAGAGTCAATACTGTACCAATTAACGCCTGATTCTAAACACGTTTTACATCAACACTTTCCACTTCTCACTTTATACTTGACAATTCATATTTCATGGATGGATGTAATCATTTTACTATATTATATTTGCATTTGTTAACTGTTCTTCATTTATGTTATTGTTGTCCTATCTTTTACTTGTGTATGCATTATAATCCACACCTTAAAGTGTTAACTATTTTTGGATTACACAGTGAGTGGTCCCTTGAGAGAATTAAGAGATAAAATTAGTTTATATATATACTCTCATTTACCATTTCTGATTGTCTTCTTTACTTCCTATGGGTCAAAGTTTCCATTTGGTATCATTCACCTTAAACCTGGCAAATACCCTTTAGAATATCTTATAATCTGGGTTTGCTGTACCTATGTAAAAATAGCTCTTATAAAAAATAGCTTTATCTCATCCTTCCTTTTTAAAGGATACTGTCAGTAGAAAATTCTGTTTCTCTATTCTTTTAGCAGTTGAAAATTGTTCCAATATCTTTTGACTTCCATTATTTATGATGAAAAGTCAGCATTTATTCTTATCACTGATCTCTATACATAATGTGTTGTTTTCCACTGAATCCTGTCAAGATTTTCTCTCTCTTTTGGTTATAATCATGTGACTTTGACATGGCTATGTGTAGGTTTTGTGCATTTATCCTTCTTGATGTATTCTGAGAATCTTGGATATATAAATCAATGTATCTCATCAAATTTAGGAATTTTCAGCCATTATTTCTTCACATCTTTATTTATCTCATTCTCCTCTCCACCAACTTTCTTTTTAAATTCTAGAACTCTTTTTTACAAACATGTTAGACCATTTGATGTTGTGCCTCAGTTCCCAGATAAACACTGTTCTTTCTTCATTTTATTCTGTTTTTCAGATTGAATCATTCTGTCTTTGAGTTTGATTTACTATTTCTTCATCATATCAAAACAACTCTTTAGCCCATACAGTGAGATTTTCATTTTGTTATTATAATTTTTAGTTCTATAATTTCCATTAGTTCTAAGCATTATGTATATATATGTAGTTTTAAAAACATTTTTGTATATATATATATAGTTTTCTTTTTGTGGACTCTCTGTTCATTCATTAAAGTTTGAATATATATTTTTTTGTTCCTTAACCATATCTCTCTTTAGTTCTTTCAATAGATTTGTTATAGCTGCTTCAACATTTATTATTTTTTGCATGTTATTTATTTTTCATCATGATAAGTGTGCTCTTTTTTGTTATTTGTATTCATTTTCACAATAAACGTATATCTGCAATGAAGAAGCAATGGAATTTCAAGTTTCATATTATTATGTGAAATTCACTCCTCATAAGAAAAAAAGAGAGATTTGTGAAAATAACATTTTCTTGAAAATACTAATAACATTGTAGAAGCTGATGCAGTGTTTTGTTGTTTGTTTGCTTTTGGTTTGGCTTTTTTTTAATTTTATTTAAATCCAAGTTAGTTAACATACAGTGTAATAAAGGTTTCAGGGGTAGAATTTAATGATTTATCATTCACATGTAATATCCAGTGCTCCTCACAACAGGTGCCTTCTTTAATACCCTTCACCCATTTAGCCCATCCCCCCATAAGTGTACTCTTTAATCCCCATCCCCTACTCCACCCATCCCCCCCACCCACTTCCACTCTGTAAGTATGAGTGTGTTCCCAATGGTTAAGAGTTTGTTTCTTGGTTTTTTTCTTTGCTCATTTATTTCGTTTCTTAAATTCCATATACGAGTGAGATTGTATGGTATTTGTCTTTCTCTGACTCATATTTTCTTCAGCATTACACTCTCTAACTTTACCCAAGTAGTTGCATATGGCAAGATTTTATTCTTTTTGTGGCTGAATAATACTCCTCTTTATCCATTCATTTACCAGTGGGCACTTGGACTGCTTCCTAGTTTGACTATTGTAAAGAATGCTGCTAAACATAGTTTTGCATGTATCCCTTTCAGTTAGTGTTTTTGTATTTTGGGGGTAAATACCCAGTAGTACAATGCCTGGATCTCAGGGTATTTCTAATTTTAACTTTTTCAGGATCTTCCATTTTGTTTTCCACAATGGCTACACCAATTTGCATTCCCATTAACAATACGAGAGGCCTCCTTTTTCTTCATGTCCTTATCATACTTGTTTCTTGTGTTGTCGATTTTAGCCATTCTGACAGGTATCAGGTGATGTTTCACTGTAGTTTTGATTTGTATTTCTCTGACAATGAGTGATATTGAGCATCTTTTCAAGTCTCTTAGTCATCTGTATGTCTTCTTTGGAGAAATGTCTGTTAATATCTTTGCCCATTTTTTAAATGGATTATTAGGTTTTTGGGTATCGAGTTGTATCAGTTATATATTTTGTATATTAACCCTTTATCAGATATGTAATTTGCAAATATCTTCTTCCTTTCAGTAGGTGGCCTTTTAGTTTTGTTGATTGTTTCCCACTCTGTGCAGAAACTTTTTATTTTGATGTAATCCCCAAAGTTTATTTTTGCTTTTATTTCCCTTGCCTCAGGAGACAGCTAGAAAGATGTTGCGACAGCCAATGTCAGAGATTACTGCCTGTGCTCTCTTCAAGAATTTTTATAGTTTTTGATCTCACAATTGGGTCTTTAATCCATATTGAGTTTACTGAGTGTATGGTGAAAGAAAGTGGTCCAGTTTCATTCTTTTGCATGTGGCTGTTCATTTTCTCAATACCATTTTTTGAAAAGACTGTCTTTTTCCCATTGCATATTCATTCCTCCTTTGTCAAAGATTAATTGACCATGTAATTATAGGTTTATTCCTGAGTTTTCTGTTCTGTTCTATTGACCTATATGTCTATTTTTGTGCCAGTACCAAATTGTTTTAATTACTTGAATTCTGGAATTGTGATACCTCCATTTGTTTTTCTTTTTCAAGATTTCTTTGGCTATTAAAGGTCTTTTGAGGTTCCATCTAAATTTTAGGGTTGTTTGTTCTAGCTCTTTGAAAAATGCTGTTGATATTTTGATAGGGATTGCATTAAATATATGGATTTCTTTGGATAGTATGGACACTTTAACAATATTTGTTCTGCCAACCCATGAGCATGGAATGTCTTTCCATTTCTTTACATTGTCTTGAATTTATTTCATCAGTGCTTTATAATTTTCAGGGTACAGGCATTTTACCTCTTTGGTTAGGCTTATTCCTAGGTATCTTCTTGTTTTTGGTGTAATTGTAAATGGCATTGTTTTCTTAATTTTACTTTCTGCTGCTTCATGATTAGTATATAGGAATGCAACAGATTTCTGTACACTGACTATGTATCCTGTGACTTTACTGAATTCATTTATCAGTTCTAGTAGATTTTTGGTGGGGTCTTTTGGGTTTTCCATATATACCATGCCATCTGCAAACAGTAGAAGTTTTACTTTTTCCTTACCAGTTTGGATGCCTTTTATTTTTTATGGTGTCTAATTGCTGTGGCTAGGACTTGCAGTACTATGTTGAATAAAAATGGTGAGAGTGGACATCCTTGTCTTGTTCCTGACCTTGGGGTGAAAGCTCTCAATTTTTCACCATTGAATATGATGTTGGCTGTGGGCTTTTCATGTAAGTACTTTATTATATTGAGATATATTCCCTCTAGACCTACTTTGCAGAGGGTTTTTATCATGAATGGATGTTGTACTTGGTCAAATGCTTTTTCTGCATCTATTAAAATGATTATATGGTTTTTTATTCTTTGTCTTATTGATGTGACATATCAATTGATGGTTTGGGGATTATTAAAACACCCTTGCATCCTGGGAATAAGTCCCACTTGATTGTAATGTATAATTTTTTAAATATATTGTTGGATTTGGTTTGCTAATATTTTGTTGAGGCTTTTTGTATCTATATTCATGAGAGATATTGGCCTGGAGTGTTCTCTCTCGCTCTCTCTTTTTTCTTTTCTTTACTTTTTTTGTGTGTGGTGTCTTTATCCGATTTTGGGATCAGAGGAATACTGACCTCATAATCTGAATTTGAAAGTTTTCCTTTCTCTTCTATTTTTTGGAATGATTTGAGAAGAATAGATATTAACCATTCTTTAAATGTTTGGTAGAGTTTGCCTGTGAAGCCATTTGGTCCTGGGCTTTTGTTTTTTGGGAGTATTTTGATTATTGATTCAATTTCTTTTTTTTAATGTTTATTTCTGAGAGAGAGGGAGTGTGTGTGAGTAGGGAGTGGGAGGGACAAGGGGAGTAGCAGTCTCCCAGTTACCTGTCCTTCATATTCCTATTCCCTGCCTCAACCTTGATCTCTGCCTCTTCTGCTCACTGCATTAGTTAAGAAAATGTCCTCAGGCTGAGAACCAGGGCACTCATGGGGTTCAGCTCGTTAGTCTCCCTTTGTTCAGGATTGAATTTCTGCACTGCCTTTTGTCCAATGCCTGCAAGTGATTGTGACATCATTTTTTCAAAATTTTGGGGGCGCCTGGGTGGCTCAGTTGGTTAAGCGCCTGACTGCGGCTCAGGCCATGATCTCACGGTTCGTGGGTTCAAGCCCTGCATCGGGCTCTGTGCTGACAGCTCAGAGCCTGGAGCCTGCTTCAGATTCTGTATCTCCCTCTCTCTCTGACCTTCCCCTGCTTATGCTGTCTCTCTCTGTCTCTCAAAAATAAATAAAAAACTTAATAAAAAAAATTTAAAATTTTGGTCTAGGTTTATATTTGTTTATCATTGTTTTGTGTGCTATCCAGTTATTCCAGTCTGAAGCAGAAATCATAATATTTTAGGAAGATGCAGAGAAACAGAACCAATAGCAAAGAGAGGGAGAGAGAGAGAATTGGCTCCTGTGATCGTGGGGGCTAGCAAGAGCTAAATGTGTAGAGCAATCCTAAAGGCTAGAAATTCAGGTAAGAATTAATGTACAGGCTTTAGTTAGAAATTTGAAGGGCAGGCCAGACAGGCTGAAAGCTCAGGCAAGATTTCTATACTGCAGTCTTGAGGCCAAATTTGTTTGAAAACCCTTAGTCTTTAAAGGCTTTCAAATGATTGGATGTGGTCCACCCACATTATGGAAAATAATCCATTTTATTCAAATTCTACTATTTAAATGTTAATCACATGTAAAAAAAATACCTTCACAGTAACATCTAGACTGGTGTGTGGCCAAACAACTGAGCATTATAGACTAGCCATGTTGACATATAAATTAACTATCGCAATACGCACAATTCTTATTTAGCCTCTATATGTGATCCTCTGTTACCTGAAAATTATTTTATTAATACTAAATTCCCATAATTTTAATTTATTTCCTTCTTTTCACTATGTCATAAAAAATATACTTGTTCATATGTCTTAACCTGAAACATTGATTATCTCCTTGGGTTGAATATAATAATCATGAGGATGAATAATTGAAAGATATTAATGTATCTTACCATTTGGTCCTCTGAAAAGTATAACATTATACGTTATCACTATAAATGTATGAGAGTGTCAGTATCCTCCTACGATGGAGAATTCTCAGAATTAAAAAAAAAGTATTTTTATTTGGCAGGGGAAAGTATAAATTGTTAATGTTTGAATTTGCTGAAATATAATTACAAATTAGTGTAAGAAATCTTAAAATTATTTGATTACTGATTTGTAATTATTATTTTGCATATTTACATTGAACATGTCAGTCTTGTTCTTGTAGGTTTGTAACGCATAGTTTTCTAGTTTAGATGAAACTCTTTCTCATCTGTCATTTGCTATTTCCCACTTCGTTAGTTGCTATTTTTTTTTTAACTAGAATTAGCAGAAAGATTTAAAAGAGCAACCTAATTTCTAGTATGGTGAATTGAGCAATTTCTAAGATCTCTTATTAATGAAGAATTGTTATTCTTTCTGTTTTTTATGCAATATTGTACACACAGTATTCCATGTGGAATATTTTTTGATTAATTAAAAGACTTGTATTTAAAAGAAAAGATTCCTAGTCCTAACTGCCATCCCCCCTCCCCCAGCTTTTATATTACTTAAAGAATTGTTTAGAAACCTTTCCTTCAAGTTTTTCCCTAACTCCACAGTAGGTCATATAGCATGTAAAAGAATGGCTATGTCAAAACCATAGAGTAAGTCTCTCAGTTTTTCTCAGAGTACCTCATTGGACACATCCTCTATATTTTAATATGTAGTCTTCTCAGCGTCATTATTTTGAAAATAATAACTGCAGTTAGGATTCTTAACTCAGGAAAAAATATGAGGGCTTGAGCATTTTGCTTTTGGTTTTATTACTTTTGTATTTGACTTCTAATTCAGTGTCACTGTCCTTAGAATGGTCTATACAGTTCTGCCTTTGTGTATTTAATGGAGTATGAACAATAGGGGAGAATTTGTGCGCACAAAGAACAGCCTTGGGCAGAGAGCAGAATTTGCCTGTGAGAGTGCTTCTTTTGCTTGTTTTGTTGCACAATCTCAAAACTGCTCAGATTATGTTGAATATCCAGGTGTGATTCAGGACAGAGTGAGTGTCTGTAAGGAGGCTGGAATAGACGTAGACAGATTCCTCTGGATGAAGGAGATAATTGGAGCCTGGGAAAAAGGGGAAAGAGAGGTCCCTGGATTCCTCAAACAGGGGGAAGTATATCCCACTGTCTGATGCTAAAAAAGATAAAAAGACCTAAAGAAAAGGAAAGCTGTGAGTTTTCTGGCTTTGACTAAATAGCCTCTTGCCTCAAGCAGAGAACATATAGGCTTCAGTGAAAAATTAGACCTAGGGAAATTTTACGTGTCATGATTGCCAAGCCTACTGATGCCTCAGGATGAGAGGAGTCTGCTCAGTTTAGTGAGCGTAGGTAGTAAGTTCCCAGAATATCATGCCCTGAGAGGCAGGCACCCAGGGGGATTTGGAGGTTGCCTGTGTCATTCACTATGCAGACTAGGAGCAGGGATCACAGCTGGTTAATTCCCTGAAACTGAGTTAATATTTTTTGAAACTTTGAAGCTATGCCCTGAACCACCATTTTCTTATAATTTAATAACCCTGTTCTTTCATATTCTTTTAAATTTTGTTAATACTTGGTATATTGAAGATTTGTAATAGTGAATTAAATTCTACCACTTTAATGGTATTTTTGTCCATCTCTGTTTTCAACAGTTTTGTTTTGTGTCTTATTTTGTCCTTTGCTATTATCTTACTTGTCAAATTAAAGACTGTGCTTACGATGTCTTCACTGAGGATTTCACATTTTACCAAATTTACATTACTTTACTGCATTACAAATATAAAATAACTCATCTTCTTAAATATCTTAAACTCTACTTTGTTCTTTCCTGTCCTAAATCTGTTTTCGATTATCTGATATGTCTGCACAACTGTTTTTCTAAGGGAATCATTTTATTTAAGTGTATTATATAAACAACACAAAATAAATGTTTTTCATGCAAAGATTATCTTCATCTTAGAAAATTTATTCATTTAGTTTTTGGCCTTAAAAAATTATTCTCTATTTCAGAAGTCTGCAATCTATAACCTGTAGGCCAAATGTGGTCCAGCACCTGTTTTTGTATGAGCTAGAATGTTTTTACATTTTTAACTAGTTAGAAAAATAGGAAAAAGAAAAATATGTGAGAATGACCATATGTGGCACACAAGACTTAAAATATCTACCATCTGGTACTTTACAAAAAAGTTTGCTGACCCCTGCTCTGTTTTATCTCAAAACACACTTTTAGCAGATGCTGTCACAGCCCACTCATGTTCTCTCTGTGCTTATCCAATGCCAGCACATGTGGCTTTTTGATTTAGGGAGGGGGGTTCCATTCTCCATGCCCAGTGGCTGGAGCAGGATCCAAGCGCCAAGGCATGAATGGCCCCCAGCAGCAGCCCTTACCAGTAAATAAATAACCACCCCCTTGCTCCTCAGGTGAGAGAGCTCTAAGGATGCATTCTACACCAGAGGCGTCAAAGTGATCAAGCTCCGGTTGGCCACAGCAGTGACATTCTTGATACTACTAATGTTACTTTATTTTTGAGAGACACAGAAACAGAGAGCGTGAGCAGGGAGGGGAGGAGAAAGAGGGAGACAGAAAATCCCAAGCAGACTCCACACTTTCAACACAGAGCCTGATTCAGGGCTCGAACTCATGTGCTGTGAGATCATGACCTGAACTGAAATCAAGAGTCAGATGCTTAACCCACTGAGCTCTCCAGGCACCCCGATACTACATACTTTATAGCTTCCTTTCATTCCCTGTCTCACTTCCCTGTTCCCTCTCAGGGTTTCCTGGTATTATCTCTCAAATAAACTACTCACCCTCAATTCATGTGTCATTGCCTAAAATAGTCTTTAGAATGCTATCTTCTATTTTTTCTGCTTCCTTGAATTTTACCCAGTTTGTTAATGTCATACATAATGCATTCCTGAAAACATGTACAAGTTAAATATGTATAATTTGAGAAGATAGACTTACATTTTATAAGTTCTCAGAGAGCCAAATATATCATTTAAAATTTCTCCTGACATTAGCCTTAACTCACTAACTCAAAAGCATATTTTAAATATTTAAACTTATTTTTAACTTTTAAACTTTTTTTCTTCACAATTTCTCCCACAGTTGACTATGTTTATCTAAGCATTAATTGAAGCTAAAGATTCATCTCTTTAAACACAAGAGTTCGATCTTTGCCTGAGTTTCATTCTATATAGTTGTGCTGCCTATGACTTGGTAACTTTATTTTTTTCTCTTTTTACTTTTTGAATTAATCAGGTCCAAATGAAAATAGTTTCTCAAATAACTGAAAAAAAATATTATTCTTCTGATAAAGACAACAGTGCTGCTGCTAAAATGTATGTTTGGCAAACAGGCAATTTCACCTTGAAATATTTCAATGTTTTTATCATTAGATGAAGAATGAAAACCATAATTGCCTTAAGAATGACATTTCAGAGCAAACAATGCATTAATTTCCTAAAGAATGCTGTATTAAAAGTTAAACAGTTTTAATTTTTTTAATGTTTATTTATTTTTGAGAGAGAGAGAGAGAGAGAGAGAGAAAGAGAGCACAATTGGGAGAGGGGCAGAGAGAGAGGGAGACACAGAATCCAAAGCAGGCTCCAGTCTCTGAGCTGTTAGCACAGAGCCCGATGTGAGGCTCAAACCCACAAACTGTGAGATCATGACCTGAGCCAAAGTCGGACACCTAACCAACCGAGTCACCCAGGCGCCCCTCAAGTTAAACTTTTTTTTTTTTTTTTAAAAGAACTCCCTCCCACTAACCTTTTTCTATGTTTCCTCCAGGTGTCTCTGTAGTTTTGTGTTGCAGTAGCTGTTTTTAATTTGGTGATTTTTCTTGCTCTGTTTATTCTTAGAGAAGGAGAGATTTATTTATCTAGTGTTTATTTAGGACAGTAGTTCTCAACTATGACCACACAGTGGAGTCCAGGGTGCTTTAAAGACAGTGCAGAGGACTGGGTCTCACCTCCAGAGGTTCTGATTTAATTGGACTGGGAGGTGGCCTGGGCATTGGGAATTTTGAAAACTTCCCAGGTGATTTGAATGTGCAGGTAACGCTAGACCTAGGAGTTCTGGTGGATTCTTTTGGGCTTTGATCTGTTCTTGTTTGAATCTTTCACATGCTGAGAAAAAAAGAAAAAAGGATGTATATAAATTCACAGTGTAGTCTCAATAGGGGGCTCTGTTTCTTTTCTAAAGAGTTGCTTTCTCTTGTGCTTTATTTGAAAGAAGAAAGTTGCATGTTTTTAGCTCTTTGTCAGTGTGGCCAGGTCTCACCTACTGTCACTTTGCCTTCCAGGAGGATGTCTATGTACCACCAGTTCATTGCTTGGCACTGCCACCCTAAGCACAAGGAAACCATGGATTTTCTGTTGTCACGGCTGTAGGCGTACGAATTGACTCTAAGTCTAGATAGATCACAAACAGTTGTTTCTTTACATTTCCCCCTCCCCAAGTCTGCTATCACCTCCCTCTCTCACTTCCTCTTTACTATCTCTCAGGTATCTCTTCTAGACTGCAAAGTGTGAGTTTTACCAAGCCTGTATCCACTTGATTCTTTGATAATTTGAGACCGAGATGGTTCTAAATGTTTGCTTTGGGAAAAGCTTAAGGCAGCCATTCCACTGCAAGGGCACTGGAACTCCTTTCTTATGCCTTTCTGTGTACAGCATGCATGGTGGTGTTATTAACCTCAAGTGTTTACCTTGGCCTGCTTTAGAGAAGCTGTTCGAAACTGTCATTATGGCTTTAGGACAAGTTTCAGAACGTTCTTCAATTTAATCTGCCCGCACTTTTTAGTCAACATTTTCTAAGTTTACGGTACATGGCTGCTAAGATTTCCTAGTTGCTAATGCCAATGAAGGTTCCTTTCTTTCACTCCCATCTTTTTCACTTCAGTGCCAGCCTAGGAGTCAGGAAATAACTGTGATTGCTCTCACAGAGGTCTAAGGAAAATGTGACTAGTGATTTTTTTAAAATGTTTATTTATTTATTTTGAGAAAGAGAGAGAGATTGTATGTTCATGAGCTAGCGGGAGAGGGACAGAGAGAGAGGAAGGAAGGGAGAGAATCCCAAGCAGGCTCTGTGCTGTCATCCCAGAGCCCAACATGGAGATTGAGCTCATGAGCCGTGAGATCATGACCTGAGCCAAAATCAAGGGTTGGGCACTTAACTGACTGAGCCACACAGGTGCCCCATGATTAGTGATTTTTGATGGACATGTTCAGGTGGTCATAGTACTCTAGGGGGATGTGGTACATTGGCAGTGAGGCCAGAAGTCATGGTTTCATTCCAAAATGATTGGGTCTTCCAGGAGATTCCACTGGAGGCAGACTTGTCAGATTACATACATGTGCAGCATTGGAGATGGAATTTAAGCAAGCTTGGATGATCATAATAATTCGCTTGATATGTACAGTTCATTACTGCATGGACAGTCTAAACAAGACCAGTCAGAAACTGCTCAGGACATTTAAGGCAGGGCCTCAACCCCAGCCTCTTTAGCAATGAAGCTTGGAAATGTGAGACACAAGGTTATCAGTGGCCTTACTGCCTGCTCTGTGAATGGATCCAGTTAACAACTAATGCCATCAAGCCAAGAGGAGGGATGAGACTCAAAGAATGTCCTGGGTCTGTTTAGGTTTCTGAGGCCCAGCCACCCAGTTAATATCCAGATTTCCATCTCTTGTGTAGCACGTCAGTTCCCTTTTGCCGAAAATGGTTTGAATTGGGTTTATGTCACTTACAAACCAAGGAGGCCCAAAAAATAATGGCATTTAAGTTGTGATCAGAAGATGAGTTTGAGACCTGCTTCTCACCCTGGAGATTTATATATAGGCATTCCTGTGAAATGATAATAACAACACCAACACATTAGAGAAAAGATGAGAAAAATTCTTGCCTTGGTATATAATTATAGACTGTAATAGCATTCAGAAATGACTTACCTCCTCCCTTTTTCTCCTCATTTCTCTCCACCCACCAGCTAAAAAGGCAACAAAATGAAATCCCAGACCCTCTTAGCAAAGTGTCTGTTCTTGCCTTTAGTGCTCCGTGAAAGGGGCTGTTGTGTATGTCCTATTTTGGGATCCGATAGAGTTTCACCTGCATCAAGCCCTACACTGTTAAAGAAAAATAGAAAATCAAGTCTTTTAGATCATTTTCCTTTTCTGATAATCCATACATTTCCCCCTTTGAACAACTATACACTTTTTCTTAATGTCTGTGACATTGTGCAGATCTACAAGTGATTAATCTGCTTCTCATGACTTCGCAGTTCAGAACTGGGAAGGAAACTCTGGTCAAGTCTTAAAACAGACAATGCAATAGTCAACAGAAAAATAAAAGAACATTTCATGTTATTCAATTTCAACAATCTCTGTAAACATCTTGAGGAAGCCAAAGCCTTCTATTGATCAGTTTAGTATGTCATTCTACTCCAGAGGAAAATGGTTATAAAATGAATGCCATTAAGTGTTTAGAGACCACATCACAATATACTATGTGTGACAGGTCCCTCTGCACTCAGAATGTTCCACATTTATAAATAAAAATCTTCTTGTCTGCTTCCTGAAATCATTCCTCGCTATAAAATTATATCTGTGTAATTTTATGTTTCAAACTCTTATCTTTCTCTCATTTGTGCATTTTCCTCCTCCTTCCACTTTGGTGAGGGTGATGTATTTATATCCTCACTCGGAGTTCAGAGGCAGCAGAGAGAATTGGATAAACACACTCAGGGCCTGACAAGGCCATGGAATACCTCATGCTGCTCCTGTATACTGCCTCCTATTACAGAAATGTGTTTGTCCTTGGAAAGGATCTGTTTATTTCCTACTTCTGTATACCTCAGTGTCTTTGTGCGACTGTACTGTCAAGGATTTATTGGATAAAAAATAGAAACTAAGCCAATGAAAACAGCAGACAGGGCTCAGTGTCTCAGAAAACATGTGTACTTGTCAATTAACATGAAACATCATTTCCTTGCATATGAATATAAACACCTGGTATAGAAAGTGTGCTTTTTGCCACTGATTTTTAGAAGAAAGAGTATGGACCCTGGGGTCAGTATATAGGTTTGTTCAAGTTCAGTTTCTGTGGACTAATTACATTTATCTAATGAAGAGGAATTTATCCCTGTGAGCACTGGATCTCCACCCTTTGTAAAATAGAAGTAATCACACATAACCAACCAACAGTTGGTTTAAGGAATAAATGCATTGAAATAAAATCCAAAGCATGTTTGCAAATACCATAATTTGAAGTCAAATGAACCCAAGAAAACTTCCCAGTGTATTGTTGATACTGTCCTCTGGAAAAATAGTCCTAATAAGACATTCAAAGTGCTGCTCTTCGGGGGAGGAGGGGAAAAGTTAAAGTACATAATTAGCCACCCATATTTTTTCATCACTCAGTCTCACTTTCTCCACTGACACTGATGTGTGAATGACCTAAGAATACTTCTGAATTGCTAAGGGAAGAAAGGCACTGAGGTGGCTGTTGTAAAAACACCTGCTCACTTCTCTGCAGTTTGAGGCTGTGACAGAACCGTCTCTCATAATGATCCCAGAATCAAGAAGGGATGCCCCATGTATCAAATGGAATTCTTACTTGGCATGGAGTTAACTGAGGGAGCTCTTGAAACTCTTAAGTAACCATTTTACAATTGATTGCATGCAGGCTTGACAGTCTGTAGCATGGGACAAAAAGCTAGTGAGATGCTTCTAAGATCTGACACTAAGCATGCTATTTATCTGTGCTGCACCCTGCAGTGGATCCCCTTATAGGGCCTGATCTTCCATATGATATCCAAAGCCTTTTCCATCTGGCTTTATTTTCTCTCCTTGCATGCCACCGTTCCCACACCACAGGCTGGCCTCTCCAAATTTTTATGCAAGTCATAGCCTCAGTGGTGTGTGTAGAGGAAGACCGTGTTTTTGTGGGGGCAGGGAAGGGTTTGTCACACGGGCCTGTATTTCAGTATCTCTAACACTGCCTTTTCCCGAAGGCAGTGAGTAAGTGCTGATGAAGCAACCTGTAAGAACTGTATATTCTATTTCAGCGTGAAAAGAACAATCTCCTGAGACAGCAGAGACTAGCTAGGGCACCTTTTTTGCTTTTCTTCTGCTATGTGGCTGTCAGGAAGGTCACTTGGGCTGCTTAAGCTTTCAGTGGAAAGGAACTCTACCTTACATGCCACCAGGCAGTTGTCACTGAATACCAATGATCCTTTCCTATGTCATAATTTTAATTATCCTCATGTTGCAAAAGCTAGAGATTTGGATGTTTAACCATTTCATAGCAAACAAAGCCACACAGTCATTTATAAAATACATAAGGCTGTGAGAGTGGCAGGATATGATTGAGAAAAACATGAATCTTGGGTTATTATTTGCAACCATGTCATGAATTTAAAAAGATTAATTCACCATAGACTCACTGGAGATCTCCTTTCTAGTGATGAGAAAATGGCAGAAGATACTATACATTGAACTGGTATTTCACAAAATATATAAACATTTCCTTATGAGCAGAAAAGATTCAGTAGGTTTGAAAATGGTTATAGAAAAAAGTTATTGCTTGGACTGTGGTCATCATACATTTTTAACAGAGCTGTTTTGGACTGGGGCAGAGATGAGCTGCAGGCTGGAGTGTAGGGTTAAGGAACATTTGCCTCAGAGAGCTGCTGGTGTCCTGGGAAGATCAGCCCTAAATGCAGAATATGCAAACATTTCTTAACTTTATGGAATGCAACAGGACTGCGGCAGAAGCTTCCACAGCACAAATTTTGATTTATTTCATGTTCTTTCTCAGAGAGAATTTGAATCTATCTGTCGACTAAAGCTACAACATATAAATACATATCTGACAGCCCTCTTCACCAATGAGAATGAATACACCAAAATTGTCGCAAAGCTTTACATGCAAATGCTCCAATGCCTTTCTGTTTGATTAGCAAGAAATCCAGTCTTTCCCTGTACCCTGTTCCCTCATGTTTCCCTCCAGAGGAAATGTGTGTGATGAGGGCAGATATTTACCTTTGTAGGTTTCCCAGATGTTCTCGGGCCTACCACGGATGGAGATCTCTCTGTTACTCTGGTGCCTGTGGCTCTGTCCCCCTTCTGCTCTGTGGAAGGCTGTGACTCTGGGGTTTCAGGCTGCTGTCCGTGCTCTTAGACACTGATGCCCTCCATCCGCTCTGGCTGACATAATAGTTGGCTGTTTGCTTTCCACCTTTCCAGATATTGTTTTAATGAGCATCATTTAGAAGAAGTTTCTTATCAGAGAGCTGCTGAGTGGGGGTCTGGGCTGGGCAGAGAATGGTCAGGAAAGCTCAATACTAAGCTGAGATCTCTGCAAGCTAGGTTAAAAGCAAAAAACACAGAATCACATGTCTTGGTTTTAATTCTAATTAACTAGTTATATAACCTTGGGTAAATTATTTAATCTCTTCTTTCCTCAAATGTAAAATCTGAATAATGAAAGTTCCTGCCTGATGGCCTTATTGGAAAGACTTAGCCTTGTTATTGGTACAAAGTAAGCACCCTTGGAATGTCTCTTGTCATATAGCCTTCTAATGTCAAATATAGTAATAGTGGCATATTTCCATTTTTTTAATTGAGAGATAATTGACATATAGCACATTAGTTTCAGGTGTACAAAATAATGATTTGATATTTGTATATTTTGCAAAATGATCACCACAATAAATTTAATTAACATTTGTCATCATATGTAGTTACAAAAATTATTTTGTGATGGGAAGTATACCTCTATTTTAACAATCATTAATCCAACTGCAATCTAGATTTGGTCAATATTTCTCTTTTATCAAAGAGATGAACAATGTTTGGGCCAAACATTGCCTTTCATTAATTTCATTCATGAACTGTGCCCTTAGTTGTCATGGTAGGTAAGGGTTTACTCTTTTCCACATACTGGCTTTCAAAATATCTGAAGGCAATTATCCTTTTCCCCCTGAACTTCCATCCTTCCAGGGTAAATTGACTTGCTCTTCAAAAAATAGCAAATCCTAAAGCTGTTTTGTCCTATTTCTCTTCCATCTATACTCTAGTTTATCAGTACCTTATTAAAGCGGGTCAACCAGAATATTCCAAGTGTGCTTAAAAATACACAATTTGGGGTGCCTGGGAGGCTCAGTTGGTTAAGGAACCGACTCTTGATTTCACCTCTAATCATAATCTTGCCATTGTGAGATCAAGACCCAAGTTGGGATCTCGCTGAGCATGGAGTCTGCTTAAGATTCTCTCCCTCCTTCTCCCTCTATCCCTCTGCTGCTTGCACACATGCTCTCTTTCTCTCTCTCAAAAAATAAAAATAAATTTACAAAAATTGTTTTTAATTAAAGAATACACAATGTGATTGAACTTCTACTTCCATTAATGTAATCTAAGAGCATACAGACCTTTTCAGAACTCCTGGCATATTGATGATACAAAGTGAGATTTAAGTTATCTATACTTCTAAAGTATTCTTGTATATCTTGCGTGTGGGAAATTGATTTTTTGAAGTTATATACTGGATTTATACCTATATCAGCTAAATTGCATTTATTATACTCAGCTCCACTATCTTTCAACCTGCTGAGAAATTTGGATCCCTGATTTGATCATTCAGTATTATATAGCTTTCCCACCTTTGTGTCATAATCAAAAGTTATAAGCATATTGGGTCTCTTTATTATGTTGTTTATATAAATGTTCTCAACTTCCAGTTATATCTGATGAATTAAACAGAATTATTTATCTCTGCTACTTTCTGAAAATCTGTTAAAATGACAGTTAAGGGGAAAAAAACAACTATTTACAGAGATGGCTGCCAATAAGAAACAATCTTATTCCTGCGTAGAATCTTAGATAGGCTCTGGAGGTACCAGGTGCCCTGAGAAGCTGTGGTCAGGCTTAGGGCTGGAAAACATGGGTATTATGTGAACTCTACAAAAGGATGATTTTGACCTTTGAATTCTCTTCCTCATCTCATCCATCCCAGTGGTTAACCCTCTATGGTGTATGGGAGTCTAAAGCCATTTTGTCCTTTTCCTCCTCTGTATATACTCTAGTTTATCAGTAACTTACTAAGGTAAATGACTGAGAAAATTCCAATTCCAAATTAAATAAGGGTTCCAAAATTGAATTAGAGAGGTCCTGGATTCAGGAATACCAGTGGAAACTCACTGTGCAGCTGAGGTGTCATACTAAAAGCAGGATACAGTTAAAATTGTCAGAGTGAATGGTGAAACCATAACCCCATCACCACTTTTTGGCTCAGATTCAGAATGTTGTGGCAAGATTTCTATCACCAGCCAGAAGATTGGGAGATTCCTCTCTAGAGCACTGATTACCACAGAAGAAAAAGTTTAGAGACTATGAAACATAAAGTGTCCATGGACCTTTCTAATGCCTCACGCAGATATGAGGAAACAGCCAAGACTGAACGAGAATATAAAGAAATCAACAATGTGAAAGACAGAGACCAATAAAAGTAAAATGCATACATTCTTACATAATAAAATGAAATAAAAGTAACTGGAAAAAAGCAGAAAACACAACAAGAGCACATTAATTATATGTCTGTTTCTATCGTATAACTATTTACATTATCCTCAGAGAGATGATAAATTATATTTAATCCATGAAATAAGAAACTACAGAATACTGAAAAAACACTAAAAATACTAAAACTACAGAATACTAAAAAACTACAGAATACTTAATATATTAGTGCAAATTAATATATACAGATATGCAAAATATTTAAATGCAGTGGAAAGATTGAAAAGTAAGGGGAAAAATTGCATAGAGAAAAGAACAAAAAGACAAAATATGTCCCACAAAAAGACAAAATGATGTCCCACAATCGTGTCTTTTCATGATTACCATGAAAAGACTGAAAAATTGTCCAGTTCAGTAAAGGTACAAATAGCACCCCAGGGGTATTATCATGATCTTTCAGACTCCTGGGTATAAAAAGTCCTCAAGACGTCCCAGAATGGGAAGGAAAAGGCTCGGAGAACGTGGAAGCCTGCTCGGCACTGGACATGTCTGATTCCTAACACAGAAAAGGAGATGATGGCTCAGTACCTTCAAAATGCTGGATGAAAATGATTTCCAACCTAGAATTAGAATGAAAAACTAGCTGGTGATGAAAGTATGAACATAGCCTTTCTTAAAAAATTACCAGAGGATATGTTCTTGACAAATGAAGGGAAAACCCAAGAAAATGAAAGCATTAGGATTGGCTGACCTAGGCTGGGCTCAGCAAGCTGACTTTGCCTCAGGCAGGAGATCAGGGTGAAGGCAGCGCAGTTGGAAAGGGAGAAAACCTCTGCACCATAGTGCAAGAGGAAAAACCCTACCTCATAAACAAGTTTCAAGCTTCTATTTAAGTCAGGTCTGCTAACATCCTATTAACCCAGTGGTTCTCAGCAGGGTCTATTTTGTCCCCAGCGCAGCAGACATTTTACAAAATCTGGAGACGTTTTTGTTGTTGCAACTTGAGGGGAGGCAGGGGTGCTATTGGTCTCTCGTGGGTAAAGTCTATGAATACTGCTAAATATCAGCCCACCTCAACAAAGAGTTATCCAGCCAAAACTCAATGTAGTGCTGACATTGAGGGGTTTTGCATTAATCTGATCAAATCCCATGGACAAACCCAATGTCAAGGGGTTAGGAAAGACCTACCAGGAATCTCCAGCAAGTGCGTACATGTATAATACTGTCACAGGGTAGTGAAGAATTGGATGCATAATTTGATCATCAGTGTAAAATAAATTAAAAATTCCTTTCAAAGAATGTAGAAAAATCTTGGGGTGCCTGGGTGGCTCAGTTGGTCGAGGGTCCTGCTTCGGCTTGGGTCATGATCTCGTGGTTCGTGGGTTTGAGCCCTGCATCAGGCTCTGTGCTGACAGCTCAGAACCTGGAGCCTGGAGCCTGCTTCAGATTCTGTGTCTCCCTCTCTCTGCCCCTCCCCTGCTTGTGTTCTATCTCTCTCTCTCAAAAATAAATAAACATTTAAAAAATAAAAAAACAAATGAACAAAAGAAAAAGAGAGAGAGAGAGAGAGAGAAACAAACCAAGAACCAGATTCTTAACTATACAGAACAAAAAGATGGTTACCAGAGGGGAGGTGGGGGGAGGGATGAAATAGGTGGAGAGGATTAAGAACACACTTATCTTGATGAGTACTGAGAAATATAGGGAATTGTTGAATCACTATATTATATACCTGGAATTAATATAACACTATGTCAACTACACTGAAATTAAAATTAAAAATAAGAATGAAAAAAGAGGGGTTCCTGGGTAGCTGAGTAGGTTAAGCATCCAACTCTTTTTTCTTTTATTTTACTTTATTTTAATGTTTTTATTTATTTTTGAGAGAAAGAGACAGGGTACAACCAGGGGAGGGGCACAGCTCAGCTCAGGTCATGGTCTTGCAGTTTTTGAGAGCAAGCCGCACATTGGGTCCCACGCTGACAGCATGGAGCCTGCTTTGGATTCTCTCCTCTCTCTGCCCCTTCCAACTTGTGCACATTCTCTCTCAAAATAAATAAATAAACAAAATAATAAAAAAATGAAAAAAGAGAGGACTGTACAAAGAGATAAAACAATTGATAGTATTCATTGTACATGTTATAAACTATGAGATATTAGTAAAAATAACATCCAACTGTAATATTTTTTGCCTCTTAGTGAAATGTTCAAAGTCAGCTTTCAAATTCCCTATTAAAGCAAACCATGAGGCACTTTAGAAAAAATATCTAAACTAAGAAAATATTGGGTAAGCATAATATTACATAGACATGTCATAAACATTAATTTAGTGTTAAATAATTGTGCAATCTTGAGTAAATTATGATGTTTCCTGGTCCATCACTGTAAAGTAAAGCAGTTGACCTATTTTCTAGCCTGAATATTCAGTGTTTTGGTAGGTGGATAACTACGGGGAGCAACGTTTTTTGTTTGTTATTGTTTTTGTTTTTCAGATACATCTTATTAGGCACTTTTAGAGATAGCTAAGGTACTTTTTTAGTTGATTAATATTTTGCCAAATATTTTGGCAAAATATATTGCCAAAATAAAACATGCCAAAAGGTAAACATATGACTTCATAAAATTAAAACAACAAACTCAGGCAATTATTAGGTGGACAACACTGAAGTCAGAGTATCTCTGTTTTGGTTTCTCACCTGTAAAATGGGGATACTTATTTCTGTATTGCTAACTCATACCTTTTATGGAGTTTCACATGCAGTTGGCTCACAGTGTCAGCACAGAGAACATACATGGTAAAGTGCTGCCAAGATATATCTCACATGGCATTAGACCCCTGGCAACTGTTACCTAAATTTAGTGGTCTGATATTTTTGTTTACTTAAAGGCCTTGAGTTTAATGCACATTTTCTTTAAAGTTTATAAAGATAGCAAGCTAATCAGGACAGCTCAGAAATACATTCGTAAGGTAATGTGAAAGTCAAGTTTTGTAAAGGGAGGTTAAAACAAATCTTGTGAAATATTTAAAGAAGATAAATGACTAACACTATATTCATTCCTCTAGAGCAACACTTACATAAACCCTCCCAATAGAATTTCCTCTGAGCACCTTATATATTAGTTAATAAGAAAAAAAGTATTTCATGACAATTTGTACTCTAAATTGTCATGAATATAAATACATATTATTGTAAATAGATAGCCCATGGAAATTAACTGCATTTATAAAAGGGAGAAGTCACATAACAGTAATGCCCTGTTACCATGGCTGTGTAGAGAAGAAAAATCCTATGTTACTCTGGTAAAAGAACAAAACTGTGTTTATCAATGTAAGATAAGAGAAGTCACAGGTGGGAGGCATAGGGGAGCTGCCTGTCTGCTCCCTTGAGTAATGTTCCAAGCCTATCTTCTGTTGTGCCTTTGCAAGCAGATCAAATTTGTTTCCAACACATTTCTGCTTCTGAGTTAACATTTTAAGATTGACTGTGACTTGGGTCATCTGACTTTCCAAACAGATTTGGGGGTGTGTAGGTGCATACCAATGAGGATTTCACAGAAAATGCCTGCCCTCTCTTAGGATTATTCTCACTGTCAGTTCACCTATATTTTGTGTTTTTCTACTGAGTTACTATTAGGTGCAACACACAGTTCTGGCATTGTGGCAATTTATAGAAAGAAGTGACTGGTACTGTATACTGATAATTATAATAACATAGCCTCATGTTCTTAAATCTAAGATTCGTGATGGGTTTATCTTTGTAGTTAGAGTACCAAATTATAAGTTTTCCAACTTAAGAATGATGCCCCTCATGATTGAATGATGTACCCAGGTATATGTGTTCTTTGGGGCTTTCTTCCAAATTTCAGAAGACAGAGTAAATGTCATGATAGGCTAATTTTACTATATAATCGTAATCAAGATTTTAGGTTAGATCGAGAGAGACAGTATCATTGAATAGGGGAAAAAAGACCTTGAATTAATGGATTAAAACTGGGTTTTAGTCTTGACTCTGTATGACTCTGGACTGACTTTCAACTTCTCTGGATTTCCAAGGCTGGGTTGATGTAGGGCTCTCTATTCTGGCTGTATGTCACAGTCACCATAGAAGTCTATAAAATATACTGTTCCCTGCCCAATCCCAGGTTATTTGGTAAGAATCTCTATGGGAGAGCCCTGAGTATCCATATTTTTTAAGTATCCCCCAGAGTGTTCTAATTGAAGTCAGGATTAATACCACTGCTCTGGCTGATTCCCAAGAGCCTTTCCATGCAATTCAGTGCAAGTGGTCTTTCTTCAACTTTTATTTCTTTCCACCTGCACTCCTATTTTACCCTTCACTTACTTTCTAGTTTTCTTCTAATTTGACTTATTTACCAACCCATATCCTAAAGTTTTAAGCTCATTTTCATGATGTGTGGCAATATCAACCTGTATATATTGGTAAAATCAGGTAACATTTTAAAATCCATATTTTTGTCATATAAAGACACAGTGTTGAAGTCCCTTCAGTTTCCAGAACTGAATTTAGTCCTGATGGGGACAGGGGTCAGGGGGAGAACATGACTTTCTGGCAAATGGGGGATAGCCATGGCTCTCATTTGCCCATTTTCTAAGTCTTCTGAAGAAAGGAATTTTTTGGGAGAAAAAGAAAACTATTTGGTAGAACAATTATTTCATGTTGAAAAATGTCTGAAATTCTTTCTTTTACTTTTAAAAATAAATGACTTTGGGGTGCCTGCGTGGCTCAGTTGGTTAAGCATCTGACATTGGCCCAGGTCATGATCTCATGGTTTATGAGTTCAAGCCCCACATCTATGCTAACAGCACAGGGCCTTCTTGGGATTCTTTGCCCCCTCTCCCTGCCCCTCCCTGACTCATGCTTTCTCTCACTCTCAAAATAAATAAATAAACTTAAAAAAATTAAATTAAATTAAATGACTTATACTGTACTATTTGTGAACTGTGCTTATGAAGACCACAGGCCCCACATACAGGGATTTCTCAATTTCTCCTACTAAAGAAATCCTGGGGCATATACCATTTTATATTCTGATGGCAAGAGTCTGAGTTGACAGTCTAGATTAATGCAGCTTTCAGCATGCATCTCAGGAGATTAGCAAATTGTAGGGAATCTGTGATTGGTGGATAAAACATTGCTATCTGATGTGCTCAAATTGACACCTGGTGGATAGATTTTTTTTCTGTGTCATTGCTTATAAAATTCTTGTAGATAAAAACTCTAATAAAGAACTCTCTTTGTTATTTATTTTTGCTTGACTTTACCAAATTTACTGCACCCAGTCATCATCTAATTCATTTATCTTTTTACAGCCTAGAATGAATAACCCTAAATTAATCAACTGATTACAAATTCCTTAATTCTGTGCATTCCATTTCTCATTCTTTGCAATTCCCTTTTAGCCAGAATTGAGAATTAGACTCATGGGACTACACTGTCAGTACCAGCTAAGTGTTAAGTAGAGACAGACTTACATTGTTTCGGTGCCTCTGGGGAGTTTCCAGGAAGGACAAAGTTACTTTGATTAAATATCTGAATTACTTGGAAGGAGAATAGAATTCTGTCTGGTCATCCCCTTGAGAAGTTCACATTTTTATTGCCTCAATCTCCCTCCAGTGGTTCTTTGGAGATTCAGGGAAAATTCAATACGTCAGTCCTTTCTCCTGGTTATAGAATCACACAAAGCATCAGGTAATTATCACATTCACTCATTCATTTAGTCAACAAATATTTATGAGTGCCTACTCTGTGTCAGGCACTGTTACAAGTCCTAGGAATGAGAAATTAACCAAACACAGACTTTACTTCTGGTATTCAGTTGATAAAGTTAAAATGATACCAATTACTATGGAAGAAAATAAAGAAAATATTTGGTGCATGTAGTAGTTGGGGTTGTAGAAACAGAGGGAGGGAGAAAGTGCTGTTTTACATATATAATAGCCAGGGAATTTCTCTCTGGTACATAACATTTGAGCAGTACTTGAAAGAAACAAATCAATCAGGCTGATATCTGGGGAAAACTTTTCAAGGCAGTGGTAACATAGAGTGCAAAGGCCCTGAGGCAGCTGTGTCTTTGATATATTGGGGGAACAGCAAGAAGGCTGGTGTGGCTGGAACAGAATGATGAAGAACCAGGGTTGCATAAGAGAAGGTCAGATGGTCAATAAGGGACAGGTCATTAGGGCCCAGTAGACCATGGTAAGAGCTTTGCTGTTTATTCTGAAAGTCATTAAAAGTTATTGAACTACCTCATTCTCATTTTCAAAGGATCAGTCTATCATGAGAATAAGCTTTACAAGCAAACTTTAGGGCAGAGGAACCAGGTCAGGGGCTTTTTACATGGTTCAAATGAGAGATTATGATGGCTTGGCTTAGAGAAGTCTGGTGGAGATGATATCAAATAGTCAGATTCTGGACTTATTCTGAGATAGAACTGAGACATTCACTGGTGGATTGGGTACAGTATGAGAAAAAAGAAACTAAGATTCTCAGTTTTCTTCTATAGATCATTGTCTTGAGCTTTACCATGGAACCATCTCAGGCTTGGGAAAGAAAGAACAGGATTCAAATTATTCTAGAAGTTGAGTGGCCATGAATGATTTTCTTAAATGTTATGAGCCTCGTTTGCTCCAAAGGTACATTAGTGATAATTATATCTTAACACATTAGTATATCTTCAGGGTTCAAGTTAAGTAATAATCATAACTGTACTAAACTCTCTTGACCTCTTAATTTTCACAGCAACACTGTAAGGTAAGTGACAGTATCCCAACCATATAGATGAGGAAACTAAAACATGAAGAGATTACAGAATGAGTTCAAGGTCACATAGAACTAGATCTGGGATTTGAAACCAGGTCTGTGTGATACCACAGCCCAGGTCCCCAAGGAGTATATTAACAACTGCAAAAACAATCATGATCTTAATAATACAAATAGCTGACATTGTGCAGCATGCCAAGCCCTTTGTTTAATGTCTCACATGCATTATTTCTGTTCATTCTTATAACTCCCTACCAGATTCATGTATTTTCTTTCTTTTACAAAGGAGACAGTAGAGACTCAGAGGTTAAGCAGCTTATCCATACAACTTAAACAATCAACTAGCACACCTGGAATCCATCTTAACACTTGGGTCAACATTACACAAAATTGTCTGTTTGACTAATGCCCAGAGGCCTCTCCTCACTGAGGGATTCAGTGTGCTGCTGCTGATGTGGGGGAAGGGCAAGTAATGGTAGGGGGAAGGTGAATCTGGGGATTCTTATTAGAATCCCCAAAGCTCTGAGGAACAGCAGGTACCTTTTGACCTAAGATAACTAGAACAATAAGCAGGGGCTGGCCACTCGAGCTCCCCAGCAGGGTCTCTGAGGTTAATATTGTAAGGTTTTAGTCTGTTTCTTCCTCTGAAATCAATATTTATTGGATTCTTTTCATTGTTTTTATTTTCCAAAAATGATGAAGTATTTATCAGAAGGCATGCTTTTGCAATTCATAAGTACTCTCCTTTCACCAGCAAGTCCAATTGTTTTATTTTGAGAGGAAAACACTAATCAAAATCTGGCTCTTGTTGGGTTCTTTTCCGCACTCAGAGAAACAAAAGCCAAGAAAGAAAAGAAAAGAAAAGAAAGGAGGGAGGGAAGGAAGGAAGGAAGGAAGAAGGGAAGGAAGGAAGGAAAGAAAGAAAAAATGAAAGGGAGGAAGGGATGATGGAAGAAGGGAAGAAGGGAAAGGGGAGGGGAAGGGAGAGGAAGGGAGAAAGAAAAGGGAGGGAGGGAGGAGAGAGAAGAAAAAAAATACTATATCAAATGTAAAATCTGATTGCATTTAGAGGATAATAGAGAAGAAATTGTGATTTATTATCAAATAACGGTGATAGATTGGTTTCCTTTTGTTTCAACCTCAGTTGTTATGACGCCCCAATATAAATTCAACAGAATGCTTTTTTTCAGAGATCTTGTAGGTTTTTTTGTGTGTCATGATTTGGTCAAAATCTCAAAGGAATTAATTCAGTCCTTACGTTTAGAAAGGCAGAGATTAAGGCAGTTCTTGACATAGCAGTGGACAGAACTTCTTCCAACTGCCCTTGCTCATTTAAGATGGAGAATCCATTTATTCTAATGGTGAAATGCAGTTCACACAGCTATTTCTGTGCCTTCTGCAGCATCATGGAAAAGGCTGTAAAGGGAATAGACAAGATGCTGAATAGCAGTTGAGGTATGATGTCTTGAATGTCCTTGATGTGCCTGATACATGACTAAGCATTTTTAAAAATGTTTATTGATTTATTTCAAGAGACAGAAAGAGAGGCATGAGCCAGAGGAAAGAATCCCAAGCATGGAGCCTGACGTGGGGCTTGATCGCACAACTGTGAGATCATGACCTGAGCCAAAGTCAAGAGTTGGACACTTAACCAACTTAGCCACTCAGGTGCCTCACTAAGCATTTATATTTGCTAATTTAATCCTTAAAACCATCAGAGGTGAAGAAACAGAGGGTCAGAGAACTGAAGATGTTTAAAATACATATCTAATATCTGGGGAATTGGTGGGATATAAACTCACATCCACATGACTTCTACTGATGGCTCTTATATTGCAGTGTCACCTCAGCATCATAACTCTCCACTAATGTCTCTGTAAAATGGGACTACATAAAAGGATTGAAATTAAATAATACATGTAAAGTATCTACTATAGTGCCTGGCAAATTTTAAGAAGTTGTCTCTTGTTCTTTACTGAGAATACTTGTTTCTCTTTTGCACAATTACCTAACCAAAGTGCTGAGGAGCAAGCCCATCAAAGCTCCCAATGGTCTCTTAACATTGGAAAGTAGAGAGTTTGAATATATACATTTTTTAAGCTTATAGGTTTTATTTGGTGCATGTACCAGTCAAGGTTGTACAGAAGAGGTGTGTGTGTGTGTGTGTGTGTGTGTGTGTGTGTGTAATCTGCAGTCTATAGGCAGAATTTCCTCTTCTTGGGTACTTCACTTTTTCCCTTAATGGCTGTCAACTGATTATATGAGGTCCACCCTGCTTATTGAGGATAATCTTCATTAAGGTCAACTGATTGCACATATTAACCAAATGTACAAAATACCTTCACAGCAATACCTATATTAGCATTTGGTTAAATAATTGGGTACTATTACCTAGGCAAATGGACACACATGACTACCCATCACAGTACTGCTTTATTACACTGTGCAGCAGCAGGAAACTTGCCTGAATCATTTTATCATATTTAATAATCAAAGACCCAACCGGTTAGTATTTTATAGATTATCTTTGGGGGGCTGGGGGAACCAAAAAGTTAGAGGCACTGCTTTTCCTTGTGTCTGCACATTTTCCCTAAAAAGTAACTATTGTAGTATTCATTTTTGCTTATTGAATTATTTGCAAAATGCCCTGAATTCAATATTTTCTTGAAGGCAAAACACTTGTTAAATTATTCATAGTGCTACTTTCTAAGAATAATTAGATTACCTGCTGCCTACATCAGCTAGGAGACTACAGTACCAAAATTTGAGAATTTATAACGTTTTTTGTGCATTTTTCCTTGATTAACTAGACTGTATTGGGGAATAGAAATAGGATCAGCTCTGAAAGCAATTTGTGGAGCATGCCTTATGTTGATGGGGATTGAGATTTTAGAAAAGGTGATCAGAAAAGGCCTTACTGACAAGTTGACATTTGAATAAACATCAGAAAGAAATGAGGAGGAAAGTCATGTATACATCTGGGCAGAAAGCATTCCAGGAAAAGTTCCTCTGATGGGAGCATGCCTGGCTCACTCTGGTGAAAACAAAGTAGTGCAGCTGGAGGGGAATTAATGAGAGGAGACTGGTGAAAAATGAGGCCAGAGAGATAAAAAGAAGTCTGATTCATATAGACTTTTGGTCTCATTGGTGTTAGATTATTTTTCAATCATACTCTCTTTCCTACTTCCATGGGAGGGATATACTTCCTTGCCCCAATTTTGTCAACTTGTCAATGTAACTGACATTATATCCAAGTAAATATGCTACTCAGATCTCCTTCAAAAAAGCCTATTCTGGGCATCATAATTGGACCTAGAGCTTCCAGCGCTGTCCCTTTGATATATCGCCATGTTCACCCAGAGGCTGTACTTCCACTAGGCTGTTCTCAGCCAATAACTGAGCATTACATTGGATGGACACTGGTACATTTCTGTGGAATGTACGGCCCCTTGCCTGCGAACTTTGGTTCAAGGATTCCACATTGGTCTAGCTGAAACTTTCTTAGTACTGCATTGCAATCTGAGATTCACCCTACCTGTCTCTTCTTCCTTCCCCCTCTCTTTATACATGTGTCAGGCATGCATTGCAATTCTGCATGGAAAGTTCTTTCTGCCTACTACTACCCACTCTCTTGTCCTTCACAGGCCTTCCCCCACTGAATCTCTTGCATGTTGAATCCCTTTGTAACATATGCTTTTTAGAGGATCTGAACAGACACACTTGACTTGGCTTCATAGTATTATATTGTACTTTCTGCACTTTTATATTAGCTTCTCATATGGAATGCATTGACCAAAGATGAGGGGTATATGAGCAGAACTGGACCCAATATGTAGCTTGAACCAAGTACAACCAAGCCTAGAGTACCACCATCGAACTACCACCAACCATTCCATAGACATGAGAATAGATACAATATTGTAGTTTAAGACCATTGAAATTTAGGACAGGTTATTATGTAGCTTTATTGTGAGAACAACTCAATTGATACACAGTAGAATTTTGTCCTTTTTTCTAAGTTAGATGTAAAGCCATTGGAGAATTTGAAACACAAGATGTCATGATCTGAATGATCCTCTTTTAGGAGGTTCACTCTTATTACAATGTTGAAAATAGAAAGGGATAAAGAGTAGGGGAAGAGAGAAATCTATTTGTTTATGAAATAATTCAGTCAGTGGAAAATGTTGGCTTTGACCAAGATGGGGAGAAGTGGTAGAAATCAAGATATTCTTCAAAGATAGAAAAGACAGGATTTATTGATGGGATGATGTGTGGCGTACAATAAAGAGGAGAAAATGACACCAAGGGTTTTGACCTGAGCAATTGAGATGATGGAGTAGTCTTAACCGAGAGAAGAAGCAATCTGAAATCAGGCTTTACAGGTCCTTGAACTTTTCAGCTGCAATCATCTGTATCTCCATTACCCATCAGTCACCTCCCACAGTTATTTCCTGGGCCTGTCTTCACCAATAAAGACATAATTTCTAGAATCTGGATTTTAGGTGTGCCCCACTCTGGTAACTATCTTATTTTTCAAGTTTACTGCTTCAAGTTTACCGAGTACCCCACTTTGAAAAGTTTCAATATTATCAGGAGTTAAAAATTTTATGCTATCAACCTCATGATACATATATTTTTTCTTTTTCTAACATAAAGCATCATACTTCTTACTAAAAAGATGCCCCCCAAAAATTCTTTTTAATTAAAAAAAAAAGACTCCCAATATAAATTTTCCTTATAAATACTCACCACATGGTAAAATCTCAATCCTGCTCATCTGCAATCATTCACATCTAAGGCCACCTTGTTTCTCATGCTTAATTCCATTGCTCCTCAGTTACCAAGTCTATCTACCAGATTACCGGCTTCTGCCCTGCTACTAAGTCATTTGTATCAGCAGGCAAATATGTTTAAATAGGTCCAATATGAAATATCTGCTGCTCTCTCCACCCATCCAGGTTAACCAATGGGTGGGGAGAGAGGTCAAAATACTCACTTGAAGAAGACTGGACACCACCCAGACAACATCCTAGATCTCCTGAGTCCTGGGTATCAACTCCTTCACCTTCTCACACATAGCAGCGCAACTTCAGTCTAGAGGCCACTGGACCCTGCTGTCCAGGCAACAACCTTCTCCAATCACTAATCCATTGCATCTTTCATGTTATCTTGTTACAACACCGTGTCTCCTGATCATGGATATGGACCCAGAGCTACTTACTGATGGTATAGTTTATTGGAGCTTCAGCTATCATTTCAGTGTAGTGGGAATGATAAAATGCTAATGTAACTTAATCAAAGGACTGTTATGTATATTAATTGTCCTCATGCACAGAATAGACTCTTATGTTAGGAATATCTATAAAGGATTTGCTGTGTTTAGATTTCAACAGGACATATGACCAATAGCTAAAGTGATTATGTAAAAAAACACATCCAGTTTAACTTTAGAATACATACTGAAATAGACAGATGAAGGTAAGCTAGAGATAAAGGCAGCAAATGAAATATGGATATATCTAGTGAAGATGGATATTACAAAATAAAAACTGTGTTCTCAAGAAATATTACACTGGCATATAATCAGACCTAAATTGATACATGGATCCAAATAGCAATTATACTTTTGTTACTTACAATATAAAAATGTGTAAACATCATGGCTAGTAGATGAGACCTATAGCACATATAAAATAAATTATGACCAATAGAATAAAATAATATGACCCATGGAATTAGAGATTTGTTTGTATTGGGGTTTCATGACCAAATTTAATTTATTAAGATATGAAATGATTATTTAAAATTAGAAATTAATATAATTCATCTCAATAGTAAATTAGTGGAATTTAAAATAAATAAAAAGTATGAAGCCATCTCAACATGCCTAGAAAAGGCATAATTATCAAATTTCTACCTTAAGTAGGAACAGAATTCCCTTGGCATAATAATGACTATGAAAAATCTATAATACACTTTATGCTTAGTTTTGAGACTATAGAACTATTTTACTTTGAAAAATAATTTCATGATAATCTTAAAATTGAAAATTTATATACCCTGAAACCTATGCACAACAATTATTGCTCCTTAATATTCATCAAAAGATAAATGCAATGTGGTAGGTCATTTGATGGAGTACAATGCATGTCATAGACAACAAATCTCAAAACAAAATTCTAGGAGATGCAAGAGATTTAATCAGTTAAGCCCTAGTGCAATGCCAATGTTACCAGGCTATTTTGGAGCGTCTGAACATTGCCATTTAAGATGAGATAAAACTAAGAATCTGAAGTTCCCTTATTTTATTTGGAACTAGGATGAACTTATAGGGTCATAAGTCTAAAGACAGAAAAATTTATATATTACAAATCTGGGAGGTCTTTGCAAAATTTTGGCATGTTATGTTCTAGAAGGAGGGTTAGCAAACTCTGTAAAGGCCAGATAGTAAATATTTCAGTCCTTTCAGTAAGTCACATATAGTCTCTATCACCTTCACAGAACTTATATTCTATATATCACTCGTAGTAATTCTAAATAACTATTGTCCCTTGGTGTTTGATATGTTATACAAAGTGCATTTGATTTCAGAAATTAAAGTCTGAAAAGCTTAAGTAAGTTTTTAGAATGCTAACCACTACCATTACTTCACCCCTGTGGAAGTTCTTTCTTTACCACCTTTGTTCTTCTAGAACTCTTTGATCTGCCTAAATTTAACGGCATTGACAACTTTCTTATTTGCATCATTTTAATTTGTTTTTATATCTCTTCTGGAATGTTTTAACCATAAGAGAGAAAAACCAAATATTGTTTGTGAGATAAACTTTGTTTTTTTATCCTCTCATGAAGAACTTATGAAAGGAATTTGAGGGTTTATGTTTTCTAGAGTTGTTTAGTATTTGTGAATATACCTATTTACTTGAATAATGCAATGATTATGCAGTGTAAATATAGGAAAGCCTTGGAGATCTATTATTTAAATTATATCCTTCTGGTCATCAGCACACCTCCACAGAAGTAAGATTGACTTCCTTTCCCAATGGGCAAAGAGAGGTATACTTAATACCTACCAAATATTTCAGAAGATTTATATTTGGATTTTCATTTGCTCTAATGAGAGCTCATGAATTTGACATTATTAAGGCATATCTTAGTGACAGCTGAGGAAACTGAGTTTCCAGGAGGTTAAGTAACTTAACTAAGGTCTCTCAGCTTTCAGGGATCCCTTTCTCCTCAACTCAGCATCAGTAAAATGTTCTAAATCTAGTTGGAGCTGAGGATGGAGATGAAACCCTAAGAGTTTTAGTGTAGTGTGATCCAGAAGATGAAACTAATTTTAAGATGTTAGAAAACAGGGTAGTAATAGAAGACAACACTTTCCATTATATAAATCCCATATGAAGTCAATCAATAAATACGTACTGCATTTCAACTATACTCTAGGACAAGGCTAGGCTCCTTGGTGGATGGCAAAGATAAAAAAAAACACTATCTCTGACCTCAAGGATCTTGTGAGTAAAGACCAATAAACACAGACAGTTAATATTTCACAGCGTAATAAAATAATTTATTGGACTTGAAATAAATGCCAAATGCTCAATTAGATAGTTTACCAATTTCCCACTGAGAATAAACTTTTCACATCACTTGGCCTTTGCTTTGTCAACAGATATTATAAAATTTGAGGGGCGCCTGGGTGGCTCAAGTCAGTGAAGCATCCAACTCCAGCTCAGGTCATGATCTCATGGTTTGTGGATTTGAGCCTTGTGTGGGACTCTATGCTGACAGTTCAGAGCCTGGAGCCTGATTAGGATTCTGTGTCTCCCTCTCTCTCTGCCCCTCCCCTGCTCATCTCTATCTCTCTCTCTCTCTCCCTCTCCCTACCTCCCTCCATCTCTCCCTCTATCCCTCCCTCCCTCTCTCTGTCAAAAATAAATAAACATTAAAAAAATTAAATTGAGGAGGGCATTTGGTCAGATGAGCACTGGGTGTCGTATGTAAGTGATGAATCATGGGACTTTACTTCTGAAGCCAAGACTACACTGTATACACTATATGTTAGCTAATTTAACAATAAATTATGAAAAAAAATAAAATTTGAGCAGAGGCAAAGTAAGCTAAATGATCAACATTCAATAATAGAGGGGTGCCTGGGTGGCACAGTTGGTTAAGCGTCCAACTTTGGCTCAGGTCACGATCTCACACCTGGTGAGTTTAAGCCCCGTGTCAGGCTCTGTTCTGACAGCTTAGAGCCTGCTTCAGATTCTGTGTCTCCCTCTCTCTGTCCCTCCCCCACTTACAATCTGTGTCTCTTTCTCTCTCAACGTAAATAAACATTAAAAAATGAAAAAAGAAGAATAGAAATAGTTTCCTTTGGAAAGAGTAGAAAATAATATTGCTATTCAGCCATGTGTTTTGGAAATATTTAACAGTCATTGACTTGAGGTTTTTGTTTTTGTTTTTCTTACACCAACCAATTCTCTGATTCTCCTACACCAGCTTGGGTGTTCAACAATTCAGCTCAAGGCTAACGCTAACTATCAAAAGTTAGCCCAGCCCCCATGGGTTAAGGATTCAGTCCCAGAAGACTGTCCCTAATTTGGTCATCCTGCAAATGGGGTATCCAAGCTGTCCACATTTCTGTCTGGCCAACTACAAATACAGGAGTTCCCACAACAGCACCCTTCAGGTTTGATAATTCACTAGCACAACTCACAGAACTTAAGGAAGAACTTTATTTACTATTACTATTTATTATAAAGGATACAACTCAGTTTATTTTAAAGGATACAACAGCCAGATGGAGTAGATGCATAGGGCAAAGTATGAGCTCGTGGAATAAGGGATGTGAGGCTTCCATGCCCTCTTTGGACACACTACCCTCCCAGCACTTTAATGTATTCACCAGCCCAGAAGCGATCTGAACCTCATCCCCTAAGTGTTCTTATGGAAGTTTCATTACATAGCCATGCTTGATTAAACTACTGATGTTATGATTGAACTCAACCTCCAGTCCCTCTTTCTTCTCTGGAGGCCAGGGGTGGGGCTGAAAATTCCAACCTTGTAATCACATGGTTGATTCCTCTGGACCCAGTCCGGACTTAAGCTAACCTGGGTCCAGCAATGATCACTTCATTAGCATAAACTCAGGTATGGTTGGAAGGAACTCATTATATAACAAAAGCAATTCCTTTTACTCAGGAAATTCCAAGGGCTTTAAGGAGATCTCTACCAGGAACCAGGGACAAATAGCAAATATTTTTTGTTAAGTTTATTTATTTATTTTGAGGGGGGTCGGGTAGAGGGGCAGAGAAAGAAGGAAGGAGAATTCCATGCAGGCTCTGTACTGTCAGCATGCAGCCAACTTGGGGCTTGAACTCATGAACCATGAGATCATGACCTGAGCTGAAACCAAGAGCCAGACGCTCAACCTGAGCCACCCAGGTGCCCCCAAAACCAAATATTTTTTTTTGTAGCACATGACCAAATTGAACATCTTTAGACCCACTTATGGTCAAGATTATTAAACAATTGTTGAAGAAATAGCTAAAGCCTGGAAGATATCACTATTAATAGCTAATAAAAAGAAACTCCAGGCTCTTAATGGAGTGGGTAGATGCATTCAGATTTCAGGCTGAGGAGTCAACATGTGTCCAGGCTAATATATACATATATACGCATGTTTTTTACGTGAATTTTAAAAGGGAAGCTTTTTTTGTTATTAAACTCCCATCTCTGGAACAGAAACTTAAAAAAATAGAACTGGTGAATCAAGAAAATTTATGTGCTGCAATCTGCATGTTTTCCTGGATAAATCTCTGTACTTTTCTGTTTCTGTACTAAATTGAGCACAGATATTTTCACATCTTTGTGGATTCCTAAGCCTACCAAATTATAATTGAAACCTTTTTTCCCCCCACTAGTGACAAGTACCTAATTGATTAAATCTTTTTCCTCTAGAATAATGTTTGAGGTTTATATAAGAGGGTTTAAAAATGAAAGGTAAAGAAATCTTAGGGTTACCAATTTTTTTTATAGTTTTCTCATTATCATTTTTATGTTTTCATCATGTGAGTCTCATATCTTAAAACAGATGGGGTTGTATAATGACCTTTCTTATAGAAGTTCCCAGATTCTAGATTCAATTAAAAATTACTTATCATTTTTAACATGAAACATATGGATATTTTATTTTATACTTTATCCAAAATAAAGTATATTTTATGTAAAAATTTTATAAGCCTTTTAAAAAGTCTTCTTAGCAGATGTTTGGAGTTTGTGACTTTGTGACTTTGAAGGGGGTCTAATTTCTAAGAAAGATAAGATTCTCCCATGTCATAAGAGGAAGAAGCCTTGATAAACCTAGATGCCAGGAGAGGAGGATGACCAAATCCAGGAAAGGGACTGACTTCCAGTAGGACTGGGGGTCATGGTTCACAGGTTGAGCTTCTGGATGCTGAATAAAGAATAGTTAGGGTAAGATAGAGTTTGCTAGAAAGTAATGGAGGAAAAAGGGTTTGGCCCTAGAATCAAACACATTAAATGAAAATTTTAATTAGTATAAGATCTAGGAATTTCATGAGCAGCTTTCAAAGGCAAGAACCCAGGAAAACCAAACCCATTAAAAATCAGAAAGAACCAGTGGTATGTAGGCTGTTTCATAAATGACTCTATCTCAGAGAATTTGTTTCTCCTCCATTTAAACACCACTCTACAATGTGAATGTGATATATGTCTCACTTAAACTATGATGTCTATTTAAAAGCCACTTTAGATATTTATGGAGAGAAAAAAACATTTCCTATGTAATGCCAACTTTGTTCACTTATTCAATCACCAAACATGAATGTAATACCTACAATGTGTCAAACGCTATTCTAGATGCTAGAGATACTGCAATGGTTAAAACATGATAGATAGATAGATAGATAGATAGATAAATAAATAAATGAACCCAACTCTGCCCCTAGGGAACTTAAATTCGAATGGCAGGAGACAGAAAATAAAAAAAAGAAATATGTAATATATTTAGTATAGTGGCTGGTGACAATTCTGCATCACTGTGCCAGTAGTTTCTACTGTCCAGTCTTGTGGGAACATTGTGTCAAAGACAGAGGTGGTGTAATTGAATCTTATGAAAATTAAATCACTATGAAGTAAAAAAAAAAAAAGCCTAATTATACCAATGCCTGATACACAAGTTATTTATTTATGCCAACCATCATATTCAGTAACTAGAATCATCAGGGATATTATAAACTACACAGATTAATTTAAAAAGTGAAATTCATCAAGACAGTACCTAATAACTAAATAAGCCTAAAACCATGACAGAAATGTCTATGAGGAAGGAAGAATTTGACAAGAATACACATTAATGTGGGTCTAAAATGAGACAAAATATGAGATTATGAAGACTACAACTTCCCTCATATATGAATTTTCCTTGGGACATGATGGTAGAGAAGTTTCACTTTTTGTGCTAACTCTGATTATGTAGCCCCCCTTCCTGCAGCGCTGTTTGAGGAGCCCAGCTCCTGTGAAAAGCCTATGTGTGATTTTGTTCGAGCCTGACTGTAGGGGTCACAAGTGTTTTACCAGCTGCCCTCTGACCCCAGGCTTGTGCACTTGCACACCAGTGCAATGCAATCCTTGAAGGGAGGTGCAGTCAAGGACCCAGACCCTTCTGCCTCGTCAGGCTCTTTTGTCTGCATCCTTGCCACAGGGATTCCCAGGACCCTTCATCTGAGACCTTGGGCAGAGGGCTTCTTCAAGTGTCTCTGCTGAGATCTTATTGAGGGCCAGAAGGAGGAAACCCAGCACTTTTTCACTCCTAGTCCAACCCCTCCCACCCCCACCCCCACCCCCACCCAAACCCCAGCCTCCAGTCCGGAAAACTGCAGGCACTGTGTTTGGGGCTCTCTCAACAGTTAGTTGACACCCCCTTGACCCTCTACTAGTGAGCCCTTCCATGGATGAAACTAAAATAGGGGAAGTTGGTACTTTTTCCAGGTTTAGCCAATAATTTATAGTATGGCAGTCATTAAAGTCTTTACTGTTACTTTCATGTTGGCTAATTGTTTGATAGGTGACTACAGCACCTACCAGTTTCTCCAGCTTGGCCAAGCCTCTGACATTGTGAAGCCAAGTCTCAGTTTAGCATTCAGGAGTATCTTGTCAGTGATTGGCACCTGCCTGAGCCAAAGGCTGGGTGACTAGCACCATTATGTTAGATCATTCAGGTGTCTCAAAAGGGTGGCATGAGTATGGACTTAGGGGAAAAAGAGAGAGAGGCAAACCAGAAAACAGAACTTTAATTATAGAGAACAAATTGAGGGGTGCTGGAGAGGAACAAGCTAAATGGGTGATGGGGATTAAGGAGGGCACACAAGTGTGATGGGCCCTGGGTGTTATACGTAAGTGATGAATCACTAAATTCTACACCTGAAACTAATACTACACTGTGTGTTAACTAACTGGAATTTAAATAAAAACTTCAAAAAGGGAAAATAAGAGGGTGGTGTGAAAATCAGCCCTAGGTACAGGATAGGTTTACAATTTACTGAATTGTAAAGTGTAAGTTGTACTGTTTACATCCTGCTTTTACACCCAATGAACATCTTTTCATGTTCATAAGATAAGCAGGTTGTAAAGCATATAATTTAATTCCTATTTGAAACAACACACATATAAATATATAATATAAATTATAGATATATGTTTGCATATAAAATAAATAGGGGTGCCTGGGTGGCTCATTCGGTTAAGCATCTGGCTTCAGCTCAGGTCATGATCTCACAGTTGTGAGCTCCAGCCCTGTGTCAGGCTCTGTCCAAACAGCTCAGAGCCTGGAGACTGCTTCAGATTCTGTCTCCCTTTCTTTCTGCCCCTCCCCTGCACATACTCTCTCTCTCCTTCAAAATAAATAAACATTAAAAATAAATAAAATAAACAGTAAACATTTCAGTTCCTAAATGGAGGCTTGAACCATAAAATTTAAATGAACTTTCCAGAATAGTGTGTCGAGTACAAGGCAGTTCTGAGGATCTAAATTTTCCCTCCCTGTCGTGAGAATATTTATATATTCTCTATAATATTAGGAACATTTTCTTTTCTTATTAGTTGACTGAATTTTCTAATGTTAAAATTTAGTATAATCTTATCTTTTCCCTTACCTAGGGAAAAGATTTTCATTGTAATTGTTTTTCCAAAGAACTTACTCTTGGACCTTTATATTTTGCTACTCAATATTTATTTTCTAACTCATTATGTTTTGCTATTATCTTATGGATCCCTTTCTTCTGGTTTTCATAAAATTATTTCTTTTTATTTTATAAAATATTTGTGTCCAATTTCTAGTCCATTTTATTTTATTTTTTCATTTAATCATAAATCATTTATAGATACGGTTTATCCACCTAAGAAAATTTGGCATTAATATATTGTGATAGGCAGTGTTCCTGTTGTCTTCATTTTCTGAAAATGTTGTGATTTTTGGTTTTTTTTTCCAAACTTTATTTGTGATACATCTGGCTGAAAGCATCATAGCAATCAATTTATTTAAATTATTGTACATATTCCTACCTTTATTACATTTTGATTATTGAATATTGTTTTAAAATTTCTGTTTAATTATATTGATTGAAACTTTCTTTTGTGCCCTAATATGGAATTAGTGTTATTATATATGCAACTGGACATTGAAATATACCTAAAAAGGTGAAGCCATGAGCAACATGGTAACTTGAGTAACAATATTCTTACCTGAAAAAATAAAATTCACCCAGAATTGGCAACAGAAAAATCAGCCCTATTGAGAGCCAGACTGCAGCAGAGACAGGCTGCTGGCAAAACCAATGTAAAAAGAACTTTGTTCCAAGGCCACAGTGTAGCTGCAATTCCTTTAGGAATGTACCAATTCAGAGCCACTTCTCATTTCCCTTTTTTTTTAGAATCACCCAGAACAAGCTCTAACCCCATGAAAATCTTCATGCTTCCTAATGAGAGGCCCCATGGCTCCTCTTGCCCATTCTCCCTTGTAACAGCAACTTAACAAACCCAGCTATGTTTGACTGCAACTGTGCTCCTTTCTGGTGTTCTTTATCTGATGGCTTTACCACCCCCAATTCCATAAAAGAATAAAGTTACATATACTAAAATTGCTGTAATACATAGAAACGTGAGAAAATCTTCATCAGCACTCGATCTAGTGAAGGGTACTGATAATGTCCACACATTTTAGAAATATTGTCACATAATGTGCAGGTGGAATAAAAAGAAAATGAGACAATGAGGACAAGTTAGAAACTTCCCTTTGTGTTTCCTTTTGATTTCTTTTCGAGCCTCAGAGAAACCTTGTATAGTGCGAACATTGGTGCAGTGTGGTCTCTGAACACAGTTTCTGCTTTGGGGGAAGCAGAAGTCAAAAGGGAGGCCTCCAGAAGCTGCAGTGGTAGTCTCTGAACACAGTTTCTGCTTTGAGGTCCATGTATATCTCTCCATGTCTGTGTCTCTTGCAGTTGATTTTGAGCTGTGTCATTTACCTTGCGACCTCGTGACTTCATTTGAATTTCTTCATAATCAAGGACTAATACATACCTCTCAAGTGGGTTTGGATATCAAGAGTTACCTCTGTTGCAGGAAATTGAAACTTTTAAATTGCTAGGCAACAAAGGCCCATCAATGTTATTTCCAATATTCTTATCTAAATATAGATAAAGGAGATGAGGTTCAGAAAGGATGAGAAACCTTCCTAGTTCTAATATCTATCAGCAGTGTGACCTCTGTGAAGATCCGTTTCCTTACCTGTGAGATGAGGAACATTATAGTGTCTAACCCATAGGACTGTGAGAGGAGTTCAGTTACTGAAGTCATATGTAATGCACTGGAACTGCCTGACCACCTAACAAGTGCTCTTAGAACTAAGACTCCAGATTCTGATCCTAAGTCTGGTTCTCTTCTGCTAATCTCTTACCTTACTTTGATAGTTGGGTTTACTTTGGAAGTATATGGAAATAGAGAACATTTTTAATTCATTTTGTAAGTTGTGGAGTGTGCTACATGGGTGAATGTTGAATGATAGTGTAGGAGGTGACATCTTTGCTGTTATCACATTTGTTTGGACCCCACCCTATATGTATATATATATATTTTTTCTAGTAGAACTCATTTTCATTTAAGTCAGACACTTCTCAGTAAGGACAAAGCACTCTACAGACAGTTTTTGTCTTCTTCAAAACCTTTATATACCCTCTGAATGTCACCTCTGCTGCTGTGAGATGTCTCCACATCTAGCAGGTTTTGTCAGTGAATTTCCTAAAAGTTATTCTCCAGTGGCTTTAAGACTATAGGTAACAGGTAGACGTCCAATTACAGTAATGCCAGCACTAATAGAAGTAAAATAATTTTTGCTCTCAACAGGCAAGATGCTACCCATATAATTGTGTTGAGTCATGAAAGCTATTATCCTTATTCTCCAAATCTCCTAAATATTCAATAAGCTCTTGTCATCCACATATACATTTTGCTTTTAAAAATCATGGTGTTAATGATAATTTAGGATCCCAAATCTTCCCTCCATGACACACATGTCATGAGTTACCAAATAAAAATCACTCTGCCTGGGCCTCATTGGACAAACAAGGAAGTGAAGGTGATATGCAACAGACAGACCACACACTCTGGAATGCACTCTGGGCACATTCAGTAAGAAAATCCCTTAGCTGCTTGACCAATTTGGCAGAACAATTTTGGCCCTGAGCTGCACATGTTCTAGGTTCCTTTCCTTGGCAGTACCAAGAGGTATCCTCATGTCTGGAAACTCTAGAATGGCAACCCAGGCATGAGTTATTTAATGCCTGAGTCCAAAGTAATGTGATGACATGGATGCAATCTATTTCAGTGGATGCAATGGAGTTCAGTTAACTTCTGCTTTAATAATGAATCATTAAACACAGTGATGCTAGTGTTAGCTCCGATCCCTCCTCACTTAGGGATTGTGGAATACTTCAGGGAAATCCCTCTATAATAATCATACTTGGGTCTTCTTGTTAAAACTTTAGTGAACATCAAGGATACCTCAGGGCTAAACAACAGGCTGTTTTTAAAATTTTCCCATCCAACGTGTCCATTTCCCCCCCAGGCACTTCCCAGGTTCTGGCTCCCAAATGCCTTTTTGTGGATCCCTTTCTTGTTCTCTGCTGCCCTCTCATTCTTCGTAAGTCAAGTTTGCCCTGCCACCTGGCCAACTTAAGGCCTAGATTCAGCCTTTGGTCCCTCTTTCCACACTCCTCAATGTATGTCCTGTTCTCCCCCTTAATCTATTCCCTGAAAACCACCACATAGGGCTTTGCCTCTTGCTGGCACCAAATGGGAAGATATTCTCCCATCTTCCATCAGCTATAGTCTTTCCTATTCCATATTCTGGATTGATCCATGGGAAGTTTTTTGCTCCTGTACAGAAGTTTCTCAATCTGCCTCCAAGTGCTCAAAATTCAGATGAACTGTAAATAGAGTTGCAAAGGAAAACTAGGATGCCAGTGTTATGGACTGAATGTTTATGTCCTCCATAAGTTCTTATGTTGAAACTCATATTTCCAATATGATGGAGTTTGGAGATAAGGCCTTTGGGCCAAACTCATCCCTCATGATAGGATAAGTGTTCTTATACAGACAGTAGACAGCTTGCATCTCTTCTCTCTGCTCTCGGCCGTGTGAGAGACAGAAAAAAGGTGTGGCTATCTACAAACCAGGAAGAGAGGCATCAAAAGAACCCATCCCTTGGCACTTTGATCTCAGACTTTCCAGCCTCCAGAGCTTTAAGAAATACATTTCTGTTGTTTCAGCCACCTGGTCTACAGTGTTCTCTTATAGCAGCCCAAACTCACAAAGACAGCCATTTGAATGTGAATTTCAGATTAAAAAATGAAAACAAAATTCACAGTTCAAAAATGATTACATGCTTCCCTGAATTTAAAATGTAATTGTATTTTTTATTAGCTAAATGTGGCAACCCAAACTATAAAATAACCCCTTTTTATAGCATGTAGCCACTACTCTCCCCAAACACTTCTGGGATCTGAAGACTAAGTAAATGCAAGTCTTAGTTCTACAGAGCAGGTAGGTCATTGTCACTACCAGGGTTTGTGTCCCTGACTGTGGGCTGTAGCACCATGGAGAGAACAATCTCATAGACCTCTCTGGTCTTTCTCAGGAAGAAAAGGTTTGTGTTTGAGAGCTACCTAAAAACATGCCCCTTGCTGCATAGAACATGTTCATTCTGGGCTTACTTTAGGATACTAGCTTACCACCCAGTGTCCTAGTCCCTAACATATCTTGGAATGTTACTGTTGACCCTCAGTGTGTGATAGGTTAGGGCTACAGTGTCACTTCTGAACTCACAAGGTAGAGGCAGTGTTTGCAGCATGCACCTTCCAGCTCACTCATCCCCCAGCCAGCTCCTTCCAGAATATTTGTGAAATGGAAGGTTTCTTCTGCACGCATCTCTCCTTGCTGTTCAAAGGATTTGTTTTATTTGCTTTGTTTTCATTTCCCAGAACAGAAATGTTATGTTATGAGTTTCAATATTTCTATGTATTGAACAGAGAACCTAACACAAATTTACTCCTGGGCTGTTTTTTGCCTTTATTTTTAATCATGCTTAAAGTAGAAGTTCTTTCGGGCCATCTGGGTGGCTCAGTTGATTGAGCGTCCAACTTCGGCTCAGGTCATGATCTCACAGTTCGTGGGTTCGAGCCCTGCATCGGGCTCTGTGCTCACAGCTCAGATCCTGGAGCCTGCTTCAGATTCTGTGTCTCCCTCTCTCTCTGCCCCTCCCCTGCTCATGATTTGTCTCTCTCTGTCTCTCAAAAATAAATGTTAAAAAATAAAGTAGAAATTCTTTCAAGCTCATGGCAAGATCTCTCAGTCTCACTGACATGTCCCCACTGCTGTATATCTTCTTTCTCCTTTTAACACTAGATATGGCAAAAAATGCAAGGGCTTCACCATCATATAGATACTTGTGCTAAATTTCATTCGTGCACTTCCTAGGTAAGACCTTGGGAACACTGCCTCAGCTATGGCTTCTCATCTGGAAATAAAGAATAGCAATCTCCTCTCACATTGCTCTTAAGATTATATACATATCAAGTACCAAGCATGTTGTAATTGCTTAATAAATGCTGCATCCTTTCCCTTTGTTCTGGTCACCAACACATAGAGAATAATATAAGTATGTAAAAATGCTTTGCACACTAGTAAGTCACTATAGCTAGTTTGTGCCTTGGCCTGCTTGCCTTTTGAGGGTATAGAATAGGTGCATTAGAACATTTTCTGGAATCTCCAATTTCTAGCTTTCCTGTTACTCTGCACAGTTCATGTATGTGAAACTTTCTATACCATCCTGCTTTCTCGGGACACTCTCTGAAAATGTCCATTCTTCTCCTTGGAATGACATTTCATGCAAAGCTTTACCTAATTTTGTTTTTCTATTTACCTTGCATTATTTCAGCTCAAGTGTCATTTTTTCATTTCCTCAAATAAGCCTTCCCTTAGATCCTATCTTTTCATCCCTCCTGCCCCCCCTCTTCTTGTTGCCAGAAGATAATTCCCAGTGTCCCATTCTTTCCCTGAACTGTAATCCTTTCTTTCAGAGAACTCTTCTCTGTTTGGAATTATCCATTCAGTGTAAGATTAATTACTGAATATGTGTTGTCCCCACGCTAGGATTCATGAATCCTTGCTGTCCAAGAGGAAGGGGCAGTGTCTCGGTTTTGCCCCACCTTTATCCCCAGCTCATAGCACAATGACTGGCATGTAGTTTAAATGTTCATGGAGGCAGGGTGAGAGAGAGGAAGGGCCCATGGCAACACCTTGTAATAACCATGATGTCCACATGCCAACAGTCACACACACATTCGCAATCAGGCAGTAGAACAGGGAATATAAACAGCTTTAAAACCAGCTTTATTTACTTCACAGTTTTGCCTGGGGTCAGAACTACTCTAAGAATTGCTTATGATAGCACAGTGCTTTCAGCATGGACTCTTTGAAATTCCTGAGCAACAATCAATAGAGAATCAAGAAATGTCCTGTCCTCCACATATTCTCTAGAACCAAGAAATGAGATGAAGGAAATAGGGCCTAGACCTCCCCCTCAAGAAGTAAATTTCTTGCAAAAAGTCAATATTTCTACGCATGGTAATCAAGTCCCCGGCCTTTCAATTTTACCTAAATGCCTACAAAGAGGTGTAAACTTGCCATCTGGAATTCTTGGCTAGTTGATTAAATTTTATTTTGTTTTACCAAAAACATTTTCCACCCTTGCCTTTGCCCACTAAGTACTGCTGAAGTTGAAGGATGTATTGTGCCTTCTGCTACATTCATCTCCCACCTCCCAAACCCCCTCTCCCGAATAAACTCTCTACCTGATGCAAAAACATCAGGAGCTTGAGTGGTACTGGCAGATTTGTGATTCATACAGTGGAGGGAATGGCCACCTTGCCCAGATAGGACAACAACTGCCCTGGGTGCCAAATAGCCCTGGCACCATCTGCTTGGCTGACCCACTAATCTGACAGCCAGTTTTTGTGAATGCCAGAATTGTTTCCCATTGGAGATTTCTTGAAACATCCCTTACATCAATTAAAAACTAAAGAACAGATGGTGATTTCTTGAGACAGTGAAGGATTTAACTGATTCATTACTCATGTAAGGAACAGTGATAACAACGAATTCAGCATGCCGAATGAATCCTATGCCTTGGCTTACTTTTCTTTTAGATCGTCAATATCCAGGACGATTTGTTAGGAGATTTCAGGTTTTAGGCGTGGAAATACGCTTCTGTCCTTCAGATGATGGAGACTTACAAGGATGCCCTAGGAAGTCGTCAAGCTCAGGGATCTCTTTCAGTAACGTCAAGGTCAGGCCTTATATTAATGGAAATGGTGCTCATCACCTTGCAAGTACCAAAAGCAGCTCCAAGGATACTCAGCAAAACTGGTGACTACAATAGAATTTAATAATGATGTATGTCAAAATATAGCACTATGCCTGGAACAGAGAGAACTCAGCAAACAATAGCTGGCATTATACTACTAACTACAGAAATTCTAGGAATTTAAAAGCAATTTTGTTGACCCTGTCATTCATTTTGGCATACTATTAGAAGAATGTACTTATATTTATAACTTTATTTTCTCTGACCCCATTCTGGTTTCTACTGCTTTTCTGCTTTTCTTCCTTTCTCTCTACTCTGACTGATTTTTCTCTGTCTCTCTGTCTCTGTCTGTCTCTCTCTCTCTCTCTCTCTCTCTCTCACACACACACACACACACACACACACACACACACACACTCACACGTACACACCCTCTTCTTCTTCTTCCAGTCATTTCCAACCTATTTTTTAAACTTTCCCTACCAACTGAAACATCACTAGTCCTCTTTGACCCATATGTAGATGGTGCAATCCATCCCAGCAGATTAACATATTCATATGATAGAAAGCATGGAAAGTTATGTATAAGAATCACTCTGAGGGATTCTGCTTAGAAGGAGATTGGGGTACAGGGTACATTGTGTTTCATAGACCACTAAATACATCAGGTATTCATTTTTCTTTTCCTCTGAAAGCCCATAATAAGCTTTTTTTAAATTCCAGTGTAGTTAACAGTGTTATATTAATTGAAGGTGTACAGTATAGTGATTCAACAATTCCATATATTACTCAGTTCTCATCAAGGTAAGTCTATTCTTAATCCCCTTCACCTATTTCACCTATTCCCACCCACCCACCTCCCTTCTGGTAACCACCAGTTTGTTCTCTTCAGTTAAGAGTCTATTTCGTAGTTTGCCTCTCCCTCTCTTTTTATTCCCCTTTGCTTGTTTGTTACTTAAATTCCACATTTGAGTGAATTCATATGGTATTTGTCTTTCTTTGACTGACTTCTCTTAGCATTATACCTTCTAGATCCCCCCATGTTGTTGCAAATGGCAAGACTTCATTATTTTTAATGGCTGAGTAATATTCATTGTGTGTGTGTGTATATATATATATATATATATATATATATATATATATACCACATCTTCTTTATTCATTTATCTATCCATGGACAGTTGAGCTGCTTCCATATTTTGGCTATTGTAAATAATATTACATTAAACATAGAGGTGCATATATCTTCTTGAATTAATGTTTTGAAATCTTTGGATAAATGCCCACTGGTGGAATTACTAGATTAAATGGTAATTCTATTTTTAATTATTTGAGTAACCTCCATACTATTTTCCACAGTGGGTGCCCCAGTTTGCATTCCCACCAAGAGCGTAAGAAGGTTCTTTTTTCTCCACATCCTCACCAACATTAGTTGTTTCTTGTGTTTTTGATTTTAGCCATCTGACAGGTATGAGGAGATGTCTCGTTGCAGTTTTGATTTCTATTTCCCTGATGATTGGTGATGTTGAGCATCTTTTCATGTGTCTGTTGGCCATCTGGGCATCTTCTTTGGAAGATGTCTGTTCATGTCTTTCACCCATTTTTTAATTGGATTATTTGTGTGTGTCGACTTGAGTCAATTCTTTATAGATTTTGGATACTAACCTTTACCAGATATGTCATTTGCCAACATCTTCTCTCATTCATTGGGTTGTCTTTCAGTTTTGTTGATTGTTTTTTGTTTTTTGTTTTTTGGTTTTTTTTTTTTTTTGCTGTAAAAAGTTTTTGTTTTGATGTAGTCCCAATAGTTTGTTTTTGCTTTTGTTTCCTTTGCCTCCAGAGACATATCTACTGAAAAGTTGCTATGGCCGTGTCAAAGAAGTTACTGTCTGTGTTCTGTTCTAGGATTTTTATGGTTTCAGGGCTCATATTTAGGTCTTTAATCCATTTTGAATTTATTTTTGTGTATGGTGTAAGAAAGTGGCCCAGTTTCATTCTTTTGTCCAGTTTTCCCAAACCACTTGTGGTCTTTTTCCCATTGGATATTCTTTACTGCTTTGTTGAAGAGTAAATGACCATATAGTTATGGGTTCAATCCTGGGTTCTCTATTCTGTTCTATTGATCTATGTATTTATTTTTGTGCCCATACCATATTGTCCTGATTACTACAGCTTTGTAATATAACTTGAAGTCCTAAATTGTGAGGCCTCCAGCTTTTTCTTTTCTTTATCAATGCTGCTTTCATTATTTGGGGTCATTTGTATTTCCATACAAATTTTAAAATTGTTCTACAAATTTTAAAATTGTTTGTTCTAGCTCTGTGAAAAATGCTGTTGGTATTTTGATAGGGATTGCCTTAAATGTATAGATTGTTTTGAATAGTATAGACATTTTAACACTATTTATTCTTCTAGTCCATGAGCATGGAATGTCTTTCCATTTTTTGTGTCATCATAAATTTCTTTCATCAGTGTTTTATAGTTTTCAGAATAAAAATCTTTTGCCTGTTTGGTTAGGTTTATTCCAAGGTATCTTATTATTTTTGATGCAGTTGTAAATGCGATTGATTCCTTAATTTATCTTTCTGCTGCTTCATTATTGCTATAGAAGTGCAACATATCTGTACATTGATTTTGTAATCTGTGACTTCACTAAATTCATTTATCAGTTCTGGCAGTTTTCTTGGCGGAGTCTTTTGCGTTTTCTATATATAGTATCATGCCATCTGCAAATAGTGAGTTTTACTTCATCCTTGATGATTTGGATGCCTATTCAGTACTAAGTTGAATTAAAGTGATGAGAGTGCACATCCTTGTCTTGTTTCTGACCTTAGGAGAAAAGCCCACAGTTTTTCTCCATTGAGTATGATGTTCACTGCTGGTTTTTCATATATCCTTTATTATGTTGAGGTATATTACATATAAACCTACTTTTCTTAACGTTTTTTTTATCTTAAATGGGTGTTGTACATTGTCAAATCCTTTTTCTGAATCTGTTGAAATGATCATCTGAGTTTTATCCTCTCTTGTTGATGTAATGTATCATGTTGACAGATTTGCAAATATTGAACCACCCTTGTATCCCAGGAATAAATCCCACTTGATTGTGGTGACTCATTTTTTAAAATAGTGTTCCATTTGGTTTGCCAATATTTTGTTGAGGATATTTGTGTCTGTATTCATCAGAGATATTGGCCTGTAGTTCTCTTTTTTTGTAGTGTCTTTATCTGGTTTTGATATCGGGATAATGCTGGCCTTGTAGAATAAATTTGGAAGCTTTCCTCTCTCTTCTGTCTTTTTGGAATAGTTTGAGAAGAATAGGTACTAACTCTTCTTTAAATGTTTGGTAAAATTTGGGGTGCTTGGGGGGCTCAGTCAGTTAAGCATCCAACTTCAGCTCAGATCATGATCTCATAGTTCACAGTTTGAGCCCTGCATTGGCCTCTGTGCTGACACCTCAGAGCCTGGAGCCTGCTTCAGATCCTGTATCGCTTTCCCTGCCCCTCCCCTGCTTACTCTCGGTCTCTCTTGCTCTCAAAAATAATAAAAGATTTAAAAAATTAATAATAAAAATAAATAAAAGTTTGGTACAATTCACCTTGAAACCATCTCATTTTGGACTTTTGTTTGTTATAGTCCCTTTCTGATTTTTGTATTTACCAGGGTCAAGCTTGGCAGGTCTTCCTTGGAGATCTATGTTGTCACATTTCATATGGAGATGCAGGCAATGCAGCCTCTGATAGTAGGAAGTGGGTTTGGGGAAATGCAGAGGAGCAAGCTCTGAATGACTAATGGGATACATGGATGGAACCCAGGTGGACCCTGGGCCAGGCCTGGTGGGATCAGCACCTGGACCAGACATGATGTCCTCATTGATACTGTGGTGAAACGCAGCCTACAAATCACCACCAGTGAAAATCATGGCCTTGGTTATGAATAATTTTGTATACCTCCTCAAAACACCCTATCCTTCTGTAATGCTGATCATCCAGGCACAGAACTTGTTGATATGAAGCCTTACCTCCTGCCTCTGCATCTTTCCTCTCTAGGAAACCTCTTCTTTGCTGAAAGGATCCCAAAGAGATGCTGCATACACAAATCTTTTACAATTACTACTGACACTGTCAACCTCTAAGTACTATATTTTGAGAGTTCAAAACCTCATATAGCATTCCCAAATATCAGTGCCAGATACTAATATTTTCTTATTTCAGTAGAGACAACTGCTGGGACTTCAGCTTATTTAGATGGAAACTCCTATTAGAATGTGGTTTATGCATATTTCAAGCTAGGTTTTATCTGTGTGTAAGTAGAATACAAATTCATAGGAAAATTTGTGACAAGGTAACTTTTAATTGCCTTACTAAAATATATATTTCTTTAAGAATGAGACTACTTTCGTTATCTTGGAATTTTATCATGGGTGCTGTGAAAAAGACTAAAACATATTAGATAGTTGACATGTACTTGTATAATGAGTATACATTGATCATTTTATTAGTGTTATGACTGTTCTTGGTGTTAGTAATCACCCCAGAATATTAGTCCTACACAACATCATCTGCTTAGATTACAAGATATTCTGATTATTCCTCCCTGGGTCACCCACCTTTAGAGGTGCATAAAGATTTTAACGCATTTATTCTGCATGAAATTTCAGGCCTTCCTACTCAGATTTTCTCTCTGAACACAAAACTGCAACATATCCTCATAAATCTGAGAGAGTAGAAGTAGCCTAAACAAAGTTGGAGGAAATGATACATTTTACATGCAAACTAACATAAAAGAAAATTATAATGAAAGTTACAGATAAATATAAATATTACTCAATTGCAAAATTGAATAATAGAGATCCACGGCAATCATTTAAAAACAAACAAAGAACAGAAAGAGAAATATAAATGCCCTAAGGAGGAAGAATAAGGAGATATAAAATATATGAAGAGGCAACATTTCCCAGTTCCTTTCTAAAGAAATCTACAATCCCAAATGGACAAAGCGTAAAATAAGACCAGTGTCCTTTAATATCAAGACCCTAAATCTTAGAAAAGAAAATATCAAACATAATCCAGCAGGGGCACCTGTGTGGCTCAGTTGGTTCAACTCCCAACTTTGGCTCAGGTCATGATCTCACGGTTCGTGGGTTTGAGCCCTGCATCGGGCTCTGTGGTGACAGCTCAGAGCCTGGAGCCTGCTTCTGATTCTGTGTGTCTCTCTCTCTGCTCCTCCCCAACTCCTGCTCTGTCACTCTCTCTCAAAATTAAATAATAAAACATTAAAAATTAAAAACAACATAATCTAGCATTAAATTGAAAGAATGGCAAATATAGTTTATTCAGAGAATGCCCATATGATTTGATACTGGTTATTCTATTACTGTAATATAATTTATCACAGTTTAGGGTTAAATAAACTAAAGCTATTTATATAAACCTGGTATCCAAAAAAGTAAACATTACATTAAAGATAAATGACACCTGAAGATACTAAGAGACTTCACTACATACAAATTTAAACATCTATATGTTATACTGGAGAAACTGCTGACATCAATTTGCTTATATATTTTTAGATAATTTTCTGTGCAACATACATCTATCCACATGTGTACATGTATCTATAACAGTATATGGTCAATTATTCTGTAATTATTTAGCTTTTACTGTGTAACAAGCCACTCCAAAACTTTGTTGTTTAAAATAATATGCATTTATTATTGCTCAGGAATCAATGAGTAATGTCAATGAGGAATGACAGTAGGGTGGGCTCTGCTGAAGTTGGTGGGACTTTCTTGCATATTTGGAGATTTCCCAGCTCCAGTCTGGTCCAGACTCTTGTGTTTACACTCACATTGTTACATTGAAAGATGGGTCCACACAAGGAGGGGAATAACTGAAACCACTTTTTTAAATAAACAATATAGTTTAAGAGCCAAGGCAGACTATGGTATCATATCCATGTATTCTGATACAATTTTGATGAAATTCGATGCCCATGTAAAGAATAAAAAATACTTGATGGGCCAGGAAAAGAAATATTTCCTCACAATGATAAAAGAGATGTAACTTTGCCAATAGCCACTAACTTAATTAATGATAAAATATTTCATGAATTCCTACTAGACTCAAGACAGGAATGCCTTCTATCATTATGAGGGAAAAATTGAGCAGACTAATAAATTGCTTAGGGCACCCTTTCCTCTTGCCTCTCCTACCCACATCCCAAGGGCTAATGGACCATAATTTAAACAGATGATCTCTAGTGCTGCTTTGATTAAAGAGTGCAAAGGAGATTTCCTAAGGGGTGAGTTATTAGTAAGATGCCAACAAACAGGGGTGGCTTCTGGGAGTTGGTTCCCTTAACAGAATGGGATCTTGGCAATAATGGTGACAGCACTGTCAGCAGCCACTTTGAATAAAAAGTTAGTTCAGTTAATTCTAATGATGGTTTGATTTGTCATTCAGTATGCTGTATCAAAGGAAGGTCTGGAATTCCATTTTGTTGAATATGAAACATCTGACTTATTGTTTATGCTTTTGCAAATGAAAGTTAAACAGCCCCCCTTTGAAGATTATTGTTTTCTGTGTGTGATGATACAAACACAAATTTTGGTGGAGCAAAGTATTATGGTACAGAGAAATCTGATACCTAATTAAGAAACCTTCAGAGCAAAACCATTTTTGGAATGAGCTATGGGACACATATAACTCATAATTGGTATCCAAAAATTTTTCCAACTTGTATCAATCCAAATAGAAGGTATAATTGTAGAAATTTACATATATTTTATATACACACATTTAGAGTAGTCATAAAGCATTCATGATGATATAAATGATGAATATACAAATGTACATTAGCACAGCAGTACATGATTTCTGTCTTTGCTGCCCATTATCAGCAGGTTGTTAAAATCAGTTGAACCTCTAAAAATCAACTTTTTAAATCAGTCTAAATTTCTTTAAGTGGTATTAAACTATTTTCTGTACATGGGCCCTCTGTACTGTGATTGCAATTTCTTTAAAATACATGGACTATTTACTCAAAAGCTGTAATAAATTATATGGTCATCCTATTCAGAATGCCAAATGGTACAATAAAGCAAACAAACAAAAAAACCCTAGGTCAATTGCAGTGAAATTTAAACATTCAGAATTACATACTCAAAAAAAATATCACCTCAGTATGGGGGAACAACAAATGTATCCTTTATACATATACATCCAATACTACATAAATTTTGTCACAATTTAATAAAATTAAAAATATTATTAGATGAATGACTACAATAAAGAGATTGTAATTATAAGTGCTAGAAAAGATTTAGAAATTATTGGTGATCAAACAGTAAATTAACTGTCTATAGGAAATAAGAAGGAAAGAAATAAAGAAGGAAAAGAACCATATTTCATGGAGACTACAACCTCAATGTTTTCCACATATCAAAACTTCTGAAATTTAAATGAATCTCATAATCTTTTTTAGCCAGGAAAACAGCCGTGATGTAGTTGTCACTGCTCGGCTTTGCTCAGTTTGAACGTAGCTATTCATGCTGTCATCATATCAGTTTAGCTAAGTGCAGTGTTAATGATACATAAGTGGAGTCAAATTGTTGTGTAAAATGTCTTTTAGAACGACCAATATGATTTTACGCCAAAGTGAAAAGTTGTACGCAGAAAGGCATAGAAATACAACATTAACTTAAAAATTGGATGTCATTAAAGCCAGTATTTGTCACTGGAAGACTGACAGCCATCTCATATTTTCCTATTTCGAAGCAGCAAGCAAGAGCTACACAGGCCATAAGAAAGGAAGTTACTCACTAGTAAATAAAACTGTTATTTTTTAAATTATGGTAAGACTTTTTTAAAAAGAATTTTATGGGGCGCCTGCGTGGCGCCGCTCAGTCGGTTGAGCGTCCAGCTTTGGCTCAGGTCATGATCTCGAGGTTCGTGGGTTCGAGCCCCACGTTGGGCTCTGTGCTGACAGCTCAGAGCCTGGAGCCTGCTTCTGATTCTGTGTCTCCCTGTCTCTCTGCCTCTCCCCTGCTCACACTGTCTCTGTCTCTGTCTCTGTCTCTCTCTCTCTCTCTCAAAAATAAATAAAACATTAAAAAATATTACTATGTTTGTTACTGAGATGCTTTCATAGGTATTGAGTATATCAGAGTGCAACTAAGGCTTGAGAAATTGTCAATTCCCTCAAAATGTTGAAAGAAATTTCAAATCTAAGATGCACATTGAACAGTTATTCAAAGTTACTATTGTAGATTAATTGGAAGCACTTCTTAAACATTTTTTAGAAGGAGGGGTACCTGGGAGGCTCAATCGGTTAAACATCCAAATTTGGCTCAGATCATGATCTTGCAATTAGTGAGTTCAACCCTGGCATCGGACTCACTGCTGTCAACACAACACCTGCTTTGGATCCTCTGTCCCTGTTTCTCTCTGCCACTCCCTAGCTTGTTCTCTCTCTCTCCTCTCTCTCCCTCACTCAAAATAAAAAACATTTAGAAAAGTTTAGGAGATAAAACAGCAGTATGTCTTATAACTTATATCATGTTTTCAGAATTGATGTAAAGTGTATCCATAACAAACCAGGCCAAACTCTAGACAGTAACAACAGAAGATAGGGAGGAAGCACTGCTGACTCTAGAATGTTGGGGAATATGTATATAGTAATTGTCTTTAACAGAGGACTGTATAGCTATTGACAACTTTAATATATGAAATATATCTACATAAGAAAAATTAAAATTTGGAGTTATTTCAGTTTTACTAAATTCTAAATATTTTCAAATGTTACTTTATTTTTCCTCCATGATCCCTGAAATATTCAAAACTAAATTTGAATTGGCCAGCATCCTGGCTACAAAGAGATCACTCAGAAGGCGTGATGGGTGAAAATATTTAGAATTTATGTTTTGAGAAATCCCTATCAAAATAACACCAGCATTCTTCACAGAAC
>CM053561.1:38996947-39023966 GCA_028646485.1 Cryptoprocta ferox | reverse complement strand
ATATAATGGAATATTACTTGGCAATCAAAAAGAATGAAATCCTGCTATTTGCAACTATGTGGATGGAACTAAAGGATATTACACTAAATGAAATTAGTCAGAGAAAGACAAATGTCATATGACTTCACTCATATGTGGAATTTAAGATACAAAACAGATGAACATAAGGGAAGCAAAAATAATATAAAAACAGAGAGGGGGACAAACCATAAAGGACTCTTAAATACAGAGTACAAAATAAGGGTTGCTGGAGGGGTTTTAGGTGGGGCCATGGGCTAAATGGTCAAGAGGCATTGAGAAGGGCACATGTTGGGATGAGCACTGGGTGTTATATGTAGGCGATGAATCGTTGGATTCTACTCCTGAAATAATTATTGTACTACATGCTAATGAACTTGGATGTAAATTTAAATAAATTAAATAATTTTTAAAAGAAGAATTTATGTTTTGAAGGTAGGGCCCATAGGATTTATTGATAGATTAGATTTAGTTTCTGAGGTAAAAGATTAAAGATAAATCTAAAATTATGTTATCCTAAGCAAATAAAAGAATGGGCTTACCAGTATGTGACATGGTGAATGATAAAAGAGAGCAGGTGTTGAGAGAAGGTCGGAATTTCAGTTTTACATGAACTTAATTTGAGATTTCTATTAGACCTCTGTGTAGACATGTTGCAGGTTTTGGATATAAGGATCTCACATTGAGATGGTGACATAAACTTTGGAACCATCACAATAAAAATAGTATGTAAAGTCTTGATAATAGAAAAAATCACCTCAGAAAGAATATATAGGAATAAAAAGTTTCAAGTGGAAACTCTGGTCCATGCCAACATGTCTAAGTCAGAGAAAAGAGAGGAAGCAGCAAAGGAAATTGGGAAAGAGCAGCTATTGAGGCAGAAGGCAAACCAGGGAGCTTGGAGATAGGATTCAAGCCACATGAAGAAAGGGTTTGAAAACAGAGGAAGTCATGAAACATGTCAAATGGTAAGTAAGATAACAACAGAGAAAATTGATTACAGTAAAACAAAGTGGAAATCATTGGTGGCCTGGATCAGAACACTTTTTGGGGAGGGTCGGATATGAAAGCCCAGCCAAAGTAGATTTTAGAGAGAAGGAGAGACAGATTTAAGAGAATATGGGCAATTTTCAAGAGTTTTACTGTAAAGGAGAGGAAGCAAGGGAGGAAGTAGCTAAAGAGATAGGTGCCCAAGAATGGGTTTTGCTTTAAATGATTATATGAGAAAACAATAGCCTGCATGTGTTGATGGGAAATAAAAAGTGGAGAAGACATAAATGGTGGTACAGAAGAAAGGAGAAAATCTACACAGAATGACACCTAATGTGCAAATGGAGAAGTTGACCTTTGGGAACCTCGTATAGAGACATGAATAGTAATCTGATTGAAAGTTGAGGGTGTGAGCACAGACCCCTGTGCATGAGGAGGAGTAGAGGTTGACTTGTGGAAGTTCTCAAAGCTTCTCTGTTCTTATGAAATAGAAAGCTTTGTATCTTCTAAGTAAAGATGGGGGAACGCATGATCAAATGATTTTGTTCCCCACAAAATGCAGTTGAAAAAGAACGTATTCTGTTTTCTCTGTAATGTCCCATAAGTATCTATGACAGCAAGCTTGCAGACTATATCTTATCATTTACATATTGCTTCTTTTGTCTCATTCATTGTTCTTTACATCTGTAAAATAGAAGTAATAATACATATCTTAAGATAGTATTATGACATGTAAAGTTAATTTAAAAAAATGTATAAAAGTAACTAGAACTTGCTTTGCATGATACAAACAAAATATTTTCTTTTTCTTTTTTTTTTTTTTTGCCATTTAAATCAAGAGGAGAACTCCTTCTTACTGAAATTTATCTTATAAAACAGCCTTCTGAGCTCTTGTGAGCAAATGAGGACTCATTCTTGTTCTTAATTAGTGATGCACACCAGGCCAGTTATAATTAAATGCATACTCCCTAACACTTGTAGGTTAAATACATGGTTCATGGCATCAGACAGTAGGAAAAGCTTTATGAATGGCATTCTCAAGTGCCCTCTGCTTTACCATATAAATTTATTGCTGGGAAGAAATTGTTCCTGGCAACATAATTATAGGTTAGAAGGAAAAGAAGGGGCAAACAGTTCAACCTATAGCATATGCTATGACTGACACAATCAGGGTTTGACAGCCTGGCAGGAATCTATACCAGTATGACAGGCACACCATGACCTCTGATGCCAGCTTTGTCTCTGTCATAAACTATTTCATTCATAGTGATTGGATGATTGATTTTTCTACCCATGAACAGTGACCTTGCTCTTGGAATAAGGGACCTAAGGTGAGGAAGATGAATCTCTATTCTCAAAAAAAAAAAAAAAATTGAATTCTTGAAATATTGTGAGGGCCCTGTCCCTACACCTGAAACTTAGAAATGCTTCAGAGAACTTCCATTCTCTGGCTCAAATTTGTTTGAGAACTAGGAAGTGGAGAAGAAATGCATGTGGCATGAGATAAGTTTCTTCCATTTTGTGTGTGTAATGGGAGCATTAGAAGGAAGGGAGCTGAAGAGGACCCCTTTCCTGAGAGTGAGGGTGTGGTTAAGAATTTCTGCCATGCTAGGTGACAGCTATAAAAGGAGGAACTATTTAAGATAGTGACAGCCCTAATCCAATGAAATAGAAGAGTAATTGAACCAAAACTTGATTTTACAGTCTTATGTCAAGAGTATGTCATGAGAGGTATTCAGGACTTTCTAATAAGGGTCTGTTTTTTCTGGATGGTGGGCAAGTAATTAGCATGTAACATACCCTTACCCACATCTCAAAGTGACTCACACTCCATTTAAAATATCATACTTTTTTTCCCTCTAATCTGAAGTTTGGATATTCTAACTATTCAAAACATACATGGTGATGCATACAGGTCTTAGAAAAACAGTCATGGTCCAAATCTGCCTCAGGTACCTGACACCAGGCAATTGCTTTCAATCACTGTAAATGATATCTAATAAAACTAGATTCCAAACCAGAGAAAAAGACTGGAGGTAGGATTCATGTAGATGGTGTATCTGCTGGGTAGAACTGACAACCTTGAGAACATTTCAAATGTTGGTGGTCAAACTCTACCAACTCTTGGAGAACAGTCTTCCTCTATGTCTGTCCTATCTTTGTGACACCACAGCTGAATTCCAGAGACATTATTTTAATTAACATATTCTTCCTGACTCCTAGACTAAGTCTAGGAGAAAGGATTATAAAAAACGTCTTTGACTGTAGACCCCCAGTCCCACTTTTGATTTGTAAGAAGCTTAGAAGCCATCACTCCTGTCCTTAAAAGAAAAGCTGGACAAACTGAAAACCAATGACTTTTTCTTAGATCCATCAGAAAACTGCCATTGCAGGGCAAACAGCTACCCTGAAATCTGGAGAGACAATTTCATCCAAAGGGACAAGACACTGGTGAGGTACACTTTTTTAGAGCAGGAGCTGCTGCAGCTATAAACCAATGGGAACACTGAAATATTACTTTTAATGAATTGCTGGATACTGAGTGTAAGCAAATATGATCATGAGAAACTCTTGAGGACTGCAGTCCTAGGAGGGGCTTATGGGATCTATTTTTAGGACTCCCACCGTGTTCTCACAGTGATTTGAAGAAGTTCCCTTTTTGGGTCTGATAGGGAGAGGAGAATAACAATCATTGTGAAATAAGCCAGAATATTCTTCATAATAAAGACTTACTCTTTATGGAAAAACACTTCACAGAAACTTATCTGTGGCACAAAGGGCAGTTATCTGATTCTATCCTCCTAGGCTTTCCTAGGCACCTGCAAAAATCACAGCCCAGGGACCTCAGCTCACTAAAAGATGGAATTTAAGCCATTAAGTTATAGAATATCTCCTCCCCACACATGTAACCGTCACAAGAACAAGCCTGCAGCATAATAACAGTGGATTATAGCCATATTTCTGCAAGGTGCAAACTCTATTTAAAAGGTGTTCTCTGGGGATCCCGAAGTTAATAGGGAAGATGAAAACAACGACACTAGGGAAATTTGAATTCTCTAGTTCCTCCAGATACAGCAAACACTAACCATAGACTGTCTCCTCAACAGATTGGTTAAAGAGTTCAACTCTCCTCTTTCAGTGATTGATAGTTCAAGCAGCAGAATATCACCTAAGAATATATCTATATCTATATATCCATATCTATATCTATATATAAATAAACAGCACTATCAATATGATCTAATTGATATTTATGGAAACTATATCCAACATTAGAAGAATACACATTCTTTGTTCAGGCTTGCATAAAACTTACCAAATTAGACCACAATCTAGGTTAAAAAAAAAAACAACACCTTAACGAAATTTGTAAATTTTGTACTAGAATAAAATATATACAATATAGACCCACAGGCTACAAGAATATTAAACTAGAAATCAATAACACGATGAATATAAAATCCCCAGATGAAGCAGTACATTTCTGAATAACACCATGAGGTAAGAAGAAATCTCAAGAGATTTTTTTTTTAATGTTTTGAGCCAGGGGCATCTGGGTGGCTTAGTCATTGGGCTTCCAACTCTTGATTTCTTCTCAGGTCATAGTCTCTTGGTTTGTGGGATTGAGCCCCATGTCGGGCTCTGCACTCATGATACGGAGACTGATTAGGATTCTCTCTCTCCCTTTCTCTCTGTCCCTGATCCACTCACATGTTCTCTCTCTCTCAAAAATAAACATTAAAAAAGTACATTTTGAGCCAAATGTAAATGACAATACAACTCATCAAAATTTGTGGCATGAGAAAAGCAGTGGTTAGCAATTAAATGTGTATATTAGGGAAAAAGAGAAAGATCTAAAATCAGTGTCTGACACTTCCATTTTGGGGAACTAGATAAAGGAGACAATTTCAGCATAAAGCAAACAAATGAAAAACAAATAATAAATATTAGAAGAGAAATCAGTAAAATTGTAAAAAAGAAAACAATAGAGAAATACAATGAAACCAAAAGGTGATCCTTTGAAAATACCAATAAAGTCCATAGCTTTTAGGCAGGCTAACCAGGAACAAAGAGAGAAAACACAATTACCAGTATCAGAAATTAAAGAAGAATCTTTATGACTGATATTGTGCATATCAAAGGCAAATATATAGTATGAAGAAGGCTATGCCCACAAATTTAATAATTAGATGAAATGAACCAATTCATTAAAAGATACAAAACTACCAAAACTCACACAAAGATAAGTAAATACCAGAATACACCTCTATCTATTAAATAAATTGAATCATTAATAATAACTTTCCAGAAAAGAAAGCAACAGGCCAAAATCGGTTCATTGATGATTTCTATCAAAACTTTAAGGAAAAAAAATACAATTTCTCTAAAATGTTGTCCAGAAAATAGAAGCAAGGGCAGTACTTTCTATGTATGATTTATTTATTTTAATTTTTTTAAGTGTTTTGTTTATTTTTGAGAGAGAGACAGAGCATGAGCAGGAGGGGTAGCAGAGAGAGAGAGAGAGAGAGAGAGAGAGAGAGAGAGAGAGAGAAGGAGACATATAATCTGAAGCAGGTTCCAGGCTCTGAGCTGTCAGCACAGAGCCTGACACAGGGCTCAAACTCACGAATGGTGAGATCATGACCTGAGCCGAACTCGGTTGCTTAACCGACTGAGCCACCCAGACATCGCTCTATGTACTCTTTAATGATGAGGTCAGCATTATACTAATGCCAAAACTAGATAACAATATTATAAGAAAATAAAATATAAACCATTGTTTCTCACAAACATTAATATAAAAGATCTTCAAAAAATATTATCAAATAGATTCAAGGATATTTAAAAATAAGTATATGCCATGATCAAGTGAAACGTATTTCTGGCATGCAAGGCTGGTTCAGCATAAAAAAAAAGTTGATATAATCCACCATTATCAAATAGCTAAAATCATGTAATTTAACAAAATACCAAAAAATTGATCGTATCCATTCACAGTGAAAACTTCAGTAAGGTAGGGATAGAGAAGAACTTCTTCATCTTGATAATGAACATGTACAAAACATCTATAGCTAACGCACACTTAATGGTGAGAAATTGGGTGCTTTCTTCCTGAGATCAAGAACAAGCAATATGACCTCCTTCACAAGTCTTTTTCAACACTGTGTGGGATATTGTAGCTACTGGAATAATACAAGAAAAGTAGAAGTTATATAGTCAGGGGAGAAAGTAATATGAATGGCTTTATTTATAGATGGCATGATTGTCAATGTGGAAAACTCCAAAGAATCAACAACCATAACAAAATACTTGGAACTGTTAAGTGACTATAGCAAAGTCACAAGATACATTGTTAACATACAAAAGTGTATTGCTTTCTCATATCTGCAATGAAAAGCTGGCATTGGAGACTAATAAACAATATTAATGCCATTTAAAAGAGCACAAAAACAATATAACATATAGCTATAAATCTCATAAAACAGGTATAGAATCTATATTCAGGAAACTGTAAGACACTGACAGTCAAAACCACAATGAATAAACAGGTAAACTGTTTTCATGGAGTGGAAGACTCACTATTGTTAACATTTCATTTCTTCCCAGCTTGATCTACAGAGCAATCTCAATCAGTATCTCTGCAAGCTACTTTTTAGCAACCTGATTGTCAAACTGATTCTAAAGTTTATTTGGGAAGACAAAAGACCTAGAATTGTTACCACATTACTGTAGAGAATAGTAAAGTTGGAAAAATCACACGAACGGATATCAAGACTAACTCTGAAGTTACACTAACTGAGATGATGTGGTATTGGCAAAAGGATATATACATAGATGAATGAAATTAAATACATAACCCAGAAATAGACCCACACAAATATAGCCTATTGACCTTTAACAAAGGAGTAAAAGCAATCCAATGGAGAAAGGATGTTTTTTTAACAACTATTCCTGGAATCGTTGAATGTTCACCCAAAAAATCAAACAAAACATTAACCTTGTAACAAAAGCTTTATCTTCCACAAAAATTAACTTAAATGGATTATAGGCTTAAATGCAAAACACAAAATATAAAAATTCAGGAAGAAAATATAAAATAAAATCTAAGTGTTATTTAGCTTTGCAATGAGTTTTTATATTTAACATCAAAAGCACAATTTTCAAAAATTGATAAATTGGACTTTATTAAAAGGCAGTATTTCTACTCAGGGAAGGTCCCCATTAAGAGAATGAAACAACAGTCTACAGATAGGGGGAAAAAATATTTGTAAAACACAGATCTGATTATGCTCCAAATATGCAAAGCCCTTGTAAAACTCAACAGTGAGAAAATAAACCACTCTATTAAAAAAAGTAGGCAAAAGATATGAACAGACACCTTGCAAAAGAAGATCTGTAGATGACAAATAACCATATGAAAGCATTCTCAATATAATTCACCATTAGGGAATTGCAAATTAAAACAACAATGAGATATGACCACGCATTTATTAGAATGGCTAAATTAAAGAATCTAACAATACCAATTGCTGACAAGAATGAAAAACAACAGCACCTCTCATTCATTGCTGGTGGAATTGCACAATGATACAGCAACTTTGGAAGACAGTTTGGCAGTCTCTTATGTAGCAAACCATAGTACTGCCTGCCATCTGATTGACCAGTTATACTTCTAGGTATTTACACAACTAATTTGAAAAACCATGTACACATGAAAACTTTTACATTAATATTTATAACAGCTTTATTTATAATTGCCAAAAACTAGAAAACCAAGATTCCCTTGAATTGATGGATAGAAAAACAAACTGTTATATATATATATCCATGTAATGACATATTATTCATAAACAAAACGAAATGAGCTATCGAGGCACAAAAATACATAGATCATCCTTTGATATATATTACTAAGTGAAATAACCCAATCTGAAATAACTACATGCTATGTATTTCAAATTATATGGCACTTTGGAGAACAAAAAACTATAGAGATAGTAAAAATATCAGTAGTTGGCAGATGTTTGGAAGTAGGAGTTATAGTTGAATAGGTGAAGCATAGTGGATTTTTTAGGGCAATAAAAACTATTCTGTATGATATTGTAATTGCAGATACCTGATAAATTTCATGAATTTATGAAAATCCATAGGACTGTACAGTACAAAGAGTAAATTTTAATGTATACAAATATGAAAAAATCATCTTGGACATCAGGGCAAATTTCACAAGATAATCTGTGTTGCACATTTATGAAACAACCCTACTTAAGGAGGTGTAGGTTGGAGTGGGGAGGTTGGTTGCTGACCTAAGTAACTTTGGAAATTATGGAGTCTATACAACTAAAGGCAAAAGTAACTGTACGTAAAGACTGTACCCTAGTTGATAGAGTTGTTTCCCATAGAGATATGGGTTAACAATTTTATATTGTGATAAATGTATACTGGAATTGAACAGTTAAGTAAGTGGATGAATAAGGTGGGAGCCAGGTTCTTACTGTTGGAATAGGAGTTTACAGATAAGCAAGAGGAGGAGGTTAGGCTGATCCATTTATTATTTGATTATAGTTATAATCAGTATCAATTTATGTCTAGCTAAATATGATTATAGTTACATATAAAAATGTTATAGATAAGAGTAGATACACAAGTTAGTATGCACGCATGTATTTCCTTGCTCTGTCACTGGGAGGGCCTAGTAGCAACAAGCATACCTATTGCCCAGATCTTGGTTTCTAATACCACTGCCCAATAAAACTAACCAAGGATAATTGGATAAATGACTCTTCTGGCATTGGGGCAGGAAATATACAACACAAGCCTGGAGTATTTTGTAGTGCTAGAAAGTAAAGAAGTGTTCAAAAAGAAAAAAAAAATCCACAATGAGGAGGATTTTTCAAAAGGGCATAGGGGCCAAATTAAAGAGTTCTCATTGGAAAAGTTAGGACAATTTAAGCAACAAAATATAAAAGTAGAATGAGATATAATTCAAAGTATAAACTATATATCCATTGGTCGATATAGATATAAGTAAGTGATAAATAATTACATGGAAGAAAAGAGACACATTTCACATGCAAAAGAATCCCAAATAATTTGTGTAGGTATTGTATCTGCTCAGAGATGGAGCATAACTCTTCATTCCTTCAGTGTAAGATGTACATAGTGACATTTTCCGAAGAATACAATATGAAAAGGGAATAAAGAGTGAGCTTACCATGGAGAAATCTGACAAACACTATCTCAAGCTCAGCAATGAAGGTTAACATCAATATCCATAAGTCAAACTGATAGTATCTATTCTTGATGTGAAGTGATGTAAATGGCATGTTACCTCTGTAGTATTATTCACAGTAAACCATAACTCACATCTAATCATAAGAAAATGATCAGACAAATCCCAATAGAGGGACATTTCTACAAAATACCTGATCAGAGTTTCTCAAATTTTTGAAGGTGACTAAAAACAAGGAAAATCTTGAAAGAGATTGTCACAGTCTAGAGTTGCCTAAGGAGATATGACAAGTACATGTAATGTGATATGCAGGGAACAATAGAAAAAGGACATTAGGTAAAAACTAAGAAAATCTAAATAAAGTAGGAATTTTGGCTAATCATATATCAATATTGGTTTTTAATTATAGCAAATGTATTTTACTACTAAAAGATGCTAATAGTAGAAGAAACTAGATACAGGGCATCTGAAATCTCTCTGTACTATCGTCTCAATTTTTCTGGAATTCTAAAACTCTTTGACAGAAGAATTGTAATCAGTTTCCACAAGAATATGAAATGTCAAGTGCTCAAAATATTTCAATATCAAAAGAATTTGTTGTAATTTCTGACACAGGTGTTAAAAAGTACATACAAAATATATTTGGAGAAATTAAGTGAAACACATTCTAAGAAACATTTCTAGAATTCAAGAATTTTTTTGAAAATCAAATTATGTGGGGGGCCCCTGGGGGGCTCAGTCGGTTGAGCTTGTGGCTTAGGCTCAGGTTACGATCTCACAGTTCATGGGTTCGAGCCCCGCGTCGGGCTCTGTGCTGACAGCTAGCTCAGAGCCTGGAGCTTGCTTCAGATTCTGTATCTCCCTCTCTCTCTAACTCTTCCCTGTTCACGCTGTCTCTTTCTGTCTCTCAAAAATAAATAAATAAATAAATATATATATAAATAGAAAATCAAATTATGTGGAAGGAAGGTTGGGAATTCTGTGCATTTTTCTTAGAGAAGTAAAGATTACCAAGAGTAGTTTGTTAAAATAGCTAGTGAACATATATTTTATATGTATATATGTATGTATTTTATGGACAGATGGATAGACAGATTGATAGATGAAAAGTAAATAAAACTTTTTTTTATAACTTATCCCCTAATTTCCTAATTTATACAAAGTCCTTGCTTGATATTTATCTACCTCACTTCAAAGATTTGGAATTACTAGGCTCATGGCTAGAAAGTTCCAGAAAGGGGCTTTTGAGAAAATCTAACCTGACTATAAAGCTATTAAATTGTTATTGTTGCATTTCCTTTCCTTACAAGGAATATGAGCAAAATCTACCTAGATCTTGCCATGAACAAGCAGCATAAGTCTTGTCAACATAGTTTCATGGCTGTTAGTCGAGAAAAATATTTAGTTCCTGCTACCACATAAGCTTGCTTTGAGGATGAAATGAATATCATATACACTAATATGTATGTATCATATATAATATATAAAATATATTCACATATATCGTATATATTCAAGTGTATTCATATATAGCATATACGTGATGAGCAACAAGAAAATAATCTAGCTTTGAAATCTCTTTACTATCTTTCTTGAAACTCTAATCTAGTAAAAATGATCTAGAAGCTAAAACCTAAAGCAATGTTTCAAAATATTATTAAAATCATGGCATACCTAGAAGATGGTATAAAACTAATATTCCAGGTGTAGTAGGATAAATACACAAAGCCTCCATTGTCCCGAAGAACCAAGAGTCTTTATGGCCCAGGCCAAGCCCAAATAGAACTAAACAGGATCAGAGCACACCTGAAAATCAGTCTCAGGTTTCCAGCAGGTTGAGGCAGGCCAGGTAGAAAACTGCACTCTGAATACCTTGAAATTCTCATCCCTGAAGCCTTTGGTCACTTCATTCTCTACCTACACTGCCCCCCTCCACTCACGACCTGTCAATTTAATATCCACAATCCCAACTCCCAATTTTCATTTTTCTGTATTTCCCCCTGAATACTTAAACATGCATGCTTTCTTCATTTTCTAAATTTCCACAGTATTTGCAAACATATCACTAATTAGGTCTCATATCTTGACTTAAGCTTTCATGTTCTTTATACATAATTCTGTTTTTCCCAACAAAATAAAACTCTCAGAGGAAAAGAAAGCTTGTGCTTATACATCTTTGAGTTCTTCATAGGACCTTAGCCTATAGCAGACATAAAAAAATTTTAAGAATGTTATTTATTTATTAAGATCTATTTTATTTTGAGACAGAGAGTGCGAGTGGGGGAGAAGATAAAAAGGTGAGGGAGGGAGAGAGAATCTTAAGCAGGCTTCACACTCTGCACTGAGCCCAAAGCGGCATCCCCCCGACCCTGGGATCGTTACCAGAGCCAGAATCAAGGATCGGATGCTGAACCCACTGAGTCACGCAGGCACCCTGAGAATGTTATTTTAAATATAACCTCACTACCTTGAATTTATAGCTATGTGTGAAGAATATTTCAATTAATTGTTGCATCATTACCTGTAAATGGAAGTAACTGGTCTAGATTGCATATGTGGATGCCAACCCTGCCCTCAACCCTTGTTCTTGGAAACATCACAGGGTGCTTTTTAAAATTTCTATCTGCTGAAAATGCTTAGTGTACATAAGTGATCAAAAGCTTTTCCAGTATGACTTTGATTCACAACATGTGATTTTGATATAAGATCAGGTAGGATAGAGAAGGAGGTATTTTACCTATTGTCTAGAGTCCCCCAAATCTGACAAATGAAAGACATGGCAAATTGCAGATTTGTTAAAGTCATGACAAAATAGCAGAATGGATATACTTGCAACTTATGTTCATGCATCTTTCCAAATTCAAAAAAAAAGGAAAAAATAGAGCAAAGTCACAGCATTTAGGAATTGGAATGTGGAAACCAGCCTTCATTAGAATGACAATGTGAGACTTTTTGTTGTTCTTGTTGAAGTACAAACAAAAAATTCATATTAGCATTTGCAGCATGAAATGTTATTAAAACTAAACCAGATGTTACATTCATATTCAAAGTTGTGAAGTCTTCTTCCAAGTGACAGTGCATTAGCAAACAAAGTGAAATAAACAACATGATAATGTTGGAATGTTGGGCTTGCTGCCAATAGAGGTAAAACATAATCTCAAAGACAATCATCCAGAGTAAGGAAACCAGAGAAGACTCTTACTGGTATTTAACTGAGGAAATCTAGATAGATCAAAATATAGATATGGCCCCAAGAAGAATATTCTCTAAATTCATAAAGACAGTCCATATTGGGTTTTATTCATTTGTTTTCTCTTACAGAGGATCAGAAATTTTTAAAAAAATACTCTAAATTTAAGCTTAAGAACAATTAAATTTAAAGAATGCATTCTCTTTGTTCAAAACATCGAAATACTTTGTATATGGCACTTTGGTTTTGGCTATATATACTACCTGAATATACCTGGGACAAAGCAGCCTAGAGAGAAAGATGAGGACTTTGGCATCAAATCTAGTTCCAAATCATGATATGAAATGTAATTGTAAGATAAAATCTAATCTCAGTGTTCTCAACCTTAAAATGGAAAAAAATATTTTATAGGTAGGATAAAAGTATCTGAAAATGATGTGATTTATGGAATGTGTCAAACCAGGTACCTGGACAGACACTAAATATTACCTATTACTTTATTGTTTTCAGTACAAAGTCATAGCCAGAGAATGAATAGAAAAAGAACCAATTTAGTGGACAAATATGTAAATACACAAAACACTTCCAGTGGCCACCAAGCTTCCTTGAGTGCTCCAGGTATCCCACTGGGAATGTCTCCTCTGCAACCAGCAAGCACTCAAGGAACAAAGCTGGAATATGTTTTGTGAACTGATGACCCGCTTTTTGGAAATATTTGTTAGCATTATGCTACATACAATATTGAATACTTAGTAAAACAGTGCTTTAATATTCAACTTAAAATCCCCTTATGCATACAGTTGGTACGTGAACCTGAGGGAGATTAATGAGGAGGGAAATCTGATTGTCAAGTATTGTCATGCTGTATTTGGAATTCCCCTGTGCCCTCTAGGGCTTAGTTATGGTGTCAAGTTCATCATCCCTGTCTCTCTATTGCTGGGCAAAGTTTTTTCTCCAGAGACTCCTCAATCTTTTATTGAAATGGACACTTTTTTGGCATCCCCCTCCCTCAGTTCAACTGATAATTAAGGGATTTATTTGAAATTTCTAATTTGATCACCCACACCAAGAATGACAACCTTAATGTAATAAACAACATAATATATGACAATATTGAAAGCCTATGTAATGGAACCTAGGTTCGCACAGAGTCGTGACACTGAGGCTTTTCTTTTCCAGGAAGCAACTTTATTTGTGGTCGCACAGGCTCAGTTGGGTTTGTACCAGAAAAAAACTGAGCCCCAAGCATAATGAGGTGTAGACTTTTCTAAATTTCCTACTTTGTCTCTCAAACATGGTAACACAGACATACCTTCTGATTGGATGGTGTCATGTTACAGGGTTGTAAAAGATGATACGTACAGACATACAGTCATGAAGAATGTCACATATCACATATGGATATAGCCAGCTTGCCTTCCCTTATCTTGAGGTTTTTTTTTCCCCTCTCACCACATTCCCTAGGGAGGGGACTCTACCACACCTATACTGCCATATGTACAAAAAAGATCATAATTGTGCTAATATTTATCAAGTACTTACTAAATGCTGGGCCCCATTCTAAGTACTATATTTGTATTAATTTATTTTGTCTTCCCAACAATCCCATGAAGTAAGCATCTTTCTTATCCCTATTTTCAACATAAGGCACAGAGATGGTAATGTAATTGATGACTGTAGGACTTTGACAACAGCCAGTCTGACTCCAGAACTTGCTGTCTTAGGCACTATGTTATGCTCCAGTCATTGCATAACCCTTCAACACACCGCGGTAGAAAACAGTGGAGCTCACCAAAGATCTCTTGTGTTCATTTACTTTCCTTAGATCTCTTGCAGTTAGGTGGAGCTGTGTGACTAGTTCCAGCAAACTGGCAGAGGGCAGAAGTGTTGGATGTCACTTCCAGGTTGAAGTATGGAAGAGCTGCCCATCATTCTTCAGCAATGTCTTCTTCATTCCACCAACTGAGAAGGCCGCACGTTCTAGATAGAGTGGCCACAAGAAGGCAGGGCCTCTCAGTCTGCGACTTGAGTGGCTGGGTGGAACTGAGACACAATCCTTCCAACACATAGCATATATTAAATATGTGGCATGAATAAGAAAGAAAATAGTAAGAAATGATTACCTCACTGTAGCCTAGCTTATGCTAAGACACTCCCTGCTCTCAGAATTGAAAAACATTTGAATAAAGCAGCATAAGTTTTATTATCTGTCTGCCTATCAGTCAACTTTATATGTACAAAATAGAACGTACATTATAAATATCTATGATGTATCATCTGACCATAATGAAAAAGTAAACAAATTAATAGAAAAGGACAACTTCATAAGCCCAGAAAGAAAAAAAAATTACTTAGAAATTTAAAACCAAAGGCAACAAATTTAATCTCAAGCACATTCCTTGTTCTGTTAAAGAGAAAGTAGAAATAAATTGGATATAAGATTTTAGCCTAGCATATGAATAGACTATTCAGAATCTGACTTGAATGTCTCTAATATTTCCTCATACATTTTCTATCTACAATGTGAACATTTCCTTGACTTTCTATGAGCTTATTAATTGGATCTAAACTCACTTTTGGGGCCCCTGGTGGCTCAGTGGGTTAAGTGTCCAACTTTGGCTCAGGTCATGATCTTTCAGTTAGTGAGTTCTAGCCCCTTGTCGGGCTCTGTTGACAGCTCAGAGCCGGGTGTCTGCTTCCAGTTCTGTGTCTCTCTCTCTGCCCCTTCCCAACTTACTCGCATGTGTGTGCGCATGTGCTCTCTCTCTCTCTCTCTCTTTTTCTCTCAAAAATAAACATTTAAAAAATAAACTCACTTTCAAACTATTATTGCATATTTTTATTGATTTCAAAATTTTGATAGAATTTTTTTAATTCCACAAACTAAATGTTTATTATTCCTTTTTTTTTTTTTTACAGAATATAAGTACATTTTGTGAATTTAATACCCTCTGTATTTTCTCTGAGAATGATGGGGTTTTGGGGTGATGGTGGGGTTTGGAGCTCATGGTCAGGAAAGAAAGCTTGAAGATGTCTTGTGCAAAAAGGTGATTTTATTAAAGCACAGAGACAGGACCCATGGGCAGAAGGAGCTGCCCTGGGGTTGTGAAGCGTGACTGGTTATATACCTTCATGTTGGAAGGGGGTTAGGGACAGTTTAAGTCTCTAAGGAATTTTGGAAGCAAGGTATCCAGGGCCTTGAGGGGCTAGCTGTTATTAGGAAAACATCATTTATTACTGTTTAATAAAACCTCAGTCATGAGACCCCTCAGATATATAACAGGGGCCATATGTTTGGATTATAATTGCCAATATAAATTTAGGGGTTAAAGATAAAGGAGGTTTGCAAAGGAATTTTTTATGTGTTTAAGGAGACTCACAGGATGGATGAGGTGGGGGGGGGGCGCCAGTGATATCAGGATAATGTTAAGCCAAGATTCTCTTTTGCCCCTAGCAAAATGTCATCATTGAGGCAGCTGTGCTCCTAGAGGAAGATCACCATGTCTGTTTCAAGGATTTCTCAGTGGGCTATAGGCAGAAAGGGAATTTAATTTTTCATTTGCCTTTGTTTCCCACATCACCATGGCAAACACTTAAACCCCCTTACATCTTGATGATGGTGATATTAGACCTCCAGGAAATGGAGTCTATATGTTTCTGAGATTAGGCTACAGATAAGATTGCCTTTTTCTTGCAGTTCACTAAGTTATCCGTAAACTGAAGGAGACTCCTGTCCTGCATGACTGTGATCTCTATCAGTCAGCCATTTGCTTTCTTTCCTTTCCCCTGTCCTTGGGCAACCAGGAGTGTCCAAGGAATATCACACATATCCTGGGGGTTTGGGGGTGCTGTTAACCTATACTTTGCCCTCAGCTTGCCCCCCACCACGTTCTCTCGGCAAGGACGCTACTCAGAATTATTTAAAATCCCATTTGTTCTTGGAAGAATTTCTTGTGTCCTCCAGACTCAGGTGTTAGTTTGTTCATTTATGCTTTTCTTAAATATCATTGGATCCTTGATTTATTTCTTGACTAATCAGTATCATCTGATTTATATCATATAGAAATTCTTCAACTTTTTTTTTTCAATGCAATGCTATCTTCTCCTATTTTTGACACAATTGTGAATTTATTCTTCTTCCAATAATGGTGGTGGTGGTGGTGGTGGTGGTGGTTTTGATCCAGTGTGATTTTGGGAGGAACAAAGTTCAACTTGTTTGCTCAGTTTACTATCTTGATGTAGACTTCTGCTTTTGACTCCTTCGAGGTGAAATTAATCCTGTTTTGTAGCCTAGGATTATCCTCAACTGACTGATGATTCTAGCTCATTGGTTCAGACCTCACACCTGGATCCTCAGTTACCATCTCTAACCAGTTAACTGCTGAATTCTAATGAAAAGAGAGTGCCTACTAGTTCAATTTAGTGATGCCCCACTTATGAGGGAGCATAAGGCAAGCTGAGGGCAAAGTACAAGCTAGTACACACTCCCCTCCCCACCCATATGTGTGATATTCCTCAGGCAGTCCTGGTTGCCCAAGAACAAAGGAAAGAAAATAAATGGTTAACTGATAGAGATCACAGTCATGCAGGATGTGAGTCTCCTTCAGTTTACAAATATCTTAGTAGATTACAAGAAAATGGGAATCCTATAAATAGCCTAATCTCCAGAAACCCGTAGACTCAGTTTCATCACCCTCCATTCCATAGAGATGGGAACAAAGGCAAGAAGGAAATGGTAGGTAAAACTATACTTCCTTATAATCTGAAGCCATTGACAAATACTTGAGGCAAATAACGAGTACATTTCTCCAGGAACCAAACTTAGCTGGATAATACCAAAGCCTCACTATTTTAGGAATTCTCTTTAGCATATCAAAGTCCTTCTAGAGGCCTCCCTTTTGACTTTACTTCCCCCAACTCCATAGTGTATAACCAGCCACTCTTCACAACCCCAGTGCAGCTCTTTCTGCCCACAGGTCCTGTCCCTGTGATTTAATAAAATCACATTTTTGCACAAAAGCATCTTCAAGAATTCTTTCTTGACCATCAGCTCTGAACCCCCACCATTCCAAAACCTCATCACCTCTAACACCACCAATTGTACCATGATGCATTTTGCTCTGACATCATGGCCAACATATTTTTTTTAAATTGAAATATTAACTAATAGTTTTTTAAGTTTTTATCTAAATTCCAGTTAATTAATAGACAGTGTAATTTTAGTTTGAGGTGCACAATATAGTGATTCAGCACTTTTATTACAACACCTGGTGCTCATCGTGACACCTGCACTCCTTATTCTCCATCACTTATTTCATCTGTCCCTCCCATTCACTCCCCTCTGGTAACCATCAGTTTGTTCTCTGTAGTTAAAGGTCTGTTTCTTGGTTTGCTTCCTCTCTCTGTTTTTCCCTTTGTTTGTTTTGTTTCGTAAATTCCACATAGGAGTGAAATCGCATGATATTTGTCTCTCTGACTGACTTATTTTGTTTAGCCTAATAGTCCCTCGCTCCATCCATATTGTTGCAAATCACTGCCTACACACTTGCCTATAGAACTGAATAAATGCCTGTACAATTAAGCTATTGCACCAACTCAGGTTTAAATTTGAATTATTGTTTTACTATCTTTCTTTATTGTGTATAATTCACCGAGAAAAATGACACCCTGACTGTGCCCTTTTTCTTGTTTTATAAATATTCATTCCTTCCTGGTGATTTGAAAAATGTTGAAATGAAAGTTTCAGATTTTCCTGGGGAAAAAATGACAATTTTCAATTACTGTGTTGCTTATCACAAAAGCAGTTTCATTTGCCTGATGGCTTCATTGACTGGTGTCAGGATAATGCCAAGTAGAATGTTTTGCTAGCTTAATGCCACCCACAGAGCTAGACAAAATATTGCTTTCCACGTACTTTACAAAAATAGTAGCTATTAATTGTGCTGCTCAACCATAAACTGATCAAGCTGGAGAAAACAAGAAATGTGGCATTTACAATTTAGGAAGCCACTTCCCTCAGATTTTTAGTCATTAATTTAGTTTAAATCTTGGACTTAGGAATATTTATGAAATTCTTGTAAGTCTCCTGATTTACTGAATGTTTACTTATTGCATGTCAATGAAGTAAACTTCTAAAGAGGTTTGAGACTACTGACTGAGGTTTTTTTTTATCCTTATAATGTAATGTTGTGTTTTTGTACCCTCGTTTATTGATGTATTAAAAGTTAAATTAAGAGGGCTCTTGAGTGGCTTATTTGATTATGCGGCTAGCTCTTGATTTTGGCTCTAGCTCTTGATTTTGGCTCAGGTCATGATCTCACGGCTTGTGAGTTGGAGCCCTGCATAGGGCTCCGCGCTGACAGTGTGGAGTTTGCTTGGGATTCTCTCTTTCTCTCTCTCTCTCTCTCTGCCCCTCCTCCAACTTGCATTCTCTTTCTCTCTCTCTTTTTCTCTCTCTCAAATAAATAAACACATAAATAAATAAATAAATAAATATAAATATATAAATAGGTAGATAAATAAATAAATAAAAGTTAAAGTAGAGAATGGGATTCAATATTTTACAATGACTGGACATAGTCATAGACAGTTTTCATCAACAAGCATTGATTGGTGTTTTTGCCATGTCGGCGCTGTTCTAGGCACTCTGAAATACCAAATGGTAATTTCACAATTATGTGTATATGTTTTAAAGTAAGATAAGACAAGAGTTTAAGGTGCAAGAAGCATAATGGTAAAATTTTTTAGAAAAGTGGACTGGGACTAGATCATGAGAAACCTTAAATGCGAGGCCGAGGGATATAAATATAGGAGACATTGCAGACAACACCCGGGAGAGTGGCATGATAATCTATGCTTTAAAAATGTCATTCACCACGAGTGGGGGAGGGGTAGAGAGAGAGGGAAACACAAAATCCGTAGCAGGCTACACGCTTTGTGCTGTCAGCACAGAGACCGATGCAGAAATCGAACCCCACGAATGGTAATATCGTGACCAGAGCCAAAGTCAGACACTTAATCAACTGAGCTACCCAGAAGCCCCTAGAAATGTCATTTTGGACACAATTTAAATGATGCCCCAGTGGTATGGGATGAGACTGGAAAGAAGGGAGGCTGAAGTACATCCACTACAGTAGGCATACCACAGAAACAGTGAACATGTGCACGGTGAGCAGTCACAAACATAGACGTGAAATGACTTTGCACCCGATTATTACACTGCAACAGAAACAGATGAATAGACTATTGTTTGGAATCGCAGTGATACATACCATGTGTCTCCTGGGAAGTTATTTACATTGAAACTTTTACCATCAGACTTGTCTGTTGACACTCACCCTTCAATACTCACAGCTGGTTTTCCGTGTAACAGAATGGAAAGGTAGACAAATATGGTGGTGATCGTAATCAGAGATCCTAAGAATAATTATAGTGTGGTAGTTAAAAGAACATTAAAATTAAATTAAATTAAAATTCTGGCCATGCCACCACAATCATACAACCTTAGGCAACTCACTTAATCTTTCTAGCCTGTTTCTTCACTTTTTGAAAGGAAGATATGCATGCAAACATCCTAGAATTGTTCTTAAATTTAAATGAAATACATGGGACACATAAGGGGGATTCTGGCAAGTGATAGTGGCTCAAACTTTTAGTCATTATTATGTAGACAAACGAATTTCAAAGTCATCTTATGATACCCTGTTTTCAATTCATCACCTATGTAGAATTGCAATATATAAAAACAAGTAAAACTTAGTTTCTATTTATTTTATAAGTTCAGATGTACTATATTTTTCTTATTAGTGAATAAATTACTTCAGAAATATCTTAATCCATATGGACTCTAATATATTTGGTATAGCCTATTTAATTGCATGAGGTTTGTACTGAAGTTTTTAAAAATAAAATATTGAGCAATAAATTAGGTCTCAATTACACTAAAATGTTGTAGAATCCTAGAAGCATTTCTGAGGAATGTTGATCTCGTCTGGAAGATCATTATTTAAAAAAATTTTTTAAAGACATGAATGCAGTAGAAATTCCATCACCCTCATCTGCAAATGAGAAACACCTTGAGAAAGGATAAATAAATGACTTGCTCAGGTTGACAAGTTACTGACAAAGCCAAGACTTGTTCTATTTTTTTTTCCTGGAAACATGTAGATACGCAGGGTAGCAGAATATTCTGATAATTAAGGCACACGGCTTCAAGCAGCATCTTCCCTCCATCCTCAGCTTTGTTCTCCATACCCTCTAATTGCTGTTGTCTCCATTTCATCTTAATAAAGCTATGGAGAAGGGGTGCCTGGGTGGCTCGGTCAGTTGAGCATCTGACTTTGGCTCAGGTCATGATCTCCTGGTTTGTGCATTCGGGCCCCGCATTGGGCTTGCTGCTGTCAGAGAGGAGCTGCTTCAAACCCTCTGTTTCCCTCTCTCTCTGCCTCTCCCCTGCTTGCACTCACTCTGTCAAAAATAAATAAACCTTTAGAAAAGCTATGGATGATATCATGAGTGATATGAGCAAAAGCCAAAAAAACAGAAGCTCCCACAAAGTAAGATTATTGTCTATTTTGTTCACTACTGAATCTCCAATGCCTAAAACAATGTCTGGCTCATTACCAAGTTCTTATGTTTAAGGAATGCATGCCCTTTTTATAGACTATGAATGGGACTAGGGGATGCATATGATTCCAGTTAAAATAATGGTAATAAAAATAATGATATTAATAAAAATAATATTTGTAATAATAAATATAAATATCTACCCAGCAATGTTCTAAGAACTTTATATATAATGACTTATTTAATGATCTCAGCAGACTTCCTCGGTAGGCATTGGCACACTCTGCATTTTGCAGATGAAACTGTAAGGGCATATAGTTTAAATCATTTTTCAAAGTTTTATGGCAATTGAGTGACAGGGTCAGTTGGGAATGAAAGAGTCTGGCTATAGAATTTGCTCTCAAAACCACTAGAAAATGACTCCAAGGTAAAGTCTGAAGTTTGATTTTTTTAATGCAGGTTTTCTGTTCTTTCAGAATGAGGCAATGCATGAGATTATGCAAGATCTATAGGGACAATACAGCCAGAAGAAGGTTGTCTGCTTCCAGCATGGGTGCCAGTCTCTAGAGGAGGGCTTGGCAAGTGCATCAGGACTAATAACAGATCTGGGCCAGGGACGACCTGAAATGGGTGATTAATTATCGGCTGTGATGGCTTTAAGCAAATCAGCAATTATTTGGTGCTTCTCCCTTCAAGAGGTGGAGCTTTGCTGTGCTCAACTAGAGTGTGGGTTAGACTTAGTGAATCACTTCTAACAGATGGAATCCAGAGGACTGATGTTATATCCCCTAAGAGATGAATTTATAGTTTTGTGGCTGATGTTTTCGGCTCTCTCCAATCACTTGCTCTCAGGGAGGCAAGCTGCCATGTTGTGAGTAGCCCAGTGGAGGGACCTACAAGACAAGGAACTTAGATATTCAGCCAACAGATGGTGAAGAACCGAGGCCTACCTGCAACAACATGAGTGAGCTTGATAGCAGGTCCTCCAGTGCCACATGACTGTAGGGCTGGCCAGAAGCTGGACTGTGGCCACTGAGCAATCCTGAGCTAGAGCTGTCCATCTAAGATGCTCTTAGGCCCTAACCCATAGAATCTGTGAGATAATCAATATTGTATTAAGATGCTAAGATTGAGAGTAATTTTTACATATCTATAGACAACTAATATACTGACCCAAGTTATCCAGAAAAGGAAATGTGTAACAGGAGTTGAAAGAAGGCAACATTTTTTGTAGTGTTGATTTTTTTCACCTCCTTAATCAGTTTAGTCTTACCACGAAGTATGAACATTCACTTCCGAGAAGAGGTCCTTATCAGCCTGCAATTACATAAAGACACCCCCCCAGAAGGATCTTTATCCATTCCCCATACAGAGTTTGATATGGGTATATAAGACACATTTTCTACTCCATTTTCTCTATTTATTGAAAACTCAGAGGCCCAAACCATATTCATCTTAGTAATTATTTTCCCATTGTGCCATTAATAGAGGAAAAAAGTACTTGCTGGTCTGGGAGAAGACTCATTGATAGGGGAAAAAGAAATAAACAAATTAGAGTTGGTAATTCTATTGTGATAAAATGTCTTAATGGTAAAATTACATGGTAAAGCTGGCTCATATAATATCTGAGGGAGGCCTTTTAGTGTATATTGCACATTAAAATGCATTTGTATGTGCATGTTAATTTGATAAATGGTGACACCTTCCCATTAAAAATGCCAAGTAGTAGTTGACAAAGAGTTCAAGTGAGACCAAAACAAAGCAAACAGAAAAGTCTGTAAAAAATTTTTTGGGGCCCCATCATAACATGCTGGGGCCATATTCAGAAACTCTTACTAAGCAATGCAAATCAGGGCCTTCCCCGCCCCCCCTCCTGCCACAAACCATAGGCAATATGCATTCTATGAATGCAGCCATAGACAGATTTTTTTTTAATCTTAAAAATATTGTACTTCAGAGTGTACTAGCAAATTTAGGTCCTTGATGATAGCAGTAAGAAGAGAAAGAATTTATTTTTATGATTTGATTTCCATGTAATGATGGTGTGGATGACAGCAATAGTTATAAAGGCTGTGAAAAGTAAAAGATCTTTGATACCAAGGTGTTTTTTATAGCTTATTGTCAAGTTGATTTCCATATAACACCCAGTACTCATCCCAACAAGTGCCCTCCTCCATGCCTATCACCCTCCTTCGCCTCTCCCACACCCCCAGCAGCCCTCAGTTTGTTCTCAGTATTCAAGAGTCTCTCATGGTTTGCCTCCCTCCCTCTCCCCAACTATTTTTTCCCCTTCCCCTTCCCCATGGTCCTCTGTTAAGTTTCTCCTGTTCCACTTATGAGTGAAAACATATGGTACCTGTCCTTTTCCGCCTGACTTATTTCACGTAGCATGACACCCTCGAGTTCCATACACATTGCTACAAATGGCCAGATTTCATTCTTTCTCATTAGCATGTAGTATTCCATTGTATAGATAAACCACATCTTCTTGATCCATTCATCCGTTGATGGACATTTAGGCTCTTTCCATGATTTGGCTATTGTTGAAAGTGCCCCTATGAACATTGGGGTACATGTGCCCCTATGCGTCAGCACTCCTGTATCCCTTGGGTAAATTCCTAGCAGTGCTGTTGCTGGGTCATAGGGAGTTCTATTGATAGTTTTTTGAGGAATCTCCACACTGTTTTCCAGAGCGGCTGTACCAGTTTACATTCCCACCAGCAGTGTAGGAGGGTGCCCGTTTCTCCACATCCTCAACAGCATCTATAGTCTCTTGAGTTGTTCATTTTAGCCAATTTGACCGGCGTGAGGTGGTATCTCAGTGTGATTTTGATTTGTATTTCACTGATGATGAATGACGTTGAGCATCGTTTCATGTGTCTGTTGGCCATCTGGCTGTCATCGTTGGAGAAGTGTCTGTTCATGTCTTCTGCCCGTTTCTTCACTGGATTATTTGTTTTTTGGGTGTGGAGTTTGGTGAGTTCCTTATAGATTTTGGATACTAGCCCTTTATCCGATATGTCATTTGCAACTCTCTTTTCCCATTCCTTCGGTTGCCTATAAGTTTTCTTGATTGTTTCTTTTGCTGTGCAGAAGTTTTTATCTTGATGAGATCCCAATAGTTCATTTTTGCTCTTGATTTCCATGCAGTTGGGAATGTGTCCAGTAATAAATTGCTGAGGTTGAGGTCAAGGAGATTGCTTCCTGCTTTCTCCTCTAGGGTTATGATAGTTTCCTGTCTCACATTCAGGTCCTTCATACATTTTGAGTTTATTTTTGTGTATGGTGTAAGAAGTGATCTAGTTTCATTTTTTTGCATGTTGCTGTCCAACTCTCCCAGCACCATCTGTTAAAGAGGCTGTCTTTTTTCCACTGGATACTCTTTCTTCCTTTGTCAATGATTAATTGGCCGTACATTTGTGGGTCCAGTTCTGGGCTCTCTAATCTATTCCATTGGTCTATGTGTCTGTTTTTGTGCCAGTACCATACTGTCTTAATGATGACAGCTTTGTAGTAGAGGCTAAAGTCTGAGATTATGATGCCTCCCATTTTGGTTTTCTTCTTCAGTATTACTTTGGCTATTCGGGGTTTTTGTGGTTCCATAGGAATTTTAGGATAGTTTGTTCTAGCTTTGCAAAGAATGCTGGTGCAATTTTGATTGGTATTGCATTGAATGTGTAGATTGCTTTGGGTAGTAATGACATTTTAAAAATATTTACTCTTCCAATCCATGAACATGGAATGTTTTTCTATTTCTTTGTGTCACCTTCAATTTCTTTCATGAGTTCTCTATAGTTTTCATCATACAGATCTTTTACATTTTTGGTTAGGTTTATTCCTAGGTATTTTATAGTTTTTCATGCAATTGTGAATGGGATCACTTTCTTGATTTCTCTTTCTGTTCTTGATTTCTCTTTCTGTTGCTTTATTATTGGCGTATAAAAATGCAACCGATTTCTGTACGTTGACTTTGTACCCTGCGACTTTGCTGAATTCCTGGATCAGTTCTAGAAGGCTCCTGGTGGAGTCTGTCGGGTTTTTTATGTAGAATATCATGTCATCTGTAAAAAGTGAAAGTTTGACTTCATCTTTGTCAATTCTGATGCCTTTTATTTCCTTTTGTTGTCTGATGCTGATGCTAGGACTTCCAGCACTATGTTAAACAACAGTGGTGAGTGTGGACATCCCTGACGTGTTCCTGATCTCAGGGGGAAAGCTCTCAGTTTTTCCCCATTGAGGTTTATATTAGCTGTGGGCTTTTCATAAATGGCTTTTATGATGTTTAAGCAAGTTCCTTCTATCCCGACTTCCTCGAGGGTCTTTATTAAGAAAGGATGCTGTATTTTGTCAAATGCTTTTTCTGCTTCTATCGACAAGATCATATGGTTTTTATCTTTTCGTTTGTTAATGTGATGTATCACATTGATGGATGTGGATATTGAACCAGCCCTGTAACCCAGGAATGAATCCCACTTGATCATGGTAGATAATTCCTTTTATATGCTGTTGAATTTGATTTGCTAGTATCTTGTTGAGGATTTTTGCATCTGTATTCATCAAGGATATTGGCTTGTAGTTCTCTTTTTTTTTTGCTGGGTCTCTGTCTGGTTTGGGAATCAAAGTGATGCTGGCTTCGTAGAATGGGTCTAGAAGTTTTCCTTCCATTTCTATTTTTGGAATAGCTTGAGAAGAATGGGTATTAACTCTGCTTTAAATGTCTACTAGAATTCCTTAGGGAAGCCATCTGGCCCAGGGCTCTTATTTCTTGGGAGATTTTTGATGACTGATTCAATTTCTTCACTACTTATGGGTCTGTTCAGATTTTCTCTCTCTTCCCATTTGAATGTTGGTAGTGCGTATGCGTTTAGGAATTTGTCCATTTCTTTTAGGTTGTCCAGTTTGTTGACTTATAATTTTTCATAATATTCCCTGATGATTGCTTGTATTTCTGAGGGATTGGTTGTAATAAATCCATTTTCATTCATGATTTTGTCTATTTGGGTGCTCTCTCTTTTCTTTAAAAAACCTGGCTAGAGGTTTATAAATTTTGTTTATTTTTTCAAAAAACCAACTCTTGGTTTCATTCATCTGTTCAACTGTTTTCTTGGATTCTATATTGTTTATTTCTGCCATGATCTTTATTATTTCTCTTCTTCTCCTGGGTTTGGGGTACTCTTGCTGCTCTGCTTCTAGTTCCTCTGGGTGTGCTGTTAGATTTTGTGTTTGCACTTTTTCTAGTTTCTTGAAATTGCACTGGAGTGCAATGTACTTTCCTCTTAAGACAGTCTTTGCTGCATCCCACAGAGTTTGGATTGTTGTATTTTCATTTTCATTTGTTTCCATATATTTTTTAATTTCTTCTCTACTTGCCTGATTGGCCCATTCGTTTTTTAGTAGGGTGTTCTTTAACCTCCATGTTTTTGGACGTTTCCAGACTTTTTCCTCTGATTAATTTCAAGTTTCATAGCACTGTGGTCTGAAAAGGTGAAGGTATGATCTCAATTATTTTGTATGTATTGAGGGCTGCTTTATGACCCAGTATGTGATCTGTCTTGGAGAATGTGCCATGTGCAATTGAGAAGAAAGTGAATTCCATAGCCTCAGGGTGTAGAGTTCTAAGTATATCTGTCAAATCCATCTGTTCCAACGTGTCATTCAGGTCCATTGTTTCCTTAGTGATTTTTTTGTCTAGTTGATCTATGCATTGCTGTAAGTGGAGTACTAAAGTCCCCTGCAATTAGCACATTCTTATCAATAAGATTGTTTCTGTTTGTGATGAATTGTTTCATGAATTTGGGTGCTCCTGAATTCGGCGCATAGATGTTTATAATTGTTAGCTCTTCCTGATGGAGAGACCCTGTAATTATTATATAATGTCCTTCTTCATCTTTTGTTACTGCCATTACTTTAAAGTCCAGTTTGTCTGATATAAGTATGGCTACTCCAGCTTTCCTTTGACTTCCAGTTGCAGGATAGATATTTCTCCATCCCCTTACTTTCAATCTGAAGGTGTCCTCAGGTCT
>CM053561.1:38838849-38996847 GCA_028646485.1 Cryptoprocta ferox | reverse complement strand
GGGAAAACCTTTCTCTCTCCTTCTATTCTGAATAACAGGCTTGCTGGATTGAGGATTCTTGGCTGCATATTTTTTCTGTTCATCACATTGAAGATTTCCTGCCATTCCTTTCTGGCCTGCCAAGTTTCAGTAGATAGTCTGCGACTACTCTGGTAGGTCTCCCTTTGTATGTTAGGGCCCTTTTATCCCTAGCTGCTTTCAGAATTCTCTCTTTATCCTTATATTTTGCAAGTTTCACTATGACATGTCATACAGAAGATCAATTCAAGTTACGTCTCAGGGGAGATCTTGTGCCTCTTGGATTTCAGTGTCTGTTTCCTTCCCCAGGTTGGGGAAGTTCTCAGCTATAATTTGTTCAAGTAACCCTTTAGCCCCTTTTTCTCTCTTCTTCTTCTGGAATTCCTATGATAGGGATATTGATCTAGAGTTAATCTTGGCAAGGCATCACTCAGTTCTCTAATTCTCCTTTCATGCTTCTGGATCAATTTCTCTCTTTTCCTCGGCTTTCTCTTTTTCTATAATTGTGTCTTCTAATTCACCTATTCTCCTCTCTGTCTCTTCAATCCATGCAGTGGCCAATTCCATTTTATTATGCACCTCATTTATAGCTTTTTTAAACTCATCACAACTATTTTTAAGGTCCATAATCTTTGTAGCAATAGCTTCTCTGGTGTCTTCCATGCCTTTTTCAAGCCCAGTGATAAATTTTATGACTATTGTTCTAAATTCTTGGTCAGCTATGTTGCTTATATCTGTTTTGAGCAATTCTTTAGCTGTCATTTCTTCCTGGAATTTCTTTAGAGGAGAGTTCTTCCATTTCATCATTTTGGCTAGCTTTCTGTCTCTTGTCAGTTTTTAAAGCTTGTTATGCACTCTGTACCTGCGAGTTCTGCTATATTAAAGGAGGCTCATTGACTATCCATGGCCTGACTGTTCAGGAAGTGTTCTTTTAATGGTGTCCCTTGGTCTCTCTTGTTGTGCCTTTGGTTATTTTATTTCCCTACTTGTAGCAATATTTGGGACTCTCCACCATGTGTACTTTGGCTTGTTTCTTGAGGTAACCCTGGAAAGGAAAATAGACAAACAAAAAGGGAACAAAGGCGTGCAAATGCACAGACAAATCAAACAGACAAGCAAATCGAAAGGAAAACAACAACAACAAAAGACAAAGGGCAGTCTCAAAGCACTTCTCAAACTAGAAATCTCAGCTACAAAGAAAGAGCTGGGTGGAGGCAGTGCTGATTGAAGAGCATATAGAAAGAGAGAAATGACAGGGATGGGGAGAAAGAGAAATTGAACATTGTCCATGGAGAGAGACTAAAAGGCTTAATTCAGAGAGAGAGAAAGGAGAATATGTTAGGAGGTGAGAATAAAGAAACGAAGATAATATTACCCAGAGAAACTATATCGTCTGATTATTTCAGAGAGAGAGAGAGAGAAAAGATGATAAGGATGGAGGTGTAGAATATGCATCAAGAGAATAGATTAAATGTGACTGTTTAAGCAAACCAAAAACCAGAGTGCCCAGTCCAGTGGAGGGGAGAGATAAGGATGAGATAAGGGAAAATATATCTGAACAGCAAGAATTGATCTAGAGTTAATCTTGGCAAGGCATCAATGTTGGTCTTGCCCCAGGCTCTGGAAAAAAAAAATGCAGCTCTCCAGCGTGGATGGGCCTGGTTTGATGTAGGCGGGTCTTGCCTTCACTGTTGGTCCCGTGGGCTGCTCCTGAAGGCCCCGCCTTGGTGGTTGTGGGGAGAAAAATGGCAGCACCCCAGTCCCTTCTCAAACCAAGCATTGCAAATCACTCTTTTGGGTCTGCTCTCCCTGTGCTGCAGGTGTAGCCAAGGTGGGTAGTGTTCTATGTCCCAAGCCCCTCCTCCTGTCCAGATCTTAGTCCCTGCTCTTTAATGATACTGCCCGAAATGTACTTCTGCAGGCCAGGCTGCTTCCTAGCAGGGAATGGAGTAGGGGGAGTAAGGGAGCAGTTCTTCCTGCTGCCAACTGGGACTGGGGCACCCAGCCCAAAGAAAGTGCCACAGCTAGAGATAGGATCTTTCTCTCTGAACGCCCTGCAGTTAAAGATGGAATGTAGGATCCCTCTCTGTCCCAGGCCTAGTTTTTTATCTTCTCCAGGGACAGTTCTATGAGCAGTTTCAGCCGCTCTTTCTCTTCCTCTTCCTCTTGCCTCTCCATGGAGGGGGATCCCTCCCCTCCCTGCCTCCGGGTCCCAGCCCATTTTTATCTTCCCCAGTTCACAATCACACACCTATGAGGCTGTCTTCTTAGTGGACTCTGTCTCTTTTCCTCCCAGACTCTTGCGGTTCAGTGTTCTTTGGCTTTAGCCCTTCTTTGTTTGAGAGATGAGGGTGGGAAGTATGGAGCTCCCTATTTTTCTGCCATCTTGCTTCCAAGCCCGATACCTGGGTGGTTTTGAAAGTAATTGACAGAGTGTTGATCAGATGTGGCATGTGAGGCAGATGGAACCAAGGTTGAACTTAAAGTTTTACCTGAGGTACAATGATCAGTAGTGCTATGAACTGTAACTGAGAACACTGAAAGATAAACAGATTAGGTGATGGTGATGGGCTGTGAGTCAAGAGTTCTATGAAACTTTTATGACTTTACACCTAAGTATAGATGTCAACCATGCAGTTGGATTTATAAATCCATAATTCAAAGGAGACATTGCAATTGAAAATATAGATTTGGGTATCATTTAATTGTAGATAGTTGTAGCAGCCAACCTCCAAAACAGCCCCAAATAATTTCCGGCCTTGTTTGGTCCCCTCCTTTGTTCTATCAAGGTTGATATGAGTGACTAATAGAATATACGAAAGGATTGCATGTCACTTCTGTGATAGGTTGTTCTATTAGAGTTCTTCAGAGAAATAGGGGATAGAGAGAAATTCAGTTAAGGAATTGGCTCTTGGAGTTATAAAAACTGGCAAGTCTACAATCTGAAGAGGGAGCCAGTAGGCTGAAGACCTAGAGAAGAGCTAATGTTGCAGTTGAAGTCTGAAGGCTGTCCCCTGGCATAATTTCTTCTTGCTTAGGAGAGGTTAGTCTTTTTGTTATAGGCATCCCTTAAACTGATTGGTTGAGGCCCACCCACATTGTAGATAGCAGTCTGATTTACTCAAAATGTACTGATGTAAATGTTAATCTCTTGCAAAAATACCCTCAAACACAAAAAAAATCTTGAATAACATTTGATCAAATATCTGGGCCCCATAGCCCAGCCAAGTTGGTCCATAAAGTTAACATCACAATTATAAAAGACCTATTGCTTCTCTGTTCTCTCAGGCCACTTTCTTTCAGGGAATCCAGCTGCCATGTTATGAGGACACTTGACAGTCCTATGGAACAATGTATGTGGTGAGGAATAGAGCCTTTTGCCATTTTAGTGAGCCACTTCTAAGCACATCCCTCAAACACTCAGATAGGTCAGCTGGAGTCCAGAACTTGACTACAACCTCTTGAGAGAGCCTGATTGAAACCAAGAAGCAAAGAGGCTTCTGGATTCCTAACCATCAGAAAATGTGTAATATAACACAAGTTTTTTTCAAGTTGCAACATCCTGGGACAGTTTTTAAGTAGCACTTCACAACTAATGGAGATTTTACTTAAAATGTGGTCATGGGTGTGGACTAAGTCCATGAGTAGAAGTGAGGAGAGCTGATGAGGTGTTCGTAAAAACCTAAAGAGCCTTGAGGAAATTTTGTAGAGACATCATTGCCCTTGAGGAGGCTGTGATTGACAAAAGTGAGGAAAATCTTGGAAACAAGAATAAAAGAGACCCTATTGTGTAGTGGAGGAATGTTTTACTCACCATTCCCTATAATAACGAGGAAAGTGGGAGACGTATCTAACGAACTGCATGATGTCGAAAAGGAGATTTCCAGCCCAAGTGTTAGAGGCACCACTTCTTCCTCAGATGGCTCAGGATGAGCTCAGTGTAAAGAGCTTATCTCAAAGAGGTGTGTAGGTATATCTTTTGTCTAACATGTGGCAGGATCTCTTTATCTCTTTAGTTTCACAGGTCTTCGGATTTAGAAAGGAATTTTATCTGAGGCGATGTACTTAATTAAATTCAAGATCCACCATTTATACCTGAGCCAAATCCCTGCCTCCTGGAATTCACAGCCTTGTTTAGATCTCTCACACATTGTACTGAGATTAGTCTCTTTAAACAGCACAAAATGGCAAAAGTCTTGGTATGTCACTTCCAAGCCTGTGTTACATGACATTATGGCTTCTGCTTAGTTCTCCTAGGGTTCTTGCTCTGGGAAATCCAGGTGTCATGTGAGGACACTCAGGCAGCATTGTGGAGTGATCCTTGTCAAGGGGAACTGAGGCCTTCTTCCACCAATCGAGGAAGGAACTGAGGCTTATTTCCAAGAACCACATGAGAGACCCATCTTGGAAGCAGATCTGCCAACTTTGGTCAAGACTCCAGATAAACTCCAACATAGCTGACAGCTGGAGTACAACTTCATGACAGACCTTGAATCAAAACCATCCCCCTAATCCACTGATGAATTCCTCATTCTCAGAAAGATAGTAAATATTTCTCATTTTAAGTTGCTAAATTTGGGGGTAATTTGTTACACAGCAATAGATATCTACTACAATGCTATTCAAAACCATGGCTCTAGGGAGCTCTCCTAGAAAGTAAAGGTGGGCATAGAAGTCATGTTTTCAGGAAAGTGATACCTGAAGCCTCCTGGTGTTTATCAGGAACAGAGAGGAGAAGATACAGCTACATGACTTTGGCAAATTACTGGCATTTATTTTCCCAATCCATCAAATGGAGATGGAACAGCTTACAATGATGTGGGTGAAGGTTAATGAATAACATTTGCAATGTATTTAATATAGTGTCTGAAACATAGAGTCTTAATTAGTATTTTCCTTCTTCCTTATACCCTACTTACCATAGTTTTTGGTTTTCATTTTCATTAGCAGGACAGGATCTCACATGTTCAGAGAAGCATTGTGAAGGGTGGAAAAATTTCAGAATTAAATTTGAGTTAGGTTAATTCTGCTCTTTTTAGGTATTTACTTTTCCCTTTAAATTGGTGTGTTACAAAACCCATTTTCCAAGGACAATAAGAGATTCTTATCAAAATACTCATCTATTAAAATTATATGCAAGAAATATTGCTAAGGAAGGGGCACATGAAAGACAGCTACAGAATGATTTAGGTTTTACTTTTGGTGTTATTCAGATACCTTATTATTCTAACTTGAGAATTTCTATTTGATGGTGTATTTTTTTCTAAGTATAACATCATGGGAATTTTTTTAAGTCATGAGAAGTTAGAAGGTATCTATTCAAAGCAGATGGGTAGAAAATGTATTTTCCTCAGAAATTATTTAATGTCACGTTTAGAAATACTGCACAGCTGAAATCTGAGATTGACCATCAGGCATCTGACAATTTTCATCCTTATCTGCCAGTCAAATGCTTCAAAAAGGCTTCACGATCTCACATTTCATAGCATACTGGCAAAATTAGGTTCCTGTTGATGAGTGGAGAATGCAGGGAAATTATTCTTATCTGACTCCCTTAGAATTTTGGAATGAGTTTTCTATAAAACTATCTCTTATGTTGTTGTGAAATAAACATTAGGGCCACATCACAAATTCCCATTTTAGACAGTGATATATTTTGAAAAAAGTGGGCTCAAAAAATGTTAAAATCTTTTTTATACCAGCTTTCATAGAAGGAGAAATATAACCTTGTCAGGGTGACATTCTGAATCTTAAATGGAAAGTGTGTCCACCATGTGAGCATGGCTCATTTGCGCCTCTAACATGGATGTTGGAATTACTTTTTATTATCCTTTGTGCCTGTTGATTTTCTAATCCATTCTCTTCTACTTTCTACTATTACTTTAAGCTTGTGGAAAATATATTATGGTCATTCACATTTGCTTCCTACAATATAAATTTCATTGTTAGGAAAAAGATGTTTAACAAGAGAAAAGAATGAATATCTTCCCAGTGTTTCCACATGACCCAGGTTTAGTCCCTGAAAATGGATTTTGTGATGAAGATATATGTTCAAGAAGTTTATTAGAGGTTTTACAGGAACTTACCTGATGGAGAAGGGAAAAGAGCTTAGGCAGAAGAGGGAGGATAAACTGCAAATCAGGGTAGCAGAGGCATTTGGAGTTGGATTTGTTCTTCCTGTTTGTCCTAATAAGTCTTCATTGACTGGTCAGCAGAGGCAAGCTGCCCCCAAAGAGGGGCATATAAGCCTGTAAGCTATGGGAGTGATGGAATCTGTTTGTACTGCCTCCAACAAGCAAATTGCTAAATATCCAAGAATTTTGCAAGCTGGTTATTGAACTGTTGAGACCTTAAAATTGGCCATCATGGGAATATTTATTTCAAGGCTTTGCTTTTGGAGCACCAGTTTACCAGCACAGTACTGGGTGTATTGTGCATTCATCATGCAGAGTCATGTGTTTTGTGTAGAAAATTCATACCGTGGGAGAGAGATCTCTTCAGAATTCCAGGTGGTCTCTTTTCCTTGAGTAACTTAGAAAATAAAGGTTAGTTAGTAGACCTTGAAGCCACAAACTGTACATCTCCTCTTCTTCCCTTTCTCTTTTACAATCTCTTGTAAATTCCCCTTCCACATGGCTAGCACCTCTGGTGGTCTAGGATGCATGACTGATGGGAGGAGACATATCTCCATAACAGAGAACTCTCTCCATGCATGGCTGCTGTACTTCCATTTACTGTCAGAATTAGGTAATGGAATACTAAATCATTCCCAAATGGATCACCTAGACACTAAATTTATTTATCCCTGACCCCAGGGATAAGTAAATTTATCCCTACTGATGGATAAATAAATTTATCACCTACTGATAGGGTAAATGACCCCTGGCAGAATGTTGACTCCTTTCTTTGCCTCTGTTCTCATGGCACAAAGGACTAGAGAGAGTAGCTGGAAGTCTGAAAATGGATTCGAATGGGACTTTATCTATGTCCTCTGGTGGAAGTATTACTCCTCTGGGAACTAAGTGCTCTAGATTCTCAAAGTCTAAGGTAACAGAAAATAGAAGTACAAATTTCCTACGTGAGTCATCACAATTTATAGTAATGAAGGCTAGCTACTCCTGTTTCTATCCCCATAGTTCCTGTACTTATTAATTCTACTTACTGAAGACCTCACATACTCACATCTCCAAGCTGATACTGCAGCTGTGTCAGGACACCAGCCTCACGGTAGTTTCCTATATATAATATGACATCCATGGTCATGTGTCCACTGAACTATCTCCTTTGGTGTGAAGTTGATCACTTGGTCTATTGTGTTATTATGGAGGTTTCTGTGTTGGTATGTCAGATACTCTGAATACCTTTGGAGAGTGTATTAGCTAAGGCCCTAGGGGAAGAAAGAAAAATACATACCCAAAATATATGCTGATTCTAGTCAGAATGAATGGCTGTCTTCAAGGTAGCAGGGATCCAGTGTAATAAACCTGCCACCAAAAAGCCTTCTTGGCAGATAATATTTTATTAAGGTCTAGTGTGGGTTTGTGACATGGCATGTTCAACGTTTAGCAGAAGCAGTAGTTATATCAGTCTTAGTGAGTTGCAATACATGCTCTTGGGACCATGTATGTCTTGCATTTCTGATACAATGGCTACTCCATTCACTAAGTCATGTATTAGGAATGAGGTGGTAGATGACAAAGACAGACTGATGCCCTGACTGCTTGATGATTCAGCACTTATTCCATTCAGTTTGTTTTCTGGTGGGCATCAGTATACAGTACAAAGTCTTCAACAATTGTTATCTTCCAAATTTTTTCTAGGCCTACAGAAATCCAGCTAGTCATTGCCATTGCCATTTAGTCCATTTGCATTCTTATCTTGGACTGCTTCTCTTTCCACACAAAGTGGGCAACCAGATGTCTGAGGTTTGGTTTTTTCTACTTCTAACAGATGATCAAAAGGAATTTCCTCATACGGTCACAGGTAGATGCTAGGGAAAAAACACAGGGGCAACATCGGCAAATGATACTGAGGTCTGGCCTATCTACTCTTGTAGCTATGCTACTTTATTATGTTATATCTGGACCACTTTCAAATTACACTGAATTGCTGTTGAGCTCATTTAACCTAGGACTTCATGAATTTGAGAGCATGAAGCTATGGCCGTGTGGTCAAATAATGTCCATGGTCAGACATTTTACTGGGGTGCAGTAGTAGAACAGCAGCTCTTTGTCAAATGATGTATAGTTCTCTGCAGAACAGGAACTTTCTGAAGATCCCGAGGGGTCTAACTGTGATTTTTCTTTTGGGGAATTTAATAAATGTCACATAACACCTTTATTAACTGTACCTTTTATATACGTGGTACTATTGCAAAATAGCATAAAAATTTCCCTAATTATAACTCATCTCATTTACATAACCATATCACTATATTTCATAACCATTTATCAAACCTAAGAAATTAACATTGGTACAAAACTATTACTCAACGACAGACTTTATTCAGATTTCACAAGATCTTTAAATAATGTATTTTTCCTGTGTTGTTTCTCCAGAACTCAATCCAATATACCACATTGCATTTAGGTGTTAGGTCACCTTATGAAAATTAAAACCACAAGATGATGAACACATGCCTTATAGAATGGCTAAAATTGAAAAAAATTCTGACAATACCAAGTGTTGAAAAGAATGTAGAGCAACTGGAATTCTTGTACACCCCTAGCAAAAATGCAAAATTTTACAACAACTTTGTAAAGCAGTTTGGCAGTTCTTATAAAGATAAGCACATTACCCAGAAATCTAACTCCTAGAAATATGAAAATATATGACCACAGAAAACCTGTCCTGGAATGTTTATAATAGCCCCAAATTGGAAACAACTCAAATGTCCAGCAGCTATTGAATGGACAAACAAATGGAGGTACATCAATATAACAAAATACTGCTCAGTCATACTACACAGTGACCTGCTAATACATGCATAAACATGAATGAATCTCAAAATTATTATACAAACAATACATATTATATAATTCCATTTAGACAACATTCCAAGAAAGACCAAACTATTGGAACAGACATTAGAGCAGTGGATACTATGAACAAGAGGTTGGGGAAGGGGACTGACTGAAAAAGGGAGGAGAGAATTTTGGGGAGTGATGAAAATATTCTATGTTTTTGCTGTGGTGGTGGTACTTACATGACTGTAGATATTTGTCAAACATCAAATTAAAATTGCATATAAACGTGAATTTTATTGTGTAAATTATAACACACTAAACCTAATCAAAAAAAGGAAAAAGCAAAGAAAAATGTAGTTATCCCACACTTATTGATTAGATTTTCATCCCTTAAAGTTAGACCATTTAAAAAAAAAACCTTAATAGGTCTTAAGAAATTAGCAATTAGAGCACAACAAAAGAGACTGGCCAAAAGCACAAGTTTGTTCTGCTTCTTTGCTTCCCTGAACACTACAAAACTACAGACTTTTCTTCAAGGTTCCCAAGGAAGCTCATGCTCTTAGAAAGCTACTAATTCTATGTCATTTGCCCACAGAGAACTTGAAAGTGGCTGGTAGACACTAATTTGTTTTGTTAGTCAGATTTTATCCAGCTCTAACAGTTGTAGTAAATATCCGTTAAGGTCAAGACCACTCCCCTCGTGTTCATATTTTGATCTTATTGTTAGATGAAAGATGCTCTAAGTTTCCCCATCCATGCATAGAATGAGCTTCTCTATCCCCACTACTCCTTGCCTGAGAACACGGAGCAAAATGATATTTCCAAATTGCAGTGACAGAAGTCCTGATGGTCCTGGCTGCTTTGTGAGTATGTTTGTGCTCAAAGGTGCTTACTGACACTGACATTTTATTCACCTAGTATCCTGCAACAAATACTAAATTAAAAATCAAAAACAATCTCTTAGGTTGAGGGCGATCCAACCACTGTCTGACATGCTTTCTATGGAAGAGTCCATGCTCACAGATGAATACCATCTGAAAGGTAATTAGGAATATTAAAGTCTAAATGACACTTATAGGACATCATATAATATGAAATTCTGAAAGTTTTTTGATAAATGGAAGAAAGAGAAATGAAATGAATGTGAATAAAATAAAATGTGACTCATATTTGAGATAAACACCTTGAATGGCCAGGATTGGGCATTATTGACATCTCATGATGATTGTAATATGAAGAAACTCTAGGTTTTTTTGGTCTTTATAGAGGAGTTAACACCTGAAAATCTTGAAGGGAGTCTCTCTGTGGTAAATTTAAGCATATTTTTATTGAGTAATATTATGTATTCTAGTAATTAAGAGTTTGGGACTTGGAATATCATAGACCTTAACTGAAATCCTAAGTCTGCAATTTCCCTTTAAGTGACCTTGGAATAGTCATACAAACTCTCTAAATTTCAATTATTTTCTCTGAAAAATGGAGAAGATAAACATTATCTAACATGATAAGTTAAGGATAGCATAAAATATATCCAGTGCATCTAGAGTGGTGTTGGCTCGGAACAAATGCTTAAGAAGTAGAATTCAGGGGCGCCTAGGTGGCTCAGTCGGTTGAGTGTCCAGCTTCGGCTCAGGTCATGATCTCGCGGTTCCTGGGTTCGAGCCCCGTGTCAGGCTCTCTGCTGACAGCTAGCTCAGAGCCTGGAGCCTGCCTCAGATTCTGTGTCTCCCTCTCTCTCTGACCCTCCCCTGCTCACGCTCTCTCTCACTCAAAAATAAAAAAAAAAAAATTAAAAAAATTTAAAGAAGTAGAATTCAAATTTTTATGATAATCAATACTATAATCGTTAAATTTTACCTGAAAACCAGAAGGATGTGCCACTTAGTTTTCAGATGTTCATCTGGTGGGGCTGAATACTTCTGTTTGTTAATAAGTGTTAGTGGATGTTTTGTATTCATAAGCAAAACTCATTTACATCACCGAGATCTACTAAATGGAAAATAAAGGTTGTGTCTAAGCAAGAATAAACATCTGAATATTGAGACTATGGAAGATTAAATGTTCATACTACAAATATGTTATTCATAATTTATTAAAATCAGTGTAAAAGAACATGAATGAGTTATTTGTCACACCAAGAGATTAAGAGAACACAAAATAAAAAATGTGGGTTTTTAGGGGCACCTGGGTGGTTCAGGTGCTTAAGCAGCCGACTTCAGCTCAGGTCATGAGCTTGCGGTCTGTGAGTTCAAGCCCTGCGTGGGGCTCTGTGCTGTCAGTACAGAGCCTGGAGCCTGCTTTGGATTCTGTGTCTCCCTCTCTCTCTGATCCTCCCCCACTCACACTCTGTCTCTCTCAAAAATAAACATTAAAAAATTTTAAGTGTGAGGTTTTAAAGTAGTTCAGGGAATTGCTAAATCACAAGAAAATATATTTTCTATTTATGTCTCCTGGTCTATCACATATTCAAACTATCAGCCCACAAACTGGTTATCAAAAAGGGACCACCGTATTTTATATTATCATTAGAAATTAGAAAAAGGTTTTAAAGGACTATTCTCTCCTCCCTCCCTTTCTTTCTTTCTTTCTTTCTTTCTTTCTTTCTTTATCTATCATCTATCTATTTTTCTTGGTGTTACCTTTAGCAAAATATAAGTTGTGAGTCTTTAATTTTGTGTTCTCATCTGAGATGATTAAAATCTAATTTAAAATTAAAATATATATTACAGAACAGCAATATAAACAAACCATCTAACCGCATGCCTCCCTACCCTACCCCCATTAAACTCCTCTTACAGTTAAAGAAAAAATGTTATTCCATCATTGGATATATTGTGCATACCAAGACTTCAAACATTTTCCCAACAGCAAAGATCTAATGGAGGGATAACTTTAACCAAAGGCTAATTTACACCTCTAACTTACCAAGAACTAAATAGAGGAGATTCTCAAAGAATCTTGGTATGGTTTTTAATTTAGAAAGGCAAGGGGCCAAAGGAGAGAGCAGGTGGAAAAGAACAGAACTTGAAATTCCTCTTGGCACTGCTGATGGGTAATATTGGCACATCCTTAATCTGAGACACCCCGGGGTTCATGCTATAGTCTCAGCTGCAGGAAACAGTCTTCAAATGGGGATTTTCTTTCTCTAGTGCTGCCTACAGATGAGGAGAGACACTTTGTTTCTGGTCAAACAAAAAAGGCATGTAGAGAAATCATTCCAGCTCAGGGACTTTTCCCATAAGAATAGAGGCACATGTCCTAGCTGGGCTGCCCACATAGCCTGCTAATGACATTGTTTCTAGACCTGAGAACTCACCAGGTAAATTTGCAATAGCTTGCTGTTGAGCTTAGGGTCTGACCAAAGGATACTAACAGAAATCAAGTAGCACTGAGAGAAAAAAACAACAAAGAAATGAATCCACTCAATTTATGGACAGACACATAGGTGACCTGGTTGGTTATCGCCTCATTTAGAGTGATCAGATAAACAAAGACTGGCATTAGGCCCATGGAAAAGTCAACATCCATAAGGAAGGAGAAATATATAACTAGCAAAGTTCAAAAGATGCATATATATAAACTTTAATATTCCTCATTACTTTTCAGATGGTATTCATCTGTGAGCATGGACTCTTCCATAGAAAGCATGTCAGACACATATGCATCTCTGTTTCCATATCCGTATTTATGTTTATATGTATATTTTCAGGTATATGTAGATCTATAAATCTATATATATATCTATAAATGTTGGTTGCCTTATACAGATTTTATGTGCTGATGAGATGAGCTCAAACTAGACTGTATCAGATAAGGTTATGAAACACAATTTTAAGACTATTGATAAAAAATACAGAGACAATTACACATCAGTATCAGACAAAATGTTCCTGGGTGAAATTCCAATGGGAAGAAGGCAAGCAGCCAGCTCACGTGAAGGAAAAGTATCATGCATGTGTTTGTATGTATGCGTGTAGATAGATAAACCACTATTACTTATTGCCCAAGTCAGTAATTTGTGATTGCCTACAAACTATAAAAGTAGATCTTAACGCTGTTTTTTCTTTGACTTGTTCCCTGTTGTTGTGGAGACGTATTTTAGGGCAAGAAATGGCTTCACCACAGGGGCCTCTTGCATTTAGGATTTTCCTTGCAGAGATGCAAGAAAGCATTGCCCCTGTCAACTGGCTTTAGTACATTTTTTTTTATTTTCTGTTAGAAAAACAGTAAAGAAAGGTCAAGTAGCCAAATATGTTAGTCCCTATCCACTGCTGTGTTACCAAGTATGGATTTTCTCAAAGCAAAAGGTAAAAATTGCCGATGCTTTTAAAGTAGGATTGGCAAACTTTTTATGTAAAAGGTTAGATAGTAAATACATTAGGCTTTGTGGGTTACATAGCTTGTGTCACAACTACTAACTCTGTCATTGTAGGACAAAACTACCATAAAAAATGTGTAAATGAACGGGCACTGCTGGGTGACAGAAACAGTCAGTGATCCAGATTTGTCCCTCGGACCATAGTTTGCTGACCCTGATTTAGCAAGTAAATGGACTTTATGGTACTAATTTTTTTAAAAAAAGGTAAAATGAAAAAACACCATTTTGTATGGAATTGAAGCTTTTTATCCTGGAGTAGAGAGAGAGAGAACGTAGATGATTAAAGAAAACAGTACTATAATCCAAAAATGAGACTCTTTTTTTTTTTTTTAAGAATCACTTCATATTGACACTTCACTTAACCAACTGAGCCACCCAGGTGCCCTCATATTGACACTTCAGGGGAAAAAGTCATATTCCAGCTAGAAGGTTCCAGTGCTCAACACTTTTATCTCAATTTGGGAAATCTCTCAAGAGTCATCCCACTTCCAGAGCTCCCGTTGGAATCAGATGATGCCCCCACTGTAACTGAATTGCAGGTCAGTTTTTCCCTTTGTCCAATCCTTCTTCTTTCATTTCTTTTAGGATTTGTTCTCAAGTATCCACAAATCATTCTCTCAAATTCTATTTCCAGGGAGCTGTACCTAAGACCATTATCAACCAGCATTATAAATTAGCATTATTTTTTGTTTTAGATATGATTTTTGTTTTCTTTGAGGAATTAAATATTTTAGACACAATTCAAAACTCTTCCCTCTCATCATCTCTACAGAAGCCCTCAATCTTTCATTCAGTGTTTATAATTCCCAGGACCATGTTGGTATTTTAGTATATATTTATGAATCCATAAACATTACATAGTAATTTGTACAGGTATTTAAACTCTCTGTGTAGTACCACAGAATACACGGTGCAACTTGATTGCTGTTTGTACTGAAAATTGTTGTTTGAGATTTGTATTTGCTGAGATAAATAGCTCTTTAAAATGTGATCTAAAGCAGCTACGTCAAAATATTGACAGCTGATAAATTTGAAATGAAAGCACTTGCATATCTAGTATATTATTTCCTATATAATTCTTTATATTAATTGCTTAAGGATTTGTTTTTATAAAGTGAATTGATTTCACTCAGAGGCAGATAATACAAAAATCTACTGTGTCCCTCCTCTATTCTGTCTAGTCAATGGGGTCCAATCCATAGTGCCCAAAGCCTTCTGCAGTATGACTCAAATTTCCATATCTAGCTACATCTGCAGCCATATACAGACCTGCTGGCCCCACTCTGGCCCACCATTGGCCTTATATTCCACGCAAGGGAGTCCTGAAAAAGGTTCAATAACAAAGGTACTTCCTGGTCAAATAACTTGATAACTATGTAACTTATAGGCCTCTCTTAGATGTGCATTTTCCCTATGAAATGTGGTAATACAGTCTATAGTAAGTAAACCTATTCCATTTTTATTTAATTAGTATGTCCCAATTTCCTTTTTTCATGAAATATTTTTTGCTTTAGAGCTTCTAATAAAGTACGCACAGAACCAGTGTGCTCTGAACGCACACCACAGTCGCCGCTCTGGTTGTATTTTGCATGCTTATTGTCCATCCTCAAACATTCCATGAATTATTGTGTCTCCGTATTTTACCCTTGCTGGTACCCATGTTATGTTTGTTTGCTTGTTTGTTTGTTTATTGTCATTCTTGTTTTAATTTGAGAGAGAGTGTGTGTAAGAGGGAGAGAGGGGCAGAGGGAGAGGGAGAGAGGGGCAGAGGGAGAGGGATAGAGAGAATCCCAAGCAGGCTCCATGCTCAGCACAGAGCCCGACTCGGGACTCAATCCCATGACATTGGAATCATGACCTGAGCTGAAATCAAGAGGAGGTCATTCAACCAACCAAGCCATCCAGGTGCCCCACATGTTATACATTTCTTATCCACCCAGTACAGTGCTTCTTGTCCTTCTAAAATAATTTGTCACCTCCACTGTGTGACCTAGGAAAGGCAGTCAGTCGCTAGTCTACTACAGAAGATCCTTAGTTAATTAGAATCTCAGCTCCTCAATGGCTGGGTCACTATTTGCCCTGTTTACTCAGTGACTGCCAGTACTTAGCACATAGATGGAATTCAATAAATGTGTGTTGCAGAGTGCCTTGGTGGCTCAGTAGGTTAACCAGTCGACTCTTGATTTCACCTCAGGTCATGATCTCACAATGGGTGAGTCTGAACCCCATGTAAGGCTCTGTGCTGACAGTGCGGCGCCTGCTTGGGATTCTCTCTCTCCCTCTCCCTCTCTCCCTCCCCAACCTGTACTCACACATGTGTGTGCTCTCTCTTTCTCTCAAAATAAAAAATTAGTATTTTTAAATAAATAAATAAATAAATAAATAAATAAATAAATAAATGTGTGTTGAGTTCCTAGTGAGTGGATGGTGGATAAATATGTGTTCTCATAGAATCAATGTACAATTATCATAGTACATTAGAATCATTTGTTTAAACATCCCTCAGTGGCCGGGATTGTCCCTGATTTGTTTGCATCTGCACTGCTTAACACCATGCCTGCCATGTAACAGATGCTCAAGAAAAACTATTTGAAATTCTGGAAAAAGAAGAGAAAAAATATAGAAGGAACCCAAAAAGTGTAGATTAAGGTCAAGCCTGAAATATCCTCCCAAAAATGTAATGGGGGAAGAAGTGAAAAGAATCTGCTTAGAACAGCTAGCCTATTTAAAAGTAAATGTGCATAAATTGTCTTTAACTCTTTCATGCAGTTTTCTTCCTCTTCCATTGCTCTTGTTTTTGCACAGAGAAAGTGTCTCTTCAACACACTTTATGAAAAACACTGGGTTTTTACAACTTTTAGGCAGCTTCCAAGGTTTGTAAAATGCTGGCCTGGCATGAGGATTACAGTCCCTCAGAGGGACTGTATATTCAGGGCAAGGATGACTTCTTCCAGAGACGGTCAAATCCCACAGTCCAACATTGAGTAGGAGCAAATATATTTAGAAGTTTTGTCATTAGCTAACCTGTGATTATGTAGATTGTCATTATTATTATTTACTGCTCTGAGTCAAAAGTATCTTGGTTCAAATATTCTCTCTGATGACCTCAGCTTCATCATGCTTGATAATTCTTTCTTCTCATCCAACTACTATACCCATCACTTCTACTCCTGGAACCCACCTCTGTGTGGCAAAAACATTCCCTGCTGTTTTCAATCTCCTCATAGAATTGTTCCTCTAACTTCATGCCTTTAGAAAAGATCTTCCACGAAGATGTCATCCTTCTCCTGCTCTCACAAATAGACCTCATGGGCTCACAAATAAACACACCTGCAATCATTTGGGATAGAGAAGTGAATTTGTCATCTTCATCTGTTGTGCCATTTTTCTGGACCACCTATTTCTTCATATTATGTAATACTTTCTACTGCTCGAGGTTCATGCCAGCCTACTGCAGCAGTGGCTCCCTCTTTGTATTGAGGCCAACTATTCGCTCCAGTCTACTTCTCCTGGTCTTTTCTTCCTTCATCCCTGCCCATCCCCAGAAGCTGAAGTAGGAGCTCTTCCAATGTATTCTCATAAAACCCTGTAATTTTCCAAGAATGAATCAGCATATGGTTCTGAATCCACTTGTGTGTATTCCTTAGTAGAGTGTAGCTCCCCGAGAGTAATTACTGTCTTTTTTTTTATTGTTATACCCTCGTATTTGGCACAATGCCTGCCGCCAATTTTACTCTAGTGAATCATTTGTTGAAGAACTGAATGATTATAGGGTACAAGGCAATAAGATCTGGGGCTACATCTCAAACATCACTAATGTTATTTTTCACCAGTAATCCTCAGGTCTCTATAAAGCTTTCTAATTACCACTGACTGCTGTGTTTGCTGGCCTTTTGCTTATTTTTTAAGTTTATTTATTTATTTTAAAAGAGAGAGAGAGAGAGAGAGAGAGCCAGCGCACAAGTGGGGGAAGGGCAGAGAGAGAGAGAATCCCAAGCAGGCTCCTCACTGACAGTGGAGCCCAATGTGGGGTTTGAATTCACCAACTGTGAGATCATGACTTAAGCTGAAATCAAGAGTCAGATGATTAATAAATTAAGCTACCCAGGTACCCTGATTTTGCTTATTTATATTGGTCAGATAGCTCATCATTGTACATGAATCTTTTTTCCCCACTAATTTCCTTGTTCCTGGTTCAAGTTCTGTGTTCTGTCAAAGGGGGAGCTATCACTCTTGACAAGGTGGGTTAAGGGAGAATATTTAGCTGGATAAGTGTTAATTCTGCCTAGAGAGGACATAGAACCAACTAAGTTAGAGACTTTTTGCTGTCTTTGACTACTGTGGGGGGACCTTCAAAGTTGCTACCTACTAACTCCACCAACCTGGTATGTTATCACATCCCAACTCTAGTACTGGGGCACTCATTCTATCAATCAATACACAGATCACTTCACCCTGAAATCGTACTTATGGGATGTTTGTGTTCTAATTTGGTGCTGCATGAATAACCAACAAAGATGGCCCCCTATTATCTTCCTCAATTTCACTGATCCTTTGAGATCTTCCCAAATCCACATAACTCCTAGAAATATCCATGTTACTTTCTATAAATGTCAAACTCTTAAACTAACTCCAAATTTGCCTTTGCTCTCTTCCTCACATCTGCTTGTTCAGTGTTGAGTTCAGTCCTTGTCCAGGCCTTGTTCAATCCTTGTAAAGTCACCAGTCCCTACCAAAGTTTACTGTTGATAAAGTCAGCCCTCTGAAGCATTCTTCCTTCCACTGACCCATAATTTTCAAACTATGTCTACCTTACTTGAAATTCATCTTGATTCTAATGGACCTGGTTTAAACCAAATTTCAGTTAAAATCTTATAGTTCAGCATTAACTCTTATTTATAATTTTGTCTTTAGTTGCTGTGAGTCAAATTAATCAAATTAAATCAAGCACACCTAAATTGAAGCTGTTTAAATAAAGACACAAGGAGCCTGATCTACTGTCTATTGGTGTCTTCTTAGTTACAATATATACATCATCATCACTTGTGCCCTCTAAAGACATGGCAATATGTATTTCAGTTTTCTTGACCTATTCCTGACCACACAGGATCTATCCAATCATTTGTCCTGGAGAAAATTAAGGAGAAAAGTAAGGTCTTAGTTTCATTTACAAATGAGCAGTTTTCACACCCATATTCACAGCTGTACCTTGCTACAATGCAACTTCCTAGTGAGACACTGACCATTACCATTGCCCTAATCCACTCTGCAGGATGAAGCTGATGGTTTCTGCTGTGTAGTCCAAGGAGGAGACCCCTTGCTACCCTGTTGCAGTATCCACCTTTATTTTCCAGCTCTGGCAGACGGAATCTGGAATCTCTTTAAGTTAGCTCCTCCATCACCCTAGGAGTGCATCTATGAATGGTAGCCTCATTTGTCATCAATTTACTGAAATATTTTATTTACAATGCCATCTGTATATGGTACATTTTCTTTGTTCTCTGCATAGTATTTGGCAAAAAAATAATATTGTGGCATATATCTTTCCATGTATATATCATGTGAGAAAACAGCATATACCTTGATAAACCATTCTAGCTAATAAAATTGTTCCTTTACACCCCCCGAGCTACAGATCATATTTTCCTCAATCCCTTCTTGAATTACTTGGCTCTTGCTTTTTACAATCAGATGGACCCTCCTCTGGGACTCAATGGACTTAGTCACATATTCATATTTTGTTCTACCCCTGAAATATCAAGTGTTGCTCTATAAAATTCCTCCCTGAACAACTTGTTCTTTGATTCCCAGAATACCAACACAGTAATGTTTCACAAGATGGCTAGGATATAAATGTTTGCCACTCGTATTCTTAAAGAGCAACACTTATAAAATAAGAACTTTAAATCTTTGTCAGGAAAAAGAAGCTGCTATTTCAAAGCATAAAAGTTGACTACTTATTACATTTAAACATTCTATATAGCTCATATGATGACCACAGAATCATTGGTGTTATAAAGATGTTGGTGTTTTGTAAAATCCACTTGATAAAAATGTACCTGGACAAGTCATAAAAGGAACAAACCAAAAAAGAAAATTTCTAGAAGGAAGACCTTGGGCATAGATGGAATGTGATAAATTTCATGCAAGGAGTAAGGTCAGTGTTTTTTATATGAAGCCACACTAATTTGAACTCATATATAGTTTTGGATTCTGGCTCTCCACCTAATAAATTATGTGACCTTGGAAAAGTAATTTAACTTCTTCAACCCTTAAAATAAGGAGTGGTTAGTCCATAAAAAGTGTAACAGAATTGGTGTGACTCTCAAATAAAATATCTTGCGAAAAAACTTAGCAGAATAGTTAGGATGTGTCAGGTGATCAGTCATCATTAGCTTTATATAGTATATTTACTAGAAGAAAACCCTTTCATATATTTCTTCCAAGGCATCCTTATTAGTGAGAGAATTATTGGAAATGATAAAATAAGTATATGGGAAACATAAGCAGAGGTAAATGCACTGATAAAAATGTTGCCCATGCACAGAGCACATTTTTCTTAAGCTAGTATAAAGGGAGATGAATTTTCAATTATTTCTACAAAACAGTCATTTATTAGAAATTGTGGAATAAGAAAAACAACAAAACACGTGGAACCAGGAAGCTTGAACAAGTCCTAGACATTCTCTGACCCTCAACTCCCTCATCTGTAAAATATCCAACTCACTGTTGTCTTGAATGGGAATTAAGTGGCAGTTCAGTGCAAACCACAGAGTACTACACGGCACATGGCATCACTCAGACAATCCATCAACAAACATGTAGTACACGCTTCCTAAGGGTTTTTCTGGGCTTGATTCTGGCTAGAATTTTAGGAAAAATGCTACCAGACAAAGGTTCTATAATGTCAACATGCTTTGTCCATTGGAATGCCTGTCTGATGGAAAGGTAAATAAAAGTATAATAACTGGTGTTTATTAACTTAGCTAGATACCAGCTAAAAAAAATCTGGCGCTTTGGAGGAAGGGCAGGTACTCATGGCTTGCATATGTGGATGTGTCCTTATCCCTTTAGAAGTTTAAATATGAAGGGTTGCTTAGGGTGGCTTACAATTAAGGTGACTTTTCACCTGAGATGTTTTCTCGAGTAATTCATATTTTACAAATTCCATTTTGTGTCTAACCCATACCTCATCCAAAGTGATCATGGTTTTATAAAGACAACTTTTTTAAAAAAAAATTACTCATTTTGAGAGGGAAAGAGAGGGAGGGAGGGAGAGAGAGAGAAAGGGAAGAGAGAAGGAGGCAGGGAGGGGCAGAGAATGAAAAACCTAGCATGGGCCCTCTCTCTCTAGAGAGAATCCCAAGCAGGCTCTATATTGTCAGTGCAGAAGCCAATGCAGGACTTGAACTCATGAACCTTGGGACCTGAGCTGAAATCAAGAGTCAGCCGCTCAGCCGACTGAGCCACCCAGGTGCCCCTGCATAGATAGTTTTAACTTTCAACATAGTGCTTAAACACTTTTTTATTTTCCTATATTAAAAAAAAAAAGTCATTCAGAAGATCCTTACAATACTAATCTAGTGATACCGCTTCCCTATTAAAATCTACTATTTGCAATTGATGTAATAGCAAAAGAGCCATCAAGAAATTGGATAAATTTGGCCAACTTTGGCTCCTATATGGACTCAAGAGGACTACTTTATATCCAAGTCATGCATGTTTTTCAGTGCTTTGTAAAATATCTACAAATATTGTTCTAATGTCATTGGGCCCATGCTAGGTTTTTCAGCCTCTTTGATTCCTGCATAAAAACAGACAGAAACTACATACTGAAACCAGACACATATGGGCAACATTTACAACAAAACTAGGTTCCTCTCCATGAACTGTAAAGTACACCAATAGCCACAAGACAGGCATTGCACCACTGTTTATGATGAGAAGAAGACAAAAGAAGGAAGTAGGAGGGTGGTGTCTTTTGGAACTTAGAACAGAAGTAACCTGAAGGAGCCAACAGATGTTCTCTGGAGAACATAATGGGCCAACATGAGAACAGCAGCTGCCGCAGGGAAAGGGTTTGCTTTCCACAAATGGGGTGAGTGCCAGAGGCCCAGGGCAAGAAGTAATAAAGAAGTGCAGCAGCAGTCCAGCTCCTAAGAACTCTCAAAATTGACTCTTCTGGATCAATTCTGGGTGGGTCCCTCACTAAGCAGAAACTTCTGGGGGTCAAATTAAATTAAGCAGGACAGGACAAAAGGAGAGGAAGACTCAAGGATCTGCATGAAAGTGGGAAAGGAAAACACAGCCAGGAAATCCCAGAGAGAAAGGCACCAAAGAGGGAGCTCTGCAAAGTCAGAAAAGTTTTCCAGAACATTTTGCTTCCTTCTAAAAGATCAGAAAAACTAATTTCATATAAAAATCCAGAAAAGCTCCAAATCGCCATAAACCAAATGGGAGTTTATTTCTCTCTCTCATAAAATAATGAAGATAATAATAGAAAACACACTCACATTTGGAATAACAAGAAAGTGTCAAGCTTAAATCTCAATAAAAGCTCTTATAGGAAAAAATTAGAGAGGTGCCTGGGTGGCTCAGTTGGTTGAGTGGCCGATTGAGTGGCTGATTTCAATTTGGGTCATGATCCTGTCCAGGAAAGAAAAGAAACTCAGGAAAGAAAAATAAATAATAACATCAGCAGTTAATAGGACTCAGGAAGGAATAAAAGAAAGAAAAAAAAAGATAGTGTCTTAAGAAATGGAAGATAAAAAGGAAAATTTTTTTCAATTAAAAAGAAATGAAGCAATAAAAAGGAACTGAAATAGTGACAAATACCAGAGATGAGCAAAAGAGATTGCCCTAGAAATGGTAGGTGTCTCTGAAAACAAAACCAAAGCCATAGAACAAGATTTTTTGCCTGAAATTAAAAAGGAAAGAAGGAAGAGAGGAAGAGAGGGGAGCAGGGAGGGAAGGAGGAAGGGCTGGAAAGAGGAAGGGAGGAGGGGAGGAAGAGAAGAAAGAAGGAAGGAGGGAAGGAAGGAAAGGAAAAAAAACTGATTTGAAACTACATATTAAAAAAAACATAACAGATACCTGAGGACCTCCATCTAGAAATAGCCAATATCAAGACATTCTAATAAAATTGCTGGATTAAAAAATATAATAAGCGTTTTTAAGAGCATTTTAGGTTCAAAAATATTTTGAGAGAGAGAGAGAGAGAGAGAGAGAGTGAGTGAGCACACACAATGGGGGATGGGCAGAGAGAAGAAGAGACAGACTCCCAAGCAGGCTCTGCACTGATGAGGGGTTTGAACTAATGAACCACGAGATCATGACCTGAGCCAAGATGAAAAGTCAGACCCTTAACAGACTGAGCCACCCAGGTGGCCCTGAGCAGTTTGAGGTTCATAGCAAAAGTGAGCAGGAGGTACACACAGGTACGACCTCCTCCACTATCCACATCTCACACTGCATGGCATATTGGTTACCACTGGTGAACCTACAATGGCACATCATCACCCAGAATCCCTGGTTTACATAAGGCTCCCTCCTAATGTACATTTTAATGGGTTTTGACACTGTTAAATGACATGTATGCACCATTATAATATCATACAGAATAGTATCACTGCCCTAAAAAATCCTATGCTCTGTTTAGCTTTCTTCCCCTCATCTCCTGGCAACCACTGATCTTTCTACAGTCTTTATAGTTTCACCTTTTCCAGAATGTCATAGAGCTGGAATTATACAGCATAATTGGCTTTCCAGATTGATGTCTTTCACTTAGTAATGTTGCATTTACGTTTCCTCTAATATCTTTTTTCTCATGACTTGATAGTTCTTTTTTAAGTGCCACAGTAATTTATCTACTCACCTACTAAAAGACAACTTGTTTGCTTCTAAACTTTGGCAGATATCCATAAAGCTTGTATGAACATTCATGGAAGGTTGTTTGTAGATATGTTTTCAATTATTTTAGGTAAATACCATCCTTGGTATCTCTGAATCACCTAGTAAGACCATGTTTGGTTTTGTAAGAAACTGCCAAGTTGTCTTCCAAAGTGACTGTCCCGTTTTGCATTCTCAGCATCATTCAATGAGTTCTTCTGGTTCCACATTCTTGCCAGCATTTGGTGCTGTCAGTGTTCCAGATTTTGACCATTCTAAGGTTACTGAAACCCAAATTTGAACGCTCGCCACTTGAAAGCCAATACTCAAGAGACAAGTGTTGATTGGAAAGTAAAGATCACTTTACTTAGGAGGCCAGCAACCTGAGGAGATGGCAGACTGATGTCCAAATACCATATCCCAGGTTCCAGGTTAAGGATTGGGGTTTTTAAAAGGGAAGTTCAGGGTAGGAGATTATATACATATTGATGAAAAGGGCAGAGAAACTTATGTCTTATGGAAACATATGTAACATACATCCCGTTTTTACTTTAGGGTGGAGACAACATCAGAAGCAGACAAAAGTGAGCTCCTGATGTCATAAAATTACTTTAGGACAAATAGAAGGGGCTATGGGCATTGTCCAAGAGCCAGTATAAACTGAATGGGGTCTTGGGGTCCTATCTCCAGTAAGGAATGCAGGGCCTTGTTTGTTTACAGGCTGGAACTTTTGACCTTGAGTCTAGGCTTCTACAGAGAGAGCTAATGAATTTGTTAGGAGGGTCTGAAAAAACACAATACTTGATTAGAGAAGAATAGTTTTCTGAAAAACAAGCTTTAAACTTTCTACTAGTTTCAATTTCATTCAAACTCCCTTTCAGACATAGTTTCAAGAAAAGGTATGTAGTGGTATCACACTGTAGATTAAATTTGCAAGTCTGTAATGACATATAATGTTGAACATCATTACATATGCTTATTTGCCATCTGTACATCTCCTCTGATGAAGTATCTGTTCATGTCTTTTTCCCATTTATTTAATCTTACTCTTTTTATAGTCGATTTTTAAGAGTTTTTGTATATTTTGGATAACAGCCCTTTATCAGAATTGTCTTTGCAAATATTTTCTCCAAGTCTGTGGCTTATCTTCTCACTCTCTCGGTGTCCTTTTTGCAGAGTAGAAGAGGCATATTGATTTTATGTATCTTTTCAAAGAACTAGCTTTTTGTTTTGTTGATTTTTCTCCATTGATTTCCTATTTTTAATTTCATTGAGGTCTTCTATAATTCTTACTCATTATTTTCTTCTCTGTACTTTAATTTTTTCTGTTTTTCTGGTTTCTTAAGATGGAAGCTTAAATATTGAGTTTAGAACTATCTACTTTTCTAATATATATATTCAAGACTATTAATTTCCTTCTAAGCCCTGCTTTCACTGCATCTCACAACTTTTCATCATTTGCATTTTCATTTGGTTCAAAATATTTTTAAATTTCTCTTCATGTTTCTTCTTTGGCCCATATCTTATTTAGAAGTATGTTGTTTAGGGGTATCTGGGTGGCTCAGTTGATTAAGCATCAGCTCAGTTCCTAAACTCATGGTTGGTGAGTTTGAGCCCAATGTTAGGCTCTGTGCTGACAGCTCAGAGCCTGAAGCCTGTTTTGGATTCTGTGTCTCCCTCTCTCTCTACCCCTCCCCTGCTCACACTTTGTCTCTCTGTCTCTCTTAAAAAAATTATTAAAAAAAGAAGAAAGTTGTTTAGTCTCCATGTATTTTGTGATTTCCCACTTATCTGCCTGTTACTTTTTTCTTGTTTAATTCTATTGTGATCCAAGAGTAGATTCTGTATGATTTCTATTATTTTAAATTTGTTGATGTGCATTTTTTAAAAAGTTTATTTATTTTGAGAGAGAGAGCATCAGCGTGAGCAGGGCAGGGGCAGAGGGAGAGAGGGAGAGAATCCCAAGTAGGCTCTGTGCCATCAGCACAGAGCCTGATGTGGGTCTCAAACTCACGAACTGTGAAATCATGACTTGAGCCAAAATCAAGAGTCAGACACTTAACTGACTGAGCTTCCCAGGCCCCCCTGTTAGGGTGCATTTTTATAGCTTAGAATGTTTTCTGTCTAGGCAAATTCCTATGTGAATTTGAGAATGTATGTTCTGCTGTTGTTGGATGAGTAGTCTAGAAAGCTGAAAGCTTTCCCTTCAATGTCAGGAACAAGACAAGGATACCCATTCTTCCCACTTTTATTCAACATAGTATTAGAAGTCCTACCCAGAGCAATTAGGTAAGAAAGGAAATAAAAAACATCCAGATTGGAATGGAAGACGTAAAATGGTCACTTTCTGTAGATGACATGATACTATGTATAGAAAACCCTAAAGACTCCATCAAAAAAGCTACTAGAACTAATAAGTGAATTCAGTAAAGTTGTAGAGTACAAATTCAAGAGATAAAAATGTGTTGCATTTCTATACATTAATAATGAACTATAAGAAAGAGAAAGTAAGAAAATAATCCCATTTACAATTACATCAAATTCAATAAAATACTTAGGAATAAATTTAACCACGGTGGTAAAAGACCTGTGTAAATATTGAAAACCACAAGATACTAATGAAAGAAATTGAAGAAGACACAAATAAATGGAAAGATATTCCATGCTCATGGACTGGAAGAATCATTATTGTTATTGCCTGAAGCAATCTATAGATGCAATATAATCTTCATTAAAATTCTAATGCCATTTTCACAGAAATAGAACAATCCTAACAGTTGTATGGAACCATAAAAGACCCCCAAATAGCCAAAGCAATCTTGAGAAAGAAAAACAAAGTTGGAGTCATCATGCACCCTGTTTCAAACTGTATTACAACTCTAATAATTAAAACAGTATGCTGCTGGCATAAAAACAGGCACATAGATCAGTGGAACAGAAGCTAGAGCCCAGAAATAAACTCACGAATATATAGTCAAATAATTTATGACAAAGGAGCCAAGAATAGACAATAGGAAAAGGACACTCTCTTCCATAAATGGTGTTGGAACAATTGGACAGCCACGTGGAAAGGAATGAAACTGAACCACTATCTTACACAATACACAAAAATTAGCTCAACATGGATTAAAGGTTTAATGTAAGACCTGGAACCATAAAACTCTTATAAGAAAATAGGTGGTAAGTTCCTTGTCATAGATCTTGGTGACGATTTTTTGAATCTGACACAAAAGCAAAAGCAATAAAGGTACAAATAAACAAGGGAGACTAGATCAAACTTAAAAGCTACTATACAACAAAGAAAATCATCAACAAAATTAAAAGGCAAACTACTAAGTAAGAAAGAATGTTTGCTAATCATACATCTGATAAGGAGCTAATATCTAAAATACGTAAAGAACTCATACAACTCTATAACAAAAAATCTCATTAAAAATGGGCAGAACATCTGAATAGCCATTTTTTGAAATAAGACATATGAAGAGCGACAGCTACATAAAAAGATGTTCTGCATTATTAATCATCAAGGAAATACAAATCAAAACCACAATGAGATATTACCTCACGCCTGTTTTAATGGGTGTTATCATAAAGGCTAGAAATAACAAGTGTTGTAAGGATGTAGAAAAAGGGAATCCATGTGCATTGTTGCTGGGATTGTAAATTGGTGCAGCCACCATGCAAAACAGTTACAGAATTGCTTCAGAAAAGAACTGTCATATGATCCAGCAATTCCATTCCTGTGTATTTCCCTGAAGAAAGTGAAAACACTAATTTGAAAAGATATATGCATCCCCAGATTCATTGCAGCATTATTTACAATAGCCAAGATATGAACCACCCATTTATCAACAAATTAATGGCATATATATATATATATATATATATATATATATATATGCCATTTGTGACAACATGGATAGATCTGGAGAGCATTATGGTTGACTAATGAAATAAGTCAGAAGGAGAAAAATAGACACCATATGATCATTCTTATATGTGGAATCTAAATCAGTCAATCCATCAATCCAAGCTTATAGATGCAGTTAACCAATTGGTGATTGCCAGAGGTGGAGTTGAGGGGGTGGAAGAAAGGGGTGAACTCTATTGTTTTTGTTTTTTTAGTTTAAATAAATTGAATATTAAAAAAAGATATTAGTTTGAGGACAACAGCAAATACACCAAGGAAGGTAGAGGAGAAAGCTGAAAATGACCTAGGGATTTCACTTGGTTGAGTCTCCATATGAGCCAACTCTTCAACTTCTTTATCTTCAAAGATATTATGATTGCACATAAAAAATATTCAGAATTACATAATTATTATATAAAAATGTAATTTGTGTGACACAACACAAAAAAAGAAACCTGTTATCCTTATGCAAAAATTCAGAAAACATTTTGCCATGAGGCCTTCTTCAAGATTCTGCTGGAAAATGAACTTCAAACTGCCAAAGGAACTAGAGAGACATCAGCATAAAAACTAATGGTGAACCTTAAATATACAGTTTTGTGTGCAACAAAATAAATTGGGACTCTTGAGTACCTTGGGAAGACACCTGTTTGTGAACCTGTGAGTATTGAAAATCATCCCTCTCGGTGCCATTCCCTACCCCACATCCTCAAAACCTCAGTTTGTTAAACATCCTCCATTCACCTCCTCTCCTTACATATCACCAGTGTCTTCCTATGGACGTATCTAGTTTTGCAGCCTCCCCATGAAAGCCATTTGTTTTGGCTCTCCAGCGTTTTAGATTAAAAAAAATAATAATAAATAAAAAAATAAAAAAAAAGAAAGCTACAGCTGACTATAGTTGTTATAAATTCCTTCACTCAAGGTCCTTTCATTGAAGATCCTCTCAAAGGTGAATACAAGATTAGATTAGTTGAGCATCGTGTCTCCTGGATCATATAAACCATCCATGAACAATATTCTATGACATCTAGACTTTAAAATAAAAACCATATATGTTGTCATTTTGCCATTTACCTACGTCTGTCAGATAATGCCAGAATCAGATATGCATTCATTATTTTATAGAAACTGGCAAGTTTTCTGCTCTTCACTTTTTATTATTAAGAAAGAATAAGTGAGTCCATAATTCAGTAGTTGAAGTACATCAATAGTCCTAATCTGGCCAACCTAGAAATAAAATAGGACATATGTGAATCCAGTTAATGTAAGAGGTGATAAAACACGCTTCCTTCATATAATGAAAAAAAGGCTCATTTTGGGAATACAAGTAAAACAATATTTGATTTTTGGCATTATATTACTAATGTTCATGTAGTTCCCTAATCAAGGCTTAAAAAGTGTTAAACATCTCTTAATTGTGTAATTTTGCCCCTCTGTAAATATCTCAGGTCCTCTCCTTAGGGGGATGGATTAGTGATTTGATGTTTTAAAGAAATTAGGTTCTGGTCTTTCTTCATGTAAGCAACCTCAGTCTGACAGGAAATTCAGAGAAATAGACAAAATACAGAAAAGTGGAGCTTAGCTGGCTTAATAAAATAACTTGTCCTATTAGCTCTCTCCCAAGCATGCTCAAAAAGGAGAAGGGGACAGTTTTCAGAATTTGTTTCTCAGTGATCCTCATTGTATAAGCCTCCAGAATGCCATGGTCACTACCATTTTATCACCTCAAGAAAAAATGAGCGCAGTCATGGACACACTCTGCATTTTGTTATCTGCTGCTTCTGATTAGCTTTGCTGTGGCAACATCTCAGTGAGTGAGCCACTTAATCAACAACAAACATAGAGTAGAAAGAGGAAAACAAGCAGTGAAACAAAGAAACATTGACTATAAATGGATCTGGAATGGTATACTTCTTTAGATGACCACAGATTTCTCTATGCATTCATTTATTCACTCATTTAACGAACATTTATGAATGGCAATGATAAACCCCACCCTATCATTGGTGCTGGGATTCCAAACGGGGTAAGCTGGTATTAATTACAAAGGGACAATAGTAGTATGCATGGGGCAAGGGTCAAATCAAGCAAAGAAAGAAGAAAAAGTACAATTATGCTAAGAGTTCTAATGGAGATATTTTAATATACTCTTTCAGTTTAATGAAGTCATAGTTTAATTCAGTCTGCTGGGATCTGGAAGTAGTTCACAGAGAGGTAATGTCAAAGATAGACTTGAAGCAATGAGGCTGTCTTTAGGATTAAATTTTACTGAACATAACAGACTAGCCTCACATCACAGTAAACTTTATAGAAACTTTATTCCTCACTCATAAAATTATGAAGAAAGCAATAATAGAAGACACACCAATATTTGGCTTACTATGAGCCAGACACTGTTCCAGCACTACCACCTATTACCTTATTTATACTCAACTCCTTTGAGGTTGGTGGTATGAATGGCCCCATTTTAAGATGAGGAAATTGAGGTACAGAGAAGTTCAGTAATTTACCAAAGGTCACACAGATCTGGGATTTGAACCCTGGCAATCTGTTTCCAGAGTCAGAAGTTGGCCCTCGCGCATCCTGTACAAGATGTGATTTTTGAGGGAGTGAAAGAGACAGAAGCATGACATTTTTATTGAAGACTTACAAACTCTACTGCAACTTTGTGGACATACTCAGAAATGTGTGATTGAGGTCATCTCTCAAAGAATAAGAGGCCACATTTTCTAAATGTGAGAAGCACCATAAGATGGATGTCATGGCTCCTGAGTGTCCTGCTGGCTCCTTGTAGAAGAGTAGCAAAGGGAAAACTATTTACATCATGAACACTGTGATCGCGTCATAAAATATGTATTCTGACTCTAATGCATATTAGATAGGTAATAAAGAGATTCCTAGTCTTATAAAATTGCAAGATTTGGCAGAAATTTTAGAAGTTTCAATAGTAAATTTAACAAGTAAATTGAAGGAAGGGAGGAAGGAAGGAAGGGAGGGAAGGAGGGGGGAAGGAGGGAGGGGCGGAGGGAGGGAGGAAGGAAAGGAGGAAGGGAGGGAGGGGCGGGGGGGAGGGAGGGAGGAAGGAAGGAAGGAAGGAAGGAAATCTCCTCTTTCCAAATCTCTAGGTTTTGGATGGTCACCTGAATATTTTACAACAATAAATCTGCCCCAACAGGAGGTAATGGGGCTGGCTGGGGCAGTTGGTGTTCAGCGGCAAGTAAAAGTTCTGAGTATTAGTCATGTACGTGATGGAGAGAGGCTCTAAAACAAACAAACATGGGCACAAAGCCTATCTTCTCAAATGAGACTGTAGAAAACTAAAGACGTTTCAATACACACTCTTAAAAATGGGTGTCGTACAGTATCCAAAGAGAGGTAGAGATAGACTCAGCTAATTATTCTCACCCACCTGTCCCAAATTTAAGTTAATTTCCTGCCTCATGTTGATTGTATTAGCTTCATGCAAGTAAACATGAAAACTTGTCACTTTTCCATTAACAAAACCCATGTAAACCAAGAAAGAAATGTTCTTCAGTGGAAGGCACAGCTGATTTTCTACTGCTGAGGCAGAGAAATACTGCACACCGCTCATGCTCTGCAAATTTAAATGCAGATTGCTGCTGTATGCAGATTTCTTTAAGGCTAAACCTTTTGAGGTTACAAAGATTGCCTGCCTGCTATTTTCTTAACCTTATTCTTGTCAAAGCTCACGAGACATGCGATATAATCACGAGTGTACAGCAATTTAAAGCAGTGAGGTAAAGATGTAAAGAACGGTAATTTCCACCAATGGTCTGGAAAAGGATCTATCAGATCACCTGGTTGAACTCATTTTACAAGGGGGAAAACCAAGGCCCAGAGAGATAAAGTAACTTACAGGTTGTAGGCTTACATGGAAAATAGCCTGTTCCTCTAGCCTTTTAATGATGGGGTAGATGTATATTTATTAACACAAAAATAGTTTCCACAGAGATAGCAAGTGGTATGTTCATAATAATTGTGGAAAGATATATACTAGAATCTTTTTAAGTCCTTCATTCTTTTGAATGTGGTTTTCAGGTAAATATTTTACAATTTATTGTTCAATTTTGCTTGTTACTTTCTGAGTGTTAATAACAACTATGCATTACTTGTGTGATGGAGGAAGCCAAATATATTTGAATATTGGTGTTCTTTATCACCTATAATATTAGCCAACTTTTATAAATTAGGTGAGACTGGCTAACCCAACATGGCCGCAGTACGAAACTTTGGAAAAGCAATTTGCATGGTTGATGTTTAATAAGGAAAAGCAGTTTGCATGGTTGATGTTTAATAAGGCTTTGTTTGTAACTAGAATGTTCCACAGAGAGGAGAGAAGACTAGCACTTTGCTGCTCAAAGTGTGGTCCACAGAATAGCAGCATGACTACTTCCCAAGAGTTTGATAGAAATGCAGAATTTCTAAATTCATCCCTACCAAATCAGAAACTACCTTTCTTTTTTTAAAAGATTGTATTTTTAAGTAATCTCTACACCCAATGTGGGGCTTAAACTCACAACCCCAAGATCAAGAGTTGCATGCTCCACTAAGGCTCCCCTCAGAGTCTGCCTTTTAATAACAAGTTCTCTACAAGTTTCATACACACTTTACAGTTTAAGAATCACTATTCTCAGCCAAAGCATGAGTCCTCTTCACATCAAATCACTGAGTTTGAGGAGGCATACAAAGGAAAGACGTGGGGCAAAAGAGGATGTAACATATAGAACGAGGGAAGTATAAATTAGTCATAGGAGACTTGGGTTAAACATTTAACCTAGCCTGGTTATATGATTTCTTTGTTTGACAATTACCTTATTTGTAAATGTTACAAAAGGGGTTAATAGTTCCTATATCATGTGAATATTTTGAGTATTAAATGCAATAATATATGTTAAACATGCAGCAATGTGCATAATATGTAGGAGATAAGGTCTCATAAATGACATTTTCTTTTTCCTTACCATCATAGTTCAAGAGCATGTTTGGTGGCTTTACAGTCCTGCAGTGAAGAGAGGATATTAAAAGTACAACTAAAGGGACATAGTATGTTGCTTTGGGCTGCGACTCTTATTTTCAGATTTTATTAAGTGTCTCTAGCAGTCAGTCTAATACAAAGTCTTGTAGAACTCAGATTTGGCAAGAAGGGCTTGGATACTTTCCCTTCCTAAAAAGGGAGGTAATGATGGGTTTTAATTGCAACACAATTAGAGCTTTTGATATCAAATTAATTTTCAGTGATAGTGTTGGTCTTAGCAGAGAGTACAGAATTTATAAGAGTAAAGCCCCATGAGTATATGCACACACTCATATAGCTTTTTATGCAAATTGAAATCCCTGCTTCATTTTCCAGTTCTAGAATCAGAGATTGAGGATAATAAAGCTTTTTAACTTAGCTAAATTAGTTAAATGCATTTTATTACATCAAACCATACATTATTATAGGCCATACTTGGCAAATTCTCTTCACTTTAAATAATTGTTCACAAGGTAATTTCATGAAATTTGTTTGTACAGAAAATGTGGAGACATGGTTCTAAATTAAAATTACAGAATTTTAATAACATTTTGAGCCTGTATCTCACCTAGAGCCATCAGTGTACTTAAGTCCATATGCTTATGCTAGAATGAATACTGAAACAAAATCTTATTTTTGTTAGTTAATAAAAACATTTTATATTTTTACCATTAAAAGTGTTTTCGAACAAAACAAAAACAAATAGAAACGCATTTCATTTTGAATAAACACAATGAGCATGTGTCTAAAATTTAGATCATTGTATAAAGACAATATTAGTGTCACAATAACTAAAATGAAAACATAAAGCCGATAATTAAAATAAATATTGACAAAAATAATTTGATATAATATTAAGGTATAAACTCATCTCCAGCAGGATGGATATTTTTAGTGAAGTTACCAGTGGGACACAACCAGATAACAAGCATGAGATCTTTGTGATTTTTTTTCTCAATATAGAATAATACAGTTTTATTTTTGATTTGAATGTATTTTTTCTCATCTCTTCTCTCCTGTATTTAAAGAGCTAATACAGTTAGTCACCTAGCTCAAAATTAAAAATGAACACATCTAGGGGTGCCTGGGTGGCTCAGTCGATTAAGTGTTCTACTTTGGATTAGGTCATGATCTCGTAGTTCCTGAGCTGGCGCCCCAAATCAGGCTCTGTGCAGACAGCTCAGAGCCTGGAGCCTGCTTCAGATTCAGGGTCTACCTCCTCTCTCTCTGCCCCTCCCCCACCATGCTCTGTCTCTCTCTGTCTCTCTCAAGACTAAAGAAAATATATTTTTTTTAAATGTGCACATCTATACAGTGAAAGTCTTGCTCCTACCCTGGCATCACACTCACAAACTTCCTCTCCCTAAAGGCAGTACTAAAACATTCGTTGAACTGTTTTTAAGTGCTGGATACTGTTCTAAGTCTTTTCAATCAAATGACTCAGTTAATCCTCAAAACAACTCTCTTGGTTTCAACAGTTATTTGCCCATTTCCCAGATAAGGAAACTGAGGCTCTCTGTGGTTAAGTAATTTACTGTGATACTTTACAACTAGTACTGACAGAGTTAAAATTGGAACTCAGGAAGTCTGGATACACTGGTACAATGCCCATGTCATAACTACCTAGCTCTTAATATACTATCAATGAAAACACTGTTTCTTACCTCTCCTTTCAAAGAAATATATTTAGGAGTCGTTACAAATGCTACAATTTTATGAATATTGCCTTTTGCCTATAACATTTTTAGATAGTCACTATTATTGCCCAAAATATTCCCTTATTCTTTTATTTTTTAAGTATTTAATTGGATTGGTTTTATTTATTATTTTATCTTATGTATTTTTATTGTTTGAATCAACTAGTCCTCTATGAACGGAAGCATGTGGTCTCTAGTCTTTTCCTGTTACAAATGAGACTGCAGTGCCGACCTCTGTACACTTACCATTTTGCACACAGTCAAGTGTAACTGGAGGAAAAGTTCCCAGATATAGAAAGGCTTAGTCAAAAGATACATGCATTTTAATTTTTAATTTGCATTCCACAGAGATTTAAATTTTGATGCACTCCATAGAGATTATACCAATTTTTACCCCACTAATAATATATTAAGGTTTCTGTTTTCCACACGCTGACCCACACTGTTATAAAAGTATTGTCTTTTTACTAGTATTATAATAAAATATATTTTATGGTATTTTTAATTATTAAAACTTCCCATTTAAAAAAGATAGGCAAGTGTTATAAATATTTACTAAGTATCTGATATATACATCAACAGTATCCCTCCAATATTAACATCTTACACAGTACAATTACCAAAATCAGGAAATTAACATGGATACAAAACTGTCACTTACATACCTTTTCAAAATTTCACTAAATATTCTACTGATATGTTTATAATGGTCTAGGATTAAATTTGGGATCATACATTGTGCATAGTTGCTGTGATAACCTTAGTCTCCTTGAATCTGGGATTTTCTCTATATTTCCCCACCTCCTTTTATGACCTTTACATGTTTTTGAGAGGACTGACCAGATTTTTTGTATAATGTCTCTAATTTTGGCTTGGTGCATGATGTGGATTTGGGTCCGTTACTTAGGACGTCAGATTTGGTCACTTGCTTCAGCTGGTACCTGGTAGGTTTTCCTCTGTATTGGAATTTTCCCTTTCTCATTATTGAGTATTTTCTGGGAGATATTTTGAGACTATGTAGATATTTTTAAGCCACATATTCACTCACTAATTTCAGAATCTGTTGATGAATATAAAGGGTGATTACCACCATTCATTCTACATTGAGTAGATAGAATTCTGCTCTAGAGAAGAGTGTTCTTTCCCCTCCTATTTACTTATTCATAGCTTATTGATTGATTGACTCGTTCGTATCAATTTGGGCCCCTGGAATGTTATATTCTGTGGTTAGTAATTCATTTTTCCTACTATTTCTTTTGTTGCTCAAATCATCCCACACTTGGAATTTCAGAGCTCTAGTCTCTGGGCTTTTCAACATGGCCCCATTGTTTTTGAGTCTTTGCTTCTCTGGTATCCTCAGTGGGAATAAGCCACCTAAATTTTACTAGGAGTGAAACTTTCTAAACTTTTATACATTTTTCCACTTAGTTATTATTTTTCTTATTGATTCATAGAAATTCTTTTCTTAATTAGGCAATTAATTCTTTGTAATATGATTTGTGAAATGTATTGTAGTTGACCATTTATGTTTTGACGTTTTTATGTTTTTGCACTCATATTTTATTTTTAATGTAATAAAATTTACCTGATTTTAAGACTTATGGTTTTTTTTTGTCATAACTGGACAGGAATTTCCCTCTCCTCTATTATAAAACATTTTTCCCTGTACAGTGTAGTTTTCCTTTAAAGTATACTTACAGATTTTTTTTTTGTATTTACATCTGTGATCTATTTGAAATCTCTCTTAGTATAAGATATTAGTTATATATAAATCTTTTTTTCCTCTAACTGGTTACTTTGATCAGAAAAAAACACATTTATTGTTTAATTCATCATTGTCTATTTTTTAAAAAGTCTATATTTATCTAATAGTAACACTTTGTATGATTTGATTTTATTTCTTCCATTAATTTACATCTGTGGCTTTTTATCACACTCCTTTATTTTGTCTAGTTTTACAATGCATTTTAATATGCTAACCAGGTTATCTCTTGTCACTTATCTTTTTCATATATTTTTCTGGTAGTTTTCTTATTTGTTCTTTATATAAAATTTATTTTGTGTATTTCAGTTAAATATCAATTATTATTACTGGGGTCACATTAGGAAGAATTAACATTTATACAAATAGGAGTCTTCTTATTCTAGATCACTAATTACTTTCTATCTGTTCAAGTCTTTCTTTGAGTCTTTTAAGAACATTTTATTCTTCATATCCAAGAGTGTATATTTTTGTTAAGTTTATTAATTTCTATTTTATCACTCTTTAAATTATTTCAAATGGGATCTTTTCCCATTATATATTTTTTGTTGTTTGTAAAAAACAAAGTTTTTGATTTCTACATATGGACTTCATATCTGGAAATCAATCTGAGTTTCTTCATTGTAACTGATTTTACCAGCTGAATCATGGATTTTCCAACTGTATGTTCATTATCAGTGGCAAATAGGGAAAAGTATGATTTTCTTTCAAATTTTTATATGCTTATTTTTTTTACTTGCCTATGCACAATGGCTAATACTTTCAAAATGATATCATTAATTATGGTAATGGTAGCCATCTTTGTCTTAGAATTCTAAGGAGAATGATTCTGATAGTTCCGTGATTTAAAAAAAGAATCTGGTGTTGAGATCACTGTATTTCATCATGTTTAAAGAATATCTATGTATCCTTATTTTTTTAATGTTTATTTATTTTTGAGAGAGAGAGATCACACACATGCACATATGAATGGGGAAGAGTCAGAGAGAGAGGGAGAGGGGGAGGGAGAGGGAGAGGGAGGGAGGGAGAGAGAGAGAGAGAGAGAGAGAGAGAGAGAGAGAGAGAATCCCAAGCAGGCTCCCTGCTGTCAGCAAAGAGCCAGATGCTGGACTTGATCCCATAAACAGTGAGATCATGACCTGAGCTGAAATTGAGTCAGGCACTTAACTGACTGAGACACCCAGGCACCCCTGTATCCTTATTTTTGTAATCAAAAACGAATAGTAAATTTTATCAAAGGCCTTTCAATATCTGTGAGTATCTATGTCTTTCTCCCATCATCCATTAATATGATAAAATTAATAGATTTCTAATATTTGTGAAATATTCTTGCTGTAATGGAAAAAAACTTCACTTGTTGATGCTATAGTATTGTTTTAATATGTGGCTGAACTGTGTTTAATAATATTCATTTAGCACTTTCATCAACATCATAACAATGTTTGGTCTTCTTATAAATTCTTTGCTGAATTTTGTTGTCATTGTACGACTAGCTTCGTAAAAGTGATTTACTTGATTTCTCTCTTTATGTAATTGAAGATTTTTTAATAGCTTTGTAGTTTTCTGATCTATAAAAGTTTTAGTAAAACTTCCCTGAGAAATATCTGAGTTTGGTGACTTTAGATAGAGGGATAACATTTTCACAACTTTATTTTTTTCTTAGTGATTGGTTTATAAATATCCTGTAGGATCAATTTAATCTAGTGTACATTCCTAAAAAGTGTTTGTTTGTTTGTTTGTTTGTTTGTTTGTTTTCTGGAATTCTACTCCAGGAAACTCTCCATTCCGCAGAGCTGAACAATATACTTTCTTGTCAAAGTTTTAATTTTCTCCAAAAATGATGATATACTCCTTATCATTTATTATTTTTTATTCATGTTTTCTACTAACCAGTAAGGTTTGTCCAAAGATTCAGTGTGTGTTTTATTTATTACTTCTGCCACTTTCTTATTTCTAATTTGTTACATTCTGCTTTTATCTTTATTAAATCCATCCTTCTGCTTTCCCTCGGTTGTTTGTGGTTTTCTTTTTTCCTATTCTCAATTAAAACCTTGTGTCTTTATCTCATAGCTTCTGATGGGAATGCCTTTCAAGGTGGATGTTTTTAGGCATTCCACAATTTGGTTTTACATTTTTTTCTTAAATCATTTCAGAAAACTTTTCATAAGCCTCAGGTTTTAGAGACTTTTTGATACTCTGTTTTGGTATTACATTCATGTTGAAGTTCAGGTGGGTCAGAGAATCATATATTGTTTCTACTTTGAAATTCATGGAGGCTTTATTTGTGGCTTATTATTTGGCCAAACTTGTGAATATTCTACACACATTTTATAAAAAGGTGTAATCACTACTTTTGAGAAAAAAAGTTTTAATGTTTATATGGTTTTAAGGTTTTAAATGAAATTTAGACTCATTTTGTTAAATTCGAAATAACACATTGTGATTTTTTTAAATTTCTTATATAGTTTATTTTTGAGACAGAGAGAGACAGAGCACGAGTGGGGGAGGGGCAGAGAGAGAGGGAGACACAGAATCCGAAACAGGCTCCAGGCTCTGAGCTGTCAGCACAGAGCCCGATGCGGGGCTCAAACCCATGAACTGTGAGATCATGACCTGAGCTGAAGGCGGATGCTTAACCGACTGAGCCACCCAGGTGCCCCCACATTGTGATTTTTAAGAAAGATTACAAAGCAGATAATTTCAATATCAATTGGTGAATCATTTATTTTCACAAAGTTTAATTTTTTTTTTAATTTGGGAACATTGCCTTTCAAAATTTGAAAGGTCTTATTCAAAATTTGTTTCATACTTCTTAGTGAAAGCTTTTTTTGTTTGATTTGGGTCTTTTCATAAAGTCTGTTTATTTTCTGTTAAATATTAGCTATTATATTAGATATCACTGTCTCATAAAAGTTTTAAATGAAAAAGTAAAATAAACTATAATCATAGCATATATGTTTAACTTTTTGTCCCTTTTCATATCTACACAGACATGCACATATATATGTATAAATATTTTTATTACAGACTTTCTTTATATGATTTTACAATAAATTTGTGAAATTAATCACCACTTCACTGCCATTTGTTTACAACATTATGCCATTATGAACATTCTAGCCAAACAGAAACAGTTGTGTGTGTGAATATGTAAATGTGTATGTGTACACACACTCACATGTACAGAAAGTGCCAGTTTGAAGAACTCATTTCTATCAGAAAAAAAAAATGCTTCTTCTCAGAATATACATTTCAAATTGATAGCATTAAGAACATGGATACTTAGTGCCACATTGCCCCCAAGAAACATATTTTGAAGGAACGTAGGAAGCAGAACTATTTATAACTGATCCATTTCTTTTCCAGCCCTCTCTTAATCTTGTGGAATGAGTGTGCATGAGGAATTGGAGTTTAGAACAGTGACATAGATCACATCTCTATATGGCACTATCTATGGAATACATGACTTAAATTTTAGAAATTTTTTAAAAAATTGTTTAATGTTTATTTATTTTGAGAGAGAGAGAGAGAGAGAGAGAGAGCGAGAATGAACAAGCAGGGGAAGGGCAGAAAGAGAGGGAGACACAGAATCTGAAGCAGGCTCCAGGCTCTGAGCTGTCAGTACAGAACCCCACGCGGGGCTCAAACTCACAAATGGTGAGACCATGATCTGAGTGGAGGTTGGATGCTAAGCAACTGAGCCAGCCAGGCACCCCCAATTTTATATTTTAAAGTAACTATTTTCATGAGGCTGTAGCTAAACACTTGCTTCAAGAGTGCTTCTTCACAGTGTTTCCAGCAAAAAAAAATTTAAAATTAAAAAAGCCCTTCAAAAATGTCTGCATAAAGTCAGCTACATCACAGTGTACTAGTTTGTCATTGTAAACAGTTACTATTGTTGGTGTTAGCATTTATTATGGATTTTCTTTCCTCTATGTTGTACCGTGCTTTGCATTTTTTCTGTTTTCATCATTATTAGTATCATAATTAGAAAAAATGCATCATAAAATTGCAAGATTGTGAAGACAAAGTTTAGAGATACCATAGATGAGTAGCCACTGGTGAGTTATGACCTCTGCGCCCCAGCACCTACCACCTCACTGTGAAGCATGACCTACTTAAGTAAATTGGAGGCAAATCTGGCTCTATTCACCTAAATATCTCTTTGGAATTGGGCTAACTGGGGGATTGTAGAGACTTGGGGTTGACTAAGCTAGCACACAGGCTAGTATTTGTTACCTCCAATTCCCAATCTCTGTGGATAGTTGAAGTATAATCTTTATAATTTGGTCTCATCGAGGATTCCAAAACTCAATGCCTCTATCACAGAATCTTCTGGCCAGTTCTCAAACTAGACAGGTGACGATTGCTCAGATGTGAGGAAAGGGTCACAGGTCTACTTCTCTTACAAGTTTTCATTCAGATTCCACAGAGAGCTCCCAGGAGGATGAGTTTGAGAAATGGTTATAAGTGGCACATGAAATTTCACTGAGTAGGGTGCTTGGCAGGTAACATGAAAGCTCAGACATTTGGAGGGGGGGATTGTTCAGTGAGAATCAGAAGGTGTCTTAGGTACCTTGCAGCATTTACTGTTTATATCCTGGACAGTGACACCTCTGTCTTATATTTATAGCTGGCACTCTGGTTTTGTCTTGTGGACATGCCATGTTACTATCAGACACAGTTGTCAAAATAATCTGAGCAAATGGTGGAGAGTGATGTGTTTGTTCTCAGTTGTACCTATCACACAAAAAAAGTGAAGAACTCCTTGTGCCTTAGGATATCAAAATGTTGGGCTATAACACCTGTGACTTGCTATTACTCACTGAAACCCACACGTGAAAAAGGGAAAAGCACAGGGAATCAAAAAGAATGGAGGATTTAGCCTTGATAATAGGGTATTTGGACTCCAGATCCTAGCACAGGCCTCTGTGGTCTTTTAGGAAGGATGAAGTATAGATGGTCCCTCATAAGCTGACTAGAATCCATTTACAGATTTATTGCTCATCTGGCCCTCACTTTCTGTCTTCTTCCATTTAACAAAAGAAGTTCCAAATAGCACCTTCCTAAGCATGGCAGCTTTAAGCTTTTTCTTTTTGTGGGGGTGGGGGGTAGATGAGGGAGGTGGGTATTTATGCATATACTGTTCCTCTATATAAAATGTTTTTTCCATCTTGTTCTTTTTGAAATACCTACTCACCTTTTTTTTTCTTTTTTGATAATGGCAATATTTATTGTAAATAGATAGTGAGCTATAGTCTTCATTTAACAACTTTTTGAAGTATCATTTTTATTGCAGTATAGTTGACATACAATATTATATTAGTTGTAGGCGTACAACATAGTGATTTGACAACTATATATGGATTATGAAATGTTCACCATGATAAGGGTAGTTACCAACTGTCACCATACAAAGTTATTACAACATTGTTGACATATACAACATATATTTCCTATGCTGTACTTTTCATCCCGTGACTTATTTATTTTATAACTGGAAGTTTATACCTCTTTAATTCCCTTCACCTATTTTGCCCATCCTCCCTACCCCCCAACCTTCTGACAATCACCAGTTTGTTCTCTGAAATACCTACTCATCTTGAGCATACACGACAGGTCTGGGAGAACTAGAACCTGAGAAAGGGATTTGTTGTACATCATTTACTAAAGGGGTGCTTTATAGGGAAAATCTGAAGGGAGTGAGAAGAGAGGTAAAGTGAAGGGGAAGGATTTGAGCAAGCATATGGTCTCTGGTGATCTAGAATAACCTGATGTGCAGGGACTCTGGAGCTGTGTCTCCACTTGAGGCCTGGTGTTTTTTATTCTCTGAGCAAACTGCAGCTGTGGGATGCCTCCTGGGTACATGGAGGCCCATAGGCTAAGGGAAAATGCTCCAGAGAAAGGGTACAGTTATGAGTCCTTAGCAACAAATATTGATAGCAGCTGTCAGGTGGTGCAGCAGCCTGGTCAACAGGCTCTGGGTAGGACACTAACAGTGTCCTACATGCTTGCTCTGGTCTGTCACATGTGTACTACTGTGACAAGCAGACATAAGACAAAAGTTAATGCAGAAAAAGAAAAGGAACAGAAATCAGTCTTGGAACCAGGTTAGTTTTCTTCTTGTTTTTATAAAGACTTTTAAACGAAACTACCAAGGCCATTACTTGAAAGTACTTATTTAGTCATACATCACCATTTTTTTATTTGTGTTTTAGAAAAATACACATTTTCTCAATTAATATCCTCCAGCTAAATAGAAGTCTACTTTTAAAGTGCTTTGGACACATTGCATTTTTTTTCCAACTAAAAATGAATAATCCATTTACAGCATTTTTCAAAGAATGAAGAGTTGTGTTTTCATAAGATTATCTCAAAGCATTTCCTGGTGAAATTCAACCAAGACTGAATAGGACAAAAGTAATTCCAATTTCACTAGATGGTATGCCTTTTTAAAGACAGACCTAAGGCACTAAACTAAGAGGAGATGAATCATCTTCCTCAAATATCTATTGGTTGATGAAAACAACATTCACATGGATTTCCTTGGAATGTGTCCTGGGGTTTGATAATCACGTTAAGTGTTGAGAGGGTAAGAGAAATGGTTCAATATCTACACATTCAGTATTTCCTCCCACATCTTCAAGAAAATCTTTACTAGCTTGGTGAATACTCTCTTTGGGTAATAAAAGAATAATATCCTAGAGCAAAGAAAGATCTTAACTCTGTCACTGTCCCCACAGGACAAAGTTTATATGCTCAGTGCAAACACAACTTGGATGGCATTGATTAAAGGGAGCAATTTCAGAATCAGGAAATAGGATTCTTAAAGTGTTATTTATTAAAATTATCGACCTCTGAAGATAATTTCCAAATAGAACTCTTCCCTTTTGTGCCCTTTTTACCAATCTAATCATTAATTGATACTAGGTACAGTGGTTTCTTCATTATGTGTACGTGCAGTCTTCTGTTGGCAGAAAACACTAATGTCCACTTGTGGGGTGGGGGGAAGGTAGTGGGGGGAGAAAGACAGGCAGGCGGTAATACCTGCTTTTATCGAGTTTTCTGCCTTTTAGGTAATGAAGCAGCGTTACAAAATACTTTAAGTACAACTCTGAGCACTCCCTACAAGCCACTAAACAAATGCAAATTTACTTTTTTGTCATTACTAGGGAAATCCTCCCAAGATCTGAAAATGCCCTGGGGTCTAATAATAGAGCATAAACTCTGGAGTATTCCCTCTTTTTTGTGGTTATTGGTCCTTATTAGAAACACTTGAGGTATATTGTTTCAGTGTGTGCCACTGCTGCCTATACCTTTTTTGAGCCATGTTTGTGTTACAGGATCCTTTGGAGGTGCGAGGACACCCTGTGCCTTGGATCTACCTCTCCCTGACCATCACATAGTCATTGACTCTGAAATCTTGCCCCTTTACCATAGAGCTGCCACCAAAAACTTTGTGAGGCTTCCCCTGCAGTGGAATGCCCTCAGTGGCACTTACCTCATTACCTTATTACAGCAAAGTGCCACTGGGTCCCCATTTCTCTCAAAAGACTATCTTCTTGATAAATATCAATCTCTTCAATGAGCATAGGCTTTTACAAAGGTAGGAATATGTATTGACTTCAAAGTGTTTTCTCTTCCATCTAAAAAAAAAAAGGAGCAAGGTAAGAATAATTTAAATGTTTATTTTTATTTTTGAGAGAGAAAAGAGAGGAAGAGTGCAAGTAGGGGGGAGAGGCAAAGAGATAGAGAATCTTAAGCAGGCTCCATTCTCAATCCAGAGCCTGACACAGGGCTCAATCCTAGAACCCTGGGATCATGACCTGAGCCAGAATCAAGAGTCAGATGCTTAAACAACTCAACAACCCAGGCACCCCAAGAATAATTTGAAAATAGAAATGTGCTTTCCAGGGCACCTAGGTGGCTCAGTCGGTTAAGCATCTGACTTGATTTCGGCTCAGGTCATAATCTCAAGGTCATGAGATCAAGTCCTGCTTTGACTCTGTACTGAGCATGGAGGCTGCTTAAGATTCTATCTCTCCCTCAGCCCTTCCCCACAAGCACATTGTCTCTGTCTGTCTCTCAAAAATAAAGATAAAAGTAAATAATAAATAAAAACCTGCTTTAACAATTATCAATATAGGGAATGAGTTGGGAACAGGGTGGAGATAAATTGGGAAAAGAAAATACAGATAGACAAAAATTGGTCCTTTATATATCCTCTTACCTTGATGGAAAATAAAATACAATAGGCATCTTCAAATTGTCAGTTATCTAATTAGGAGAGGAAAAAGCATAATATCAGTTTGGTTTTATACCCTTCTAACCATTTTTTTTCCATTGCTCGTGGAGTATACATAGATGCCATGCAAAATGGAGAGCAATTTGGCAAATATGTGTCTAAATTACAAATGCTCATGCTTTTTTCTGTTCTAAATTTATTTGGCATTTCAAGCGATACTAAGGGAATTATCTATAGAGGCCACTTTTAGGCAGCCAACTTGAAAACCTGAGTAAGGTAGAAGGGACCACAGTGACCCCCCAACCCAGGCTGAACACAAACAGGCCCCTTAGGTGACCCATCTCAAAGTATCCATAAGCTCTAGTTGACCAATAGGTTACTTACACCTGGACACAGTTTCCAAGAAAGGAAAATTCCATACATTTCCATACCTCCTCATCTTTCCCCTTAACTACAGCTCCCCACCACTGCCTCCTCAAAGATAGTCTCTCCTCACTGGCTGTTCCCTTATGGTTTATTCAGTAAACTTCTATCTCCTTTGTTCTGCCTTGGATGAATGCTTTCACTGCTTGTGCCTCTGGCCTCCACCCAACATTTGAGTCACCCCACATTTGGTGGCCCTCCCCAACAATATCTACAAGTATATGCAGTGCAGCATAATAATAGAAATAACATCAATAGACAGCCAGTTCAATAGATATGGTACATCCATATAATATGGTACTTTGTAGCCATAGGGAAGGAAAAAGCTCTTCAAATACTAATGTGGAGTACTGTCAAGACATTAACATTTTTAAAAGTTTGGACTTTGAATTTGGATATTGAACAAGGGAAACTTAACCTCTCTGCACATCATTTTCTAATTGGAAAATAAAGAGGATGATACTGTTCTTCTGATAGGATTGTTGTGAGGATTGTATGAGTAAATAACTGAAAGAGGTTTAGAATAGGAGTTGACACATAGGTTAGTGCTATGTAAATGTTAAGTGGCTGGGGACCCAGAAGGTCAAAACCATGTGAATGGTATGCTTCTGTTTATGTCAAAATGGGAAATACAAGGGTACATGTTTACTTACCTTTCCATGTAATACATTTTGAAAGTTTTCAGAAAACTATTAACCCTGGTGTTTATGGGAAAGAGAATTGGGTTGGATGTAAGAGGAAAGGAAACCTTTCGATGTATGCCCTTTTATGCGTTTAAATTCAAGAATAATGTTAATTTGTTATCTATTCAAAATTAAAGAGCTAAAAATAAATAAGTCCTTCCCTGCAGCAAATTTACAAAAAGGAGCTCACTATTTATGCTTCTAATTCTTTTGCCACCTTTATGAGGGAGTGGTTATTGCCAGCTGATGGAGATAAAAGTCCCAGATTGCTATTTGGTCTTCCTCCAGTCCACACTGTGTTGCCCACACTAATGTTACCTCATTTGATCTTCACAGTGGTGGAAACCAAAGCTCCCCCATGTCCTTTGCTTGTCAGGGCAGGGGTGGGGGAACCAGTTTTGTAGGTTTGGTTGAAGAAGATCAGTTGTTGTCTAAAAAGGACTAGGCTGCCCCTTTCCTGTTCTCTAGCTAGAGAAAACAGGCTTTAGCTGAGATGTTTTTGTGGGTTTTTTTTTTTTTTTTTTCCATTGGCATTTCTGGCTTGTGTCTCTCAGCTCCAAGTCTGGGCTATCTGAGGCAAAAAGAAAATACAGGAAATGCACCAGCATGTCACTTTCTATGTCCTGAGGCTTCTAACTGGTCTGCCTTCTTTTGACCTTTCTGAGTCTTCTTGTGTCTGTTTTAAACAATGTCCAGGGTTTTAACTGTATTTATCTTGAGGAATATGGAAACGTATGCCTATACCATCTTGAAAATAGAACTTTCATATATTTTTTAAAATATCTTCATTGATTGGTTTATTATTATGATAAATCTTGATAATTTATATTTATGGTACTATTCTCATTTGGCTAATTTTCCAGAATATCACACAATGAATTATCCTAAATAGGAAAACTATTGACATAGTTTTGACATGACATGACATTGACATACACATGACAATGTGTATTCAACCATCTTACTCAACCCTGATAGTTTCAGTAGGATTTCCTTTATTTTCTTAGATATCCTAGGAATATTTTTTTTTCTATTGATGAAAGACTATTAGATTTTCTCCTGACTAACCCAGTAGTCAGGTTTTTTTTTTAATGTCTGTTTTACTTCATTGTACTGGAGAAACTGCAGAAGAATGTTAAATTATGTTAATAATGTCAAACTATTCCCCCTAATTTAATCAAACATTGTGTCACTTCCTCATCTCGTCTTCATTTCCCAGCCCACAGCAATCAGCAGTCAACTGCTATGCTTAAGGAAACCTGTCATCCTAATATTTCTACATTCAGTGGGACTTTTCTTCTTTTGGTCCTAATCTTACTGGTTCTCCATGCTTTAATACACGTTTCTGACCACTCTTTTATTCTTGAACCTCTACACTCTTCATCTAGTAAGACCTCTAGCAACGCTTTTGTAGCCTGACAACTTAACTCCTCTTCCATTTGCAACCTTCACACATTGCTTTTATTCAGGTTTCTGCCCATACACCCCTGCCCTTTCACTCCATCAATGTGCTTTTTCTTATTTTGCAAATGTCTTTGTTGAACATGGTTAATCTATCACTGATATGCTAATATACATATATATATATACATATGTATCCATCCCCATAACCCCTTATATCCTCTTCTACTCTTTCTTGTAAGTGGTGCCCACCAGGTATTTTTAGTCAATTCTATTAATGTAACTCACTGCTAGCCTCCTGAGGGAATGAAGTTACCACCATCTGAGGGCCTCACTCTGGTCATGTTCCTCTAACTGTCCTGCCCAATGCCATCTGCTAGCCCCATGGAGTAGGTTGGAGAAGTGCAGACAGTCTTGTCACATTAGAAGACTACTGGTAATAGCCTCTATAGCTCATACTATGCTGTCACCTGAGCTAATACGCAAGCATAGATTTGATGAGAGGCAAGTGCCCTGAATTACATTTTCCATTCTTCTAAGAAAAAAGGGGGGACTTTAAGCCTCTCTCCCATCTCCTGGAGAAAGTGCCAGTTTAGCAGTTCGGTACCAATTCACTGCAATGGGAGCATCCATAAAAACATGTACAGCAGATGTGGTTTCAGCATTCATGGCTGTTCTGAGGACTCTAGTCAAGGCTTCAGTGACAGAGCAAGGAGACATTTATGTTTGGACCATAGCCCAGAAGCTCTCTCCTTCTACCCTCTCCACTCTGCCAGCCTTAGCCTTAGCGCAGGTTATTGCTAACTCCATGGTAGAAACAAGCATCAAGGAGAGGTGGATGAAGGTGCTAGAGGCTTGCCTCAGGTGTGTGTAGTGGGTGGGGTTAAATGCTTATTCAGCAAGGTCTACCAAGATAGAACTCTTAGCAGGACAGTATAGTCAGTAAGAGCACAAACTCTGGAACACAGACTCTGAAACCACACTGCTTGTACTTGACTCACATCTCTGCTGTGTGATTTTTGACAGGTTATCTAAACTGTGAGCTTTGGTTGTCTCATCTCTAGATACAGGTTATTATAGGACCGATGTCAGAGAGTTGTTTCATGGATTAAATGAGTTACTCTATGTAAAGCATTTACAGCAGTGCCTGGACATGTTCAGCAGTTAAAAGTGTTGGGTCTTTTTTCTGTGGCATCAGGCTTCTTTGCTTCCTGATCAGCGGACCTAAGAGAATAGTGAACTGTCTTAGAAAATCAACCTCCTTGTATTTTTTCTTCTCACTATATTTTGTGATTTCTAGAACCTAGAGACCATTTTGGACTCTTCTCTTTCCCTTTCTCTCGACTTAGGCTCCTCATACTTCCAAGCATGTATCCTGCTGATGTTATTTCGTCAGTCAGTCTTTCTTTTCTATGCTTTTTGCCACTATTCTATTTAGGACTTTATTGTTGTTCATTTGAATTACTCCTGTCACTTTCTTTTTCTAATTCATCTTTTTCAGATCCATCATCCACTGAGATGCAATTCTGACCAAATCCCTTCCCTTTAAAACTTTTACTGTCTTCCCATGAGCAGCACAGTGAAGTCCAGCCTCCTGACCATGGTGGGCAAGGTTCTGCCCATCTTTTATCTCCTATCTCTCCATTTGTTCCACACTCTGTGCCCTAGCAAACACTGAGCTTCTTGTCATTCCTTGCAAATACCTGTCTGTCCTTGCATCTGTAGTTTTCTCAGGTGTCAGTGGTAATGATGAAATGGATTGAGTGTGAGTATGTGTTTATAGCAGGGATATAAATGAAGATTTAAGAGTCCTTTCTTAATTTTTTTTAAATAAAGCACAAGATGAAGTGACAATATGAAGCACCATCCTCTCAAGAATACCCCTGGACCCTAGTCTCGCATATGGGGTAGATGTCCCAGCTCAGGGATCATTTATCTTTACTTATATTATTGCATTATAATTATGATAGGCTGAATGATTTGAGAGCACAGGCTCTCCCATACCCCATGCAGGGGTATAGAGTAGACCTTCAAATGGGAGTAGGAAAATAATAGAAACTCAAATGACTAAAGAATCTTAACCACAACAATGACCAGAAGAATCTTAGCACATGTACCCAGCAATGAAACACCTGTTCCTTTTTTCTGTATTTTCTATTTACTATGCAAGCCAAAACAACAAAATGGGAGTTATCTTTAATCTGTGATTTTTTTACCATCAAAACTGCCTCATCTATTTATTGCTCACAAATAAGCTATTGATATTTAACATATGAAAGAATTTTCCCACTTGGTCATTGTGTAAAATGAAAATGGTATGCATCTTTAGTAAAGGAGGGGATATTCTGGGTTACATTTCAAGTAATAAAGTCTTAGAAGTAATCCCATTGTGAATCATTGGAATAATGCTCAAATTTATTAGTAATTAGAAAAATGGAAATATAAACATAATAACATTATTTCAGTCTTAATAGTTTGACAAAAATTACAATGCTGTATACTACCAAATGTTGGCCAGGATATGGGGATATCAAAACCCTTGTGCATGATGGTCATGAAGTCCAGTGCAGCCAATCAGGTTATATACTTTACTCAAAGTAAATAGTGTGTGCTTACTGTGAACCTGCCATTCTGCTTCTGTATATATAGTTTCCATATATCCTATAGACAGGGGTCTATTAGTGAACATGGATAGTGTTCAATGTTCCTTTGTCTTTGATGGCAGAAATTTGGAGATCATCAAGAGGTCTGTATGGAAGATGTGCATAATAAAATATCATGCCATAATAAACTATATGGGCACAAGTACCAGTATGAGTAAGCCTAGAACTCAAAGAACTGATTGAAAAATTTAATAAGCAGAATGAGATCAATAGCTCAGTGTCATTTATGTACCCCTCCTTGCCTCGGTTTCCTTACCTGTAGGTTTGGATAATGATAGTACCTGTCTTACAGGGTTTTGTTGAGTATTAAATGAGTTAATTCATGAAAGCACTTAGATAAATGCTTGGGACATAGTAAATGTTCTGTAATACTACTTATCATTCATCTTATTTTTATTATACAAGTTAGTGACACAAACAGAACACAATCTGACATTTGACATAAATGCATACAAATAAAAAATATATATCAAATCCTTTAGATTTGTTGCTTATGGGAATGAGGGTAGGAAATGGGGTAAAAAAGAATAAAGATATAGCTATGACAAAAGGAAGTCACATGTCAGGAATTGAGAAATATGACTAAACCTTCTGCACCTGAATTCCAGAAAAAGACAAAATAAAAGATATCTAAAGGATTTGCTTCTTGGGAGCATGTAAGGGAGCGATTTCAGCTGCAAATGAAATAATGCCCCTAAACGTGACTTAATTAATTAAGTCCTCCTTCTATTAATAGGAGGTGTTATTATCCCTCAAAATAGACACTTGGAAGTAGGGTCAGTTCAGTTCTCAGTGACAGAACTCTTCTGCCTCCAGTCTTTAAAGCCCTGGCTTTCATATTCTGATTTTGGTGTCATGGTTGTAATAGATATCTCAGAGTCCATATCTCAGAGTCCAAATGGTAGGGAAAGAAAAGGACTTGTTTAGAACATCTCTTTCTTTTAACCAAGAGGAAACCTTTGTCAGAATGTCCACCACTAGCAACCATACCATCAATTCAGACCAAACCCATTACTCAGGATGAATTAGTGATTTATGGCACAGCTGTGAGGAAAAGGAAATCTAGTATCTGATATAGACACCCCTCTGATGGAACATTGGCTCTTCCTGTAAGGCAGAAGGGGTTGGGCATGGCTACTGGGTAGGTCATCAAGAGTGTCTGCCATATGAGGAAGAGTACATGGGATGTATAAATTGGTTGACCTCCTATTTCTTGATTTAAAATCACCACTTCACATACAGGTCTTCAACCTTATGGAAATAATTCAAACTTTCTGTGCCTCATTTCCTCCCTCTGTGAAAAAGAGAATAATAATATTCACCTTGTAAGTATGTACTCAATAAATGTTAGCTATAATTACTATTTGTTAGTAATTATTTAAGTGATCAAGGGGTTTGTATTCTTTTGGTTCTCCTTTAGAATCCCAGGATTGTCACTTACTTGCAATGGCTAACCTTATGTTTTAATGTTCTTACCTGTGGTGATATTGCCCCTTATGAGATATCTGACCATGTATTTTTGTTGTCACAGTTGTTGGTAGGTGGGGGAATGCTAGGGACATCTAGTACCAGGTAGATACCAGGGATGGTACTAAACATCCTACAATGCATAGGACAGCTTCTACAACAGAGAATTATCTATTCCAAAATGTTAGTACTGTCAAGAGTAAGAAACTCTTTTATGTAGGTAACCTCTATCAATTACCTTTTTATTGGTCTACGAAACGGAGATAATGATTCCTTCCTTAAACATTGTTGAGAAGATAAAAAATCCAACATATGTACAACATGCTAAACAGAGTAAACTAACAGTTCACATCACTGTGGCTCAATTTCTTCCACCATAAAATAATGTGAGAATCATGCTTCAATGTAATGTCACTTGAGGATTCAATACAGTATGCTTAAGGTTCCCAGCACATAGTAGAAAATATTAGGTATCAGTTGCTTTCTTTCTTCTCTTCTCATTAATCTTCAAAAGACAGAACTTTGATCCTCTTAGGTGATTAGGTAATTAAGGAGTTACTGAGGGGAAAAATGCAACTTAAATAAATGCTAGATCCCTAGAACTGAGTTCTTTTTCTGTTTAATTGTGACAAGATGTCATTCGTGGGTTGTATTAGATCAGTCAGGCTGTAGCAAAAATTTATTCAGCCAGTTCCAGATCAGAAGCATGTATTTAAAGGAAGGAAAAAAATCAGTACTTATTCTATTTTTCATTTGATTTTTACAAGGTCATTACTTCTTTAATGGCATTTATGAATATTTGTAACACAGAAGTTCCACATGCTTACTGGTCAACTCACTGTAAACATAATTGTACATATTTACTATATAAAACCCATATTATTTATGTAATGAGCCTTGGTAATAAAACAGCAACCAGTGATTCATTTCTCTGTGTTATTTCATGCAATACACCTTTGAGGTCTGAAATATGGAAAGCATCTTCTTTCAAAAGGAAATATTACAGAGAAGAAAGGCACTATCAGTGTACAGGTTGAAACCAAATGAGACCTGAGACTAATAAAAGCTCTGAAGCTTGACCTTGCAGACAACCCCACAGCTTGCTTGCATAGTTTCCAACTCAAACAAGACCTAATGGCTAACATAAACCTTGCTCAAATCCCGTTACCACTTAAGGATTTCAAAATTGCCAGCCAATAAAATGGAAGAGAACCTGTGCATCCACATGTAAGAAATAAGGATAAAAATTGGGAGAAAAATGTGTTGGTTAGCATTGGGAGGAGGGGATGGAGGGCCCAGGACAAAGCACCAACTACAAGCAGTAAAATGAAAGTGAAAAGCCCACTGTGGTCATTCTAATTGCCATGGACTCAAGCCAACAGGGCTAATGAAACCAGCCCAAGCTTTCTGTATTTTAACTTTTCTGGTTTATATTATGTTTTATCTGCTTATTATCTTCTGTGATGATTATGAAAGCAGACATTCAGTAAAATGAGAAATATCAAGGCACAATAGAATACCCGGGTCATAGTAGTTGACAAAATAAATACTAATGATTTATTTTTTTCCTTCCTTTTCTGTTTATCGCTGGTATTAGAGAATTTATAGACACCACCAACCATCCTCTCCTTTACATTTTTAGATTCATTTTTCTCTTAAATATTCTGCTTTATAATGAGCTAAAACATATTCCTTGTTTTTTGTTTTTATCTTTGTCATTGGTCCTATTTTTAACCGTGGAATTCATATGACATAAGTAGTTTGCAGAAAAAAAATCCATACTCCTAGTACTCCTGAGAAAAATCAACTTATCCCGTGGCTAAACATTTCTATTCCTATGTCAAGTTTCCTTACAGTTCTGACTGTATTCTCTTAAAATTTTTCCAGGTGGCTGTGATTTTCTTAAGAGAGTCATACTCTAAAGCAAAGAAGTATTTTAAGGATGGATTGAAGCAGTGCTTCTTAACTTTCAATGTTCCAATCACTGGTAGGTCTTGTTAGGATGCGGGTTTTGATTCACTAGGTAGGGTGAGGCCCTAGACTCTTCATTTCTAGTCAGCTGCCCTGAGGTGTTAAAGCTGGTACTTAGCCAACACTATTTGTATAGCAATGGTCTAAGAATGTGGAGTAGACTATATTATTAATTTCCTCATTCTGGGCACTATTCATCTGTCAATGCAGCATAAGAAACACATTTGTTTATGCATGTGAAAGAGCCCCATCACCTTTCCTTTAATCTGTCAAGAGTAGTTTTTCCTTTACTCTTTCATTTTGTTTTAGCCATATTGTATGTTCTCAGGATTATAAACATTACCAGTCAGGTAAACAGAGCTCACGCTCCTTCATTACTCTGGGCAACCCTTGAACCAACCTGCTTGCTTTGCCATTGGTGTCAATTAGTCTTCCAATTTTAAAGGAAAACTCACTATCTTCCTGCATCAATATGCTATCTCCAAGCAACACAATTACAGCCAAGTGCTCAAGACCCAAAATTTGCAAGGTACTTAATATTTACCTCCACATCCTATCCTTAGTCAATGAACTTACTGCCAAGGACTGATGATGATACTTCCTAACTAGCTTGTAGTATTATATATGCTGCAGATATTAGGTTAAAGATTGCTTTCTCCAAGGAACCTCCCTATTCTTCCCTAGCACCCACATCTACAAACACATCAACATCCAACCAGTTGGCTCCTTCCACTCACTTCTCTCAGAGTTACCCATGCTTCTTTTCTCTTAACCTTAGCATATTTATGAGTATAGAGGCTTTATACATTTTCATTTTCTAATATCACTGCCAAGACCATCAGAGAATAGAACAGAGAAAAGGTCTAACAAGAATCTTTTGAATGTTTAATAAATATTCAGAAAACCTGTGTTTGATTTAGTACTGTCGTCTGTATCTAGGTGAATTGCATTAACATTCATTTGGAATGAAGCCTAACTTTAGTTGCGTTATCACAACAATAATTTTGCAGCTATAAATGCCTTTCTATAAGTGGAGATTATTAAAAATGGATTTTTCTATTAATATATGAAATCTTTTTAAATGATGCTTTAACCTGAACAGTGTTAATGGATCACATTCACATATAAAATCTTTCACTTGCTCATAACTACAAAAATAAAACAATAATCACAGCCCAGTATACTCTAGATTTTAAAAGATTATACTGAAGCCCAGTTTTTATTCATGGAGGATGGATGACCTACATAATTTTCTGGAAATGTTTTACCTTTGCTCTTGCAAAAATAATAATAATAGTAATAATAATTTTTTAAAAATTTGCTGAATGCTGGCAGCAGTTGTCCATGAAGACTGTGAGCCAGGAGTCAGGTGATCCACTATCTCAGTTTTCCCAAGACTTAGTGGCTTCTTAGAATAAGGGACTTTTGATGCTAAAACCTGGATAGTCTTTGGCAAACTGGAATGGTTGGTCATGATAGCCAGTGTTGGCTGGATCTGGGATCTAGAATCTTCTTATAAGGCCCACCTAACTCCAAAATCTGTAACAACCAGGTCTGTTAAGGAAGTCACAAAAACTGAGGTAGCTGCTTTCTAGATACAAAAGAGAAATTTGATTTGGCAGCCATTCTTGACCAATCTGGACCTTCCAACAGATTGATTCCTTGTTACTTTATGTTGGACTAATTGCCATCAAAGTCCAGCCATCGTGGAAAGACACACTTTTTTTTTTTTAAGCCAAAGACTTATTTTCTTCTATTTATGAAGAACCAAATTCTATCCTTTTATGTAATATCAGCCATGGCAGCCATCTGATGGTAATAATTTAACCATCTGCAACTGCAATCATTTAGTAAACTGTTTGCAAAAAATAAACCATAAAATGAAATGCAAATTGGGTGAATTCAGAGGCACATATTTCTCTAATTAATATTGCTTCCTTAGGGAATTATAGGCTCCTTTTGGCAACATTCATTTTACTGAAATCTTCTCAGAAAATGCCATTTAAAGAGTGGAACATTAAATTTTTAGGAGGAAATAATATGGTTCCTTCAGAAATGTAATGTCTCCACCCTTAAGTCTGTAGTTTCAAAACAGTTCTGTTTTAAGAGTAGAGGTTTAGGTACAGAGTCTGTTCTCAAAAGAGAGAGAAAACATAGGGAATGGCTGCCAAAGGCCTAAAGGATGAAATTCAAAGTGTTTGGTCTGGTTTTCAAAGGTGGTATGGAAATAACCATCCCAAAGTCTTTTCACCATCTCCCTGGAAATTTTCTCCATTTCTTCCTGGTGGATCCACAATTCTTCTTCAGACACTAACAGCACTGTGTCTTGCACATAGTAGGAAATCAATAAATATAGATTGGATGGATGAATAAAGGATGGGGAAATAATTGGAGTCCAGTTTTTAATGATTAATAGTTGCTTATATAGAATATATTTTTTGTTTATGTATGCTCATCTTTTTGACTAGAACTTCCCTGATGTATTTCAGTTCAAACATGTTATGTTTTAACAAACAATTGTTTCATGTATTCTTACATATGGTATAGGCTATAAGCTTTTTAATTACTTTTATTCATGTTTCTAACCCCCAAGTTAGACCTTAAGCTCCTTGAGGGAAATGTCCAGTGAATGCTGCTGAATATATGCATATCTTGTTTTATTGCTCTTTGCTTTAATGGGCTTTATAGATACTGTGGGATTTTTTTGTTGTTGTTTGTTTTGTTTTGTTTTGTTTTTTTACAAATTGAGGTTTTGTGGCAACCCCAACTCAAACAAGGCTAATGGCACCATTTTTCCAACAATATCTGTTCATTTTATGTCTTTGTGTCACATTTTGGTAATGTTCACAGTGTTTCAAGCTTTTTCAATAGCATTATATTTGTTATGGTGAGATGTGTGATCTGTGATCTTTGATGCTATTATTGTCATTTTTTGGGGGTCCCATGAACTGTACCCATATAAGATAGCAAACTTAATCAGCAATTGTGTGTGTTTTGACTGCTCTACCAGCCAGCTATTACCACTTCTCTCTCCCTCTTTTCAGGCCTCCCTGTTTCCTGAGACACAACAATATTGACATTAGGCCAATTCATAATCCTACAATGGCTGCTAAGGGTTCAAGAGAAAAGGTAAGTCACATGTCTCTCATAAGCTAGAAATGACTCTTAGGAAGGCATGTCAAAAGCTGAGATAGGGCAAAAGCTAGGCCAAAGTACTAGCAGAATCATGAAGGCAAAGGAAAAGATTGTGAAAGAAATTAAAAGTACTACTTTTCATGTGAACACATGAATGATAAGAAAGCAAAACAGTCTTATTGTAAAGATGCAGAAAGCTTTAGTGATCTGGAAAGATTAAACCAGTCATGACATTCCCTTAAGCCAAAGCCTAATCCAGAGGAAGGCCCTAAGTCTCTTCAATTCTATGAATGCTGAGAGAGGTGAGGAAGCTGTAGAAGGAAAGTTTGAAGCTAACAGAGTTTGGTTCATAAAGTTTAAGGAAGAAGCTGTCTCCATAGAATAAAAGTACAAGGGGAAGCAGCAAGTGGTAATGTAGAAGCTATAACAAGTTTTCTGGAAGCTCTAACTAAGATAATCAATAAAGGTGGCTATACTAAACAACGGATTTTCAATGTAGATGAAAAAAACAGCCTTATATTGGGAAAAGATGTCCTCTGTGGCTTTCATAACTACAGAGAATCCCAGTGTCTGTCTTAAAAGCTTCAGAGGACAGGCTAACTCTCTTGGTAGGGTCACATAGCTGGTGACTTGAAGTTTAAGCCAAAGCTCAATTACCATTCTGAAAATCCTAGGGCCCTTAAGAACTATGTTAAACTCTGCCTGTGCTCTATAAATAGAACAACAAAGCCTGGATGGCAGCACATTTGTTTAAAACATAGTTTACTAAATATTTTAAGCCCACTATTGAAACCTACTGTGCATAAAGAAAAAGATTCCATTCAAAATATTACTGCTCACTGGCAATGCACGTGGTCACATAAGAGCTCTGACAGAGATATATGATGAAATTAATGTTTTCATGGCTGTTAACACAGCATCCATTTTGCAACCTGTGGACAAAGTAGTCATTTTGACTTTCAGTCTTATTATTAAGAAGTATATTTTGTTGTGACTCCTCTGATGGATCTGTGCAAAATGAATTAAAACCTTTCTGGAAAGGATTAACCATTCTAGATACCATTGAGAACATTCATGATTTATAAGAAATGTCAAGTATCAACATCAACAGGAGTTTGAGAATTTGATTTCAACCCTCATGAGTGACTTTGAGGGATTCAAGACTTCATGGAGGAAGTAACTGCATATGTGGTGGAAATAGTGAGAGAACTAGAATTAAAAGTGGAGCCTGAGAATGTGACTTAATTCCTGCAGCCTGATGATAAAAACTTAACAGATGAGGAGTTGCTTCTTTGGATGGGCAAGCACAGTGGTTTCTTGAGATGAAACCTAGTTCTGGTAAAGACGCTGTGAAGATTGTTGAAATGACAACAAAGGATTTAGAATATTCCATAAACTTAGTTGATAAAAAGTACGATCAGGGTTTAAAAAGATTGACTCCAATGTTAAAAGAAGTTCTACTGTGGATAAAATGCCATCAAATGACATCTTAAGCTACAGAGAAATCATTCATGAAAGGAAGAGTCAGTCAGTGTGGCCAAGTTCACTGTTGTCATATTTTCAGAAATTGCCACAGCCATCCCAACCTCAGTAACCACCACCCGGATTAATTAGTAGCCATCAACATAGAGGCAAGGCCCACCACCACTAAAAAGATTATGACTCCCTGAAAGGTCAAATGATGGTTAGAATTTTCACAATAAAGTATTTTTATTAAGGTATGCACATTGGTTTTTTTTTTAGACATAATGCTATTGCACACTTAATAGACTACAGTATAGGGTAACATAACTTTTATATATACTAGGAAACCAAAAAAATATTTTGATTTGATTTATTGTGATATTCACTTTATTGCAGTGGTCTAGAACCAAGCACACAATATATCTGAGAAATGCCTGTATTTAGAAGCTTTATCCCGGAATTTGCCTGTGTTATCATTGCCAAGATGGCAGATTATCTCTGATTCTCCCCCTCCCATGTTCTACTCTGTCACTCCTTTCATTTTCCTAGCTTAAAAATATCCCAAACTAGGTCTCTCCTTGCCCAAAGGACAATACGGTGAAAACTCACCTCTCTACTTTGTTTTTCCCTAGTCTACTACCTAACCCAAATTCTTGTTTAAATTCTAATCGCTGCCAAAAAAATGTAGACAAATTTGATGAAATTATCAAAGTTCACACCAAGGTTGATGACATACCAGGATGTATTTTCATTTTTAAAAGTTCACTTGTCTACACAGTAGATTTGTTAAACCAAATGTAGATTTTCAAGTACTGGGACTTTATAGTTTTCGAAACATTTTTTGATGATGTGAATGAATGAGTGTGTGTGTGTGTGTGCGCGCGCGCGCGCACACGCGTTCACGTGTGCACGCATGCATACTATCTAGGGGACAAATATTTCTCTTCCTCCATTAGCAAGGTCTGAAACATGAGTAAGGACTAAAAGGTGGTGAGAGGTCATGTACCGATAATGGCTGGTAATAGAGAAATATCTTAATTGAACCTTCAATTAACTGGATCGTTAGGTGAGGAGCAAGTTTTGCTACATCTTGCTTTTATTCAAAAATGAGAAATTTGAGGGAAGAAAATAATCACAGAAAGATCCTTTTTTAATTCTTGGGAGTACTCTACTGAGGTCGGAATAAATTCACTTAATTGCTATTTTCCAAGTTCTGACAATTGGAATAGATGTCCTAAATGATGACCCTGAACCTCAACATGAGCTGTAATGATTAGACAATGAGATAATGTGGATGAAAGCATTTTGTGAAGCACAGTACATTGTGAAAATACAAGGAAGACCTTTTAATGCATACCTATCTCTAAAAATTAGTATTTCTATGTAAAATTGTGACTCCTTATTTATGGAATTATTTAATGTGACTAGATGGCCATGTTTTAAGAATGCTATAGAAAAATTTCCTTAAAGGGTCAGAGGTCTGCCTAAATCATATCCATTATTCCTTCCACCTTTGATATTTCACAATATATTATAACATGATTGGGAGAAATGCTATTTCAACAATTAGATTCTTGAGCATGAATCAAATGTAATTTCTTTCTGTTAGTACCCCACCTGCTTCCTACCAAGAAATTTAGTATTGAAACTGCCAGGTAATGTGATATAATCCAGTAAATATCAACTAGGGATGTATAAATCAGTTTCAGTTCTGTGCTTCTCCACACTCGATCCTCCCCTTTTCACCAGTCACCAATCTCTTCCAGCCATCAAGTGGCCACCACTGCCAGTCATTAAGAGTGAGCCCTAGAAATGGAGGATTAGCTTTCAGGTTTGGCTCTCTAGAGGGAGTAGCTCCATAAGAGCTGGTATTTTGACCTTGCTAGCCCACAGCCCATGCACCCAAAGCACAAGAGATCATCTGGTGGAGATGAATAAGTAATGGTGGGCTCTTCAGGAGCCACTTATTTCCTGTACAGCTACCTCTACTTTGGGGATCCTCTAAGAGAGTTACATGAAACTTCAGTGCAGCTCAAGTCAAGCAGCCTATCATAGAATTTCCCTAAAGTATCTCACCTTGTCTGGTACCCAGAGCTATATTTAGATCAGTACTCCAACTGGTATGGTACAGCTACTGACAATGAGAGCAGATTCTGGCCAGAATAGTGGAATGGAGTCTATGTCCATTTTAACCCTTTATTTGGTGGCTCATTGGGGAGTCCTCTCAGAATGATGCTAAGAGAAGGGCTGAGGGATGGGAGGCCCTCAGGGCCTAGGGAAGCTGCTGTTTTTCTGTCAGTCAGAAGGATTTCCTCTTTAACAACTAGTTAAGCCATACTGGGCACGCCAGCTAGGTATTAGTCCTGCCAATACCCTGGTCATTTCTAGAAAGACTATAGATCCACATTCTCTGCTGCCATTCACAACTGCAACTCTTGGGAACCTTTGGTATCCCCTTTCATAGACCTATGAAGGACAGGGACAGTCATCTGAGGACTCACTCTAATGACGTAAGCATAGGGAAATTACAGCGTTGGTTAGCTTCCAATTCCTAACTTTTCCATTTACTAGCTATGTGACTTTAAGGGAGTTACTTAACTGTATCTCCAGGCCATTATTTGTAAAGTCAAAATAACAATTTCACACATATGGTGTTGTGAAGTCTAAATTAGTTAATATGTATAAGGTAATTAGAATGGTGCCTCGCACAGTAAATGCTATATAAGTATAAGCTGTCATTTCTTAGTCAATCTTGCCCAAAGGTATGAATTGTATATGTGAAACTACTAATCTCATACCTTACCTGGTAACCAGTACTGCAGACCCCCTCATACATGTGTATACCTCCAAACTTTGATGGGTTCCTTCTGTATTTCTTTTATATCCATTGTTGGCACTTAGTCCAGTGAGGACAGAAAGGCCAAGATTCTATACTGCTTTCATTTTCATATGCCTTCTTTTAATCCTTCCTTTTATTAATTTATATTGGTATTTTTTTAGAAGTTTGACTAGTCTTTTTCCCTCTCCTGGAACAAGGGATGGAAAAAGTTCTATTTCATTGTGCCTATGTGACTGTCTAAATGATCTCATTCCCAGAGCAAGGCTATTTTAGCCTCACAGTACATAGAACCATTGCACTGAATGGTGCTTTGTCTCTATAAGAAGGAAGGCTCCAACCTGTAGCTTAGAGGGTGAGTGTCAGCAATGATACGGTGTGGTGTGCAAAGTGAGCCATTCATTCATACTCCTGTTAATGGCAATTCAGGCTCCACAGTTCTCTGGCCCATGTAAAGCAATTTTTTCAAAAGGTCAATTGTTTGGGTTTATGATCCTTTCCCATCTTCTTCTACCAGAGATGCTACAGAATCTTCCTTCTTCCAGATTTTTAAATAACTGGCAAAATCCTGGAGTGAAGAAAGAGGTAAGAGATGCATATACTGGAATTGTAAACAGTAGGAAAAGAACTAATAATACTTGAGAGGGAACTAGCCTATGTGAATACCGACCTAAGTCATGTATGAGTTAGAGGAAGAGAAATTACAGAGAAATAATCTGCTTTTGGTTTCTATAATCCTAAATGTTTAAATATGAGTTATTGACTCCTATCAACTTGTGCATTGAGGTGGGGACCACAACAGAGCACCAAACGAATCTGATTTTCTTGGTAGCTCTAGCTAAGAAATTGGGAATGTGTTCACCTTAAGAACATAGCATTGATTGAGTGACTAAAAATATAGGAATAAAAACATTAGGTTTTTACCAAAAGGTTCAACTCTCATATTAGCTTCTCTTTCTCTACATAGATGTGAATAAATAACATACACAAATTATAGTATATTGTAAATAGTATACTTTATACAAATATATATACAAATATATAATATGAATATATTTAATATGTATGAATATGTATTCATTCTAGATCATATATATTACATACATACCATAAATATATATATATATATTTTTTAACCTAGGAGGACTTTTATTCTAGCTCTAGTCTTCAGATTCCTCATATATGGAATGTAATACTTGGACCAATTTATTACTAGTCGTCATCTAGCTCTAAGTTCTTTGGTTCTATACATCATGGTAAAGTATTAATTTCTTTCAGCAACCAAGAAATTAAGTTCTATCCAGCTCAATACATTGTGAGAAAGCTGTAGGTGCTTTACTTCTCTTCCTACTCTACACGGTATATGTAAATATTTCATGAAAGCCACCAACTGCTGAAGAGGTAGTTCATCCTGACAATTCATTAGCATTATTTGCTCAGTGTGATAAACTCAGTGTTTTATATTGTTCAAACAAGGTCTGTTTTGTAGCTATGTTCTTTTGATATGGGTTTATGGGGATATTATAACATTTTTGTTTCACAAATCTATAGGAAGATGCAAGGGCTCATTGTTTGGGGCTCAGTACAGTCCTGGCTGGCAGTTCCCTTATAGAACAGTGTATTAACGTAGCATATTAATGTACAGTTCATAGATTTTACCTCTAGCTTTCCATTTTATTTATACTCTTGAATGTCTACTCCAGATTATAATTATGTCCCTAAATCTTAGGATCATAATGCACACCAATTGCCTTACTATAAATCAAATCTACAAAGCCAGTTTTGTTTAAGGAGGGCTTTTACAGCTTGGAAAATACCTTCCTGAGAGTATTTAGATTGCACAATAATGGAACTATAGGTAATGGTTGGTCTCAAAAGGTTTCTGAAGTTTTTCTGTTGTAACTTACTTGGTTGCCATGACACCCTATAATAATCATCTCTATAAATGAGGGAGGGAGGAAGGGAAAGTTGGAAGGGAAGGAGAGAGGAGGAGGAGGAGGAAAAGGAAGAAGAAGAGGAGGAAGGAAAAGGAAAGGAGGAGGAGGACAAGAAGAAGTCTTATTATTTTCTTCAAAGTTCGTTGTAAATGAATGAACTAGAAGATAGCTTAACTGAAACTCCTGAGGGATTCCAGAACCCTTTGAAGGAGTTTTGCACACCAGGGACCTACCATCCCAGAGAACAACAAGACTAGATTGATGAAGAAGCTGAAGTTGAATCCAGTATGAGGTCTTTCCTTAAGGGAGGTTTTATTTATTCATTCTATAAATGTATATTATAGGACAAAGTAGCTATTTCCCTTGTTCATTTTTAAGATTGTCACCTGTAGTACATTCGGGAAATATGTGCAACCCTGAAACCAGCAAGAGATAAGTGATAGATGATTTTCTTACCCAGTAAGTTCATGTTTTATGGTACTTTTTTTTTCCTACCAAAAAAGGCTGGAGAGCTGATAATATTAATAAAGTGTATTATTTATTAATAAATATTTAATGAACATTTCCTACATACTTGGCACTGTTAGGGAATAAAGTTATCTGTAACTTGAAAATCACAGTGTTGGGGCACCTGGGTGGCTCAGTCGGTTAAGTGCCAACTTCACCTCAGGTCATGATCTCGCGGTTTGTGATTTCAAGGCCCGAGTCAAACTCTGTGCTGACAGCTCAGAGCCTGGAGCCTGTGTCTCCTTCTCTCTCTGCCCCTCCCCCACTCACGCTCTGTCTCTCTCTCTCAAAAATAAAGAAACATTAAAAAAATTTAGAAAATCACAGTGTTGATGGATGTGATGGCATATTTTATACAACTTGCTTGGGACATGGGGTGCCCAGATATTTGGTTAAGAATCATCCTGTGTCTGTGAGGATGTTTCTGCCTGAGATTAATACTTCCATGGGTAGACTGAGTAAAGCAGATTGCCTTCCCTATTGTGGGTAGGTATCATCCACTCATTTGGAGGCCTGAATAGAACAAAAGCTGGTTAAGAAAGAATTCTCTCTTTTCATCTGTTCAAACTGAGACTTTTGTCTTTCCTTGCACTGAGACTGGTAGTTACACCATTGGCAGTCATAATTCTCAGGCCATCAGTCTTAGATGAGAACTCCAGCTTGCAGGCCACAGGCTGTGTGACTGCTCAGCTTCTGTAATTAGGTGAAACAATTTCTTATAACAAATTATCTATCTATCTATCTATCATCTATCTATCGTCTATCTATCGTATTTGTTCTGTTCCTCTAGAGAACCCTAACTAATACAATAGAGAAGTACAGATGTACACAATCTTAAACCTATGTCAATTGTTACTGGTTGGTAAGTCATGTGATAATAGATATAAACAGAGTGCCTTGGGAGCCCATCAATGGAAATGAATGCTTTATTTTGAGGGATCAGCAGGGAAGGATTCATAGAGGAGGTGACACTGAGCTGACTTTTTTTTCCTGATTTTTCTAGGCAGAGAAGGTGGGATACTATGTATCAGGCACAAATATATGATTCATTCATTTTATCCATTTCTTTGAGGAATGATGAGAAGTTCAGAATGGTTAGATTTTATACTGTATAGGGAAATATCAGAAAGATGAATGGGACATTGGGAAAGTAAAAGGACCATATCATATTCCATAAGGATTGTGGGGTATGCTTGAATCTAGTCAAACCAGACATAGTTTTTTGGAAACTGAGCACCATTGCTTGACTGACTAATTTACTTGTAATGAACAATCTTATTACAAGTTCTTGAGAATTCTATCTTCTCCTGTAAAATATTTCTTACCTTTCCTTTATAACAATGTCCCTACTCAACTTCCTATCATTTTTTACCTGGATAACTGTGACCATCTTCTGCCTCTGTCAACACCTTGATTTCATCCTTGAGATACCCTAACAAGGGGACTTAACATTGAGCACTTCCAGACTTCTGTCCAACAGAAATTATGAGAGAATAAATTTATATAGTTTTAACCTGCTGAATTTGTTAAAACAGCAACAGAGAACGAATATGCTACTGTCTGGTTTTACATAGGAAAGTTTGTGTTTTCAAAAAATAATGTAATTCTCAATGGGAGCATATTAGGGAATATAGCAAAAGACTGAACCAATGGTAACAGTATTTTGGATTAGTGTAGTAGAAGTAGAGAAAGAGAAAATTGTTTGAATTTGAACATTGGGAAGTAAGAGCTTCCAAGCTGGTGGTGGATCAGATATTCTAGGAGAGGAAAAGTGACATGTCCACAATTAGTCTTTGGTATCAGGCTTCAGAAGCTGGTGAATGCTATTGTCAGCTAAGAAGTACACTCTAGGGTGCACAGGCTGAGAAGGAAAGATTTTCTGCCATTCAAATGACTAATTACACACACACACACACACACACACACACACAAAATTTCTTGAAAGAAATGCTGTGCTCATGGGGAAAAAAAATACCCATTTAACTTTGCAAATATACTTCTCCTGAACTGTTCACCTAATGATCTTTATTTTGAGCTACAAAAATGTTCCAATGCCTGTGTTATATTTCAACCTCTGAAAATCACAAGTTTTCCATGTTTCTCCACAAAAATTAGCAAACTCTTTAAATTCATTTATTCAGTCTGGAAATATATATCTGCAGACTAATTACTAGGAGAGATTAAATGTACTTTTTAAATATTCAGGATGATATATTTATCTGAAGAAATTCTACCCAAATAGATCTATTTGTGGGAAATGTAATGGGAATCAAGCCCCTCATGCTGTGCATTATCCATGGTCCAATTTTCTGAGTTGAGCAGTTTAGTGTCCATCAAAACATGAGACTATTTCACTTAGCTTGGCTTGTCTGGCTTGAATAATATAATAGTGACAACATATTATTATAATATATTCTGTATTATATAATTAACATGCATTTATTATATGTAATATATAAAAAATAAAATGACATAATACATTGTTTTCATATATTTAATATGATATGTGTGAGACATTGTATATTATATATTTATATTATATGTGATATACATATGAGCATATGAGATATCTATGTTATATTCAATGTTTTATTGGTCTCAGCAATTCTTTCCCTTTGCCTCTTTCCATACAGCAGAGAGCCTTGGAAACAGGAGAGTATAAAGTTAAGGGAATGCTCACTCGTGTTAGCTTTCATTTGAGTCATGCATTCATTTGGTGGTTGTATGATTTGGGGAAGTGATTTCTCTATACTTCAGTTTATTCATATATATGGTGGAGATGAAATAACAGTTAACTCAATGTATTCTTGCTCAGTTCTAAATGAGTTAATGCATGCAAACCCTTAGCACAGGGGTTATACCTAGAAGGCATTCAGAAACATTCTGGTAGCTATCCTAGAAATTATCTGATTGAACCCATGTAACTTACAGATGAAGAAATTAAAATACAAATGGTGAAATCTGTCTGCATACTCACATGCACTAAATCCAGGTTGCCTGAGTCCTAACTAAGGACACTGAGATACCAGGCTGCTAGTCCCTACCTTGCTTGTGCTTGAAAGTAGCATGAATCAGAATCACCTGGAGCTGAAACCCAGCTTACTAGGCTCAATGCTCAGTTTCTGATTCAGTAGGGTTCTGGCAAAGTTCTCAGGTGAAGCCGCTGCTGCTGACACAGGCATCACATTTTGAGAGTAGTGACTATGAGGCAGAGACCAGGTGAGAGTCTAATTTAAAGTGTGCCAATATGATGGATTAAATCAGTGATTTAAGGGACAAATAGATCAGAAGATCAGAACTTAATGATCTGTGGGAGGTGGGAGAGAAGGATGAATGTTGAGATGCATATTTTTGACAGCTAGGGAAATGCTATTAATTTAGGTTAGGAAAACAGTAGGAGTAATGGTTGGGGAGGTGATTGTGGGCTTAATTTTAGAGGGGCCAAATGTGAGGTGCCCGTAGACTGAAAAAGAAGAAGAAGTGCTATATAATCAGTTAAAAGTTTTAATCTATAGCTTTGGCAAAAGCACTGAGCTAAAGTTAAAACCTATAGTTCTATATACCTATATATAGATATATATAGAACCTATAGTTCTATATGATCACTGAAAAGTGTGGATGTGAATAAAACATGTGTATATGTGGAAAAAGAGGGGTGAGAATTAGAACATCACTGTTAAATAAGGGTACAGAGTAGGTACAATGAAAGAGACTAAGAAGCGTTTGTCAGACACAGAATTAGGGAGAAGCAGTAGGGTGAATGGCCAGTCATGAATGTCCAGGAATATAATTAACACTGGAAAGTTATTCAGTGTAGTTAACCACATTAATAGGTTAAGAAAAAATCATGTGATAATCTAGATGCAAAAAAAGCATCAAGATAAACTTGGGGGAATGTTTCTCATTGAGGATGACTGGAAAAGACTCTGTGTGGTGAGGATTGGTAAAATGACACACTCAAGTAGAAACCATATAGGATATGTTAACAACAGGTTTTGAATTATTTTGTTTCATATTAACTACCCGTTTTTGGGGGGCGCCTGGGTGGCTCAGTCGGTTAAACCTCTGACTTCAGCTCAGGTCATGATCTCACGTTTGTGGGTTCGAGCCCCTTGTCAGGCTCTGTGCAGACAGCTCAGAGACTGGAGCCTGCTTCAGATTCTGTGTCTCCCTGTCTCCACTGCCCCTCCCCCTCTCATGCTCTGTCTCTCTCTCTGTCTCAAAAATAAATGAAACATTAAAGTTTTTTTAAAATATTAACTACCCGTTTTTATAATACATAGAAATAATAAAAGGAAAAGGGTTCCTGAGTATTGGAGCCATGGCATGTGTCTCCTTCTGGCTTCCTGTAGCTCCTTAAATGGGAGATAAGCTCATTAGTACATCCTTTTAATCCTCAGAGTATCTTCTACATTGTCTTGGAGCTAGAGTTGCATCTTGAGCCATAAAGATTTTCATTTCCTTCCATTGGACTGATACTAAGGAAGAAAAAATTCTAGAAGTTGAGGAATGCCATTTTGATGATGCATTCACATTTAATTTTAAGTTCCATTTGAAAGTCATATGTGGCATTTTCTACATATTTTGTTGGATCTAAAACAATTACTCCTAGTATCCATGTAAACAGGTGGTATTATCAACATTCACTTATTCTTTGAAATGTCACTCTCCATTGGCATTCTCATCTCCCCACCTGCAAACTAAATATAAAGCATTAGAAAATGAAAACTTTTTTGAATGTGGTAGCATGAATTGGTAATTGAAGGTTTTCCTTGAATAGTGAAAAGAGGTCAGCCTTTAGAGTCAAACAGATCTGGTTTTGAATCCCAGGTTTGTTACTTAATATATGACCTTCAGCAGATCATTTCACAGAACTTCAGTTTCTTCATCTCTGAAATAAGGATAATAATGTGTTCCTTGTTTAGATATTGAGCGGAATGGAAATAATATATGGACTATGCATAACACTAATTATTCAGTAATTGGTAGCTATTATTATCATAATGGTCATTTTCCATATTGAAGAATTCTCTTTCTCTTAAAAAGTATTAATCTCTAGTCCTCTCTATAAAGTATTCCCATAAACTTGAAGGAGTGGGCAGTCACTGAAATAATTACATGCATACACTTTCCTTCTGCCAGCTATTCCTACTGATTAAACATATTTGCATATGCAAATTAAAACACTGTGTACCCATTACTTTAAATATGTTTTTCATTAGGTAAATGAAATGCTTGTTGAAGATAATATAAGGCTAAAAGCAGAATATTGTCAAAACAAGTTACAGGATGATTTTTTAAATTTATTTTTTAAGTATGGAAACACCACATTTACTTTTAACAATATTACATAGATAACATAGCAAAATATATATCATATATATTACCTGGTTAAAAGTAAATAAATATATATTTTTTTATTCAGCAGTTTTTGTCAGTACATGTACTAGTCTGTGACCAAATTCCACTTTACAGGTATGATTTAAATTTTCTTTAAATGTCATTCTAATTATACAAGATAAATCAGATCTTTTCTCTTTTATGCTTGACCACAAGCTAAAGCAGAAATAAAGACAAAGTCAGAAAATGTCCTCTTTGAAAATTGAAGCCAATAAAAATCTATATGAAAAAATAAAAGGACAACAAAGTATCCATATGCAGAGCATTTCCACCAAAGAGACTTCAAAATTTCCCAGATGTTATTAAAATAATTTGAATAGCTGGTTTTCATTGTCTCTCTGAACACCTCAGTCATCTTTTCCTTACTGATTCTATCTCAACATGTGCACACCTTCATTTACCTTCCTGATTACTGAAATAAACAAGGAAAATCGCCCTCTAGTTTCTTCTCCTCCGAGGTGACTGCCTGAGCTCTTTTCTGATGATCTTATATATACTCTCATGTATAAATTCAGGCACTATCATGTATAAATTTGGCCCCTTTGTTCATTATCTTCTGTCATCTCAACTTTCTTAAAGGAATCTGCATTAATGACTTCCAAATTTCCCATGTCTTAACCAGTGAGCCCTGCAACTCACCTGCGTTCTTCTGCCTTTTCCTCTTTCCATAGCTTTTCTCATCTCCAATTTAAACCATTCCACACTTAATGACATTTTCTGGTTGGAGAATACAGTTGTAAAGAAGAGACAATTATTCCATTATTAATTTAATTTACACATGTAATGCCTCCAAGCTCCATACAAATTGCTTTTTGTTGTTGGCTATGTGGTTGACTGCCTGTTTTTGGGTCTTTATTTAGGGACCTGAATACCCTCTGTTCTTGGGGCCTTATTTAGGGACCTAAATACCCTCATGTGTAGGCCACATTATCGTGTTAACAAGGGTCGTCTTCTTGGAGTGTTAGTAATTTTCTAATGGTGGTTCCTTGGACTTTGCCATTCCAGTAGGAGATTATCTATCAGAGCCATACCTGAGACGATTAAAGATTTCATGTAAGCAACACACACATTAAACAGGAAAAAAAAGAAGAAAGGAGATGAGAGTCTCTACATAATCAATAGAGAATGAGAGAAGGAGGGAGAGCCTATGTCCCCTCATGCAAGCTGCCATCTGAATTCCCACCAACAATTCCTGCCCACCCACCCCCACCCCCCATGCTGCTTTGTTGCTCCATTGATATTTATCCTCCACTCTGTTAGATCTTTTAAAAGGCTATTGAAACTGCTTAATTATATAATATCAGAGTATGGTGAAGTCTTTCTCCTTGGATTTCTCTCACTTGGGAAGAGAAGGTCTTTTTCCTGTCATTCTTTTATCTCTCTCTCTCTCCTCTCTCTGTTGTTGTTGTTGTTGTTGTTATATTTTTCTACTTCTCTCTCTCTCTGATTCCACACCATCCCTTTCCTCTGGATTTTTAAATTCTGATTTGATTTCAGTTTTTTTCAGTCAATAAAAGGTGTCCTATAAATGCGCTACCATCTCAAAAGCTTTTATTGTTCTCTCTGCATGCTCTGAAGCAAAGCCAACACAAAGTTGTACTTGTGTGATGTTTGAAAAAAACATGGCGTATCACAAGGGATACTGTATATGTGCTATTATTTCAAGGGCTCTGTAAGACCTTTATGATGGTTTTTGGTTTTTAATCCCAAATAGCTCAAGTGTTGACCCAAAATGTTTTGGATCTTTGTAGCACTCTAAAGCACTTTTGAGGTTCCTAAGGAGTTGTTCTGTTCTTACTGAACTCTAATGATGACAATATAAAAAAGGAAAAATTGTGGAAGCACCTCCTAAAATGTTTTAGATGGAGCAAAGTTGTACTCTTATAGCCTCATACAGGTAATATGGGTTCTGTGCATTCCATCTAGAAGAGAGAGTATGACATCTTTGAATGCCTGATAAGTAGTTCAGAGTCAACTTGCTCAATGCCAGAAGCCCACAAAAGATTACTCTCCTTGAAAGGAGAAAGGGGAGATTTCTTGGGGCAAGTGTCCTAGAAGTACAAACATATAGACCGTTCTTCTATCATGCCAATTTTTCATTGTTACTTTGCATAAAAGTCTAGTTCCTCTGCCATCTCTAATTCTGGAAATATATTTATTTTAAAATAAATAAAATAAATAAATAAATAAAATATTTATTTTAAAATAAATAAAATAAATAAAATAGATTTATTTATTTTTGAGAAATATATTTATTGAGAAAAAGTTCATCCTAACTAACAGATTTCCTGTCCTCACATGAATCTCTTTGCTTGGAAACATCATATTCTCTATTTTCCAAAGGTTTGGCGAAAATGCAAGCAAGTTTATATCTAACATCTTCTAGAAGGACTTCCCATGGCACTATTGAGGTTGATATTATTTCCAAGAATAAGAACAATATGATCTGCTAAAGCTTCTACCTGGGGGGGGGGGGGTTTAAATTTTGGAATTTTTGCAGAATCTAGAATCACAATGATCCAGATTTTCCTCTCAGGTCTCCATCTCACTCCTCTGTGAGGTTAAAACTCATGTGTAAGCTCCTGCAACTCAAACAGTGTAGTTAGGGATTATCCCGTAGGACCAGGGATCCAAAGAGAAGGACCATAGAGAAAGAGATTTATTTAGATGATGCCAATGTCAGCCAGAGTCCTAGATAAGAAGCTTGTAGTCTTTTATGTAAATGTTCCCTCTATCATTGATTCCAAATGTCTTTGGATGATTTTGATCATGTATTCCTTCTTTCATTTATTTAGTCATAATTTATTAAATGCTAACTCTGTAGTAAGGACTTAAGGATAGGATTGCTTTCTATAAAAAGCTTATAGTCAGCGCATCAAACAACCATTTTATCAAACATGCCGAGTAGAGTGTTGAGCCAGCCAATTACAGTAAAAAAACAGTCAATTTAGGGTAATTTGAAGAGGGTTAATTTACAAAGGGACTCTTAATGGAGGTGCAATGAGGGGGATGGTTCAGCTGATAGTTCAGCATCCTGCAGCCAGGATAGTTGTTATCACCCAAAAAGATGAGAAAGGTGAATGGGGAACAGAAACAGAAGGTAATAATTCCACAGAAGAGGCAGCCTGTAAAAAAAACCTTTGGTCAAGTAAGACAAAAGAAAACAAACACAACAAACAGAATGGTCCATAATGACTTTGAAGGGAAGCCAGGGAATAAAAATGATGCCTTTCTTCCTCTGATCTCCTGGAATGATTCCCATTGGCTGAAGCAAACCAGAACACAGAAAACAAGAGGACCCATTCGTATGTCTGTGCAAGTCAAGCACTCTGGAAATGGGCATGAAGAGTTGGAAATTAAAGAGTAGATTTCCAGTGTAAGTCAAGATGTCTTTTATAGTTGACCCTTATACTGCTTACCACCCTGTCTTTCTTTTCATCTGGGGTAAAGTTCATAATAAGGAAATAAGTTTTCATTCCAGTGAGGGAGCATGTGGTCATCCCAAATTGTACCACGTTGGCGTGTGGATGTCTTTGAGCTGAAGTGCAGCACTTAGGACCCAACCCAATGCCAACTCAGGAAAGCATTTCTGGTTGTTGTTATTTTTGTTTGTTTGTTTTCTGTTTTTTGTGGTTTTGTTTGTTTTTGTTTTGTTTTCATTTTTTTTCTTTAATGCTGAAATAATTTAAATAGAGGGCTACAACTAGAGATAATTTTTCTATCAGAAACTTAACTGCATTGCATGGCAAACATTTGTTTACCAAACATTTCTTTCATCTCATCTTCTATGAATTTTCTTCCTCCCCTCTGAAACCCCAGACCCCACCCCTCTCCTCCTTAGCTAAACATGCCAGAAAAGCCTCAATTGCCTCTCTTTGAGCCTTTCCTGTGTTTGTGGCTCCTATAGTTATGAAATTAAATTTTTCTCTTGTTAATCTGTCTTATATCAAATTAATTATTAGGTCAGCCAAAGAACCTAGAAGGGGGAAAAAAAGAAAAGAAAAGTTTTCTGCCCCTACATCAGCCTCTTTATTATGAGATGTATCAGTTTGGTCCTACTAATACCTGAAACTTAAATCATCTACTACTGGTGCTCTTGACAAAAAAGTCATAGGGATAGAAGTGGGAGAAAAGTGGAATAGAAACACCAAGTAACATAAAATGCATCTGCTGTATTTAGAATACAGTTCTGTAGAACATATATTTTATTGAGATCACATATACCATCATATGTCAGAAACATCGTGCATGTTGCTAAAAATATTAAGAGGTCCACCACATATTTATATCTCTTTCTTTATGGTGTACAGAGCAGGGTTTGGCAACTTATCTTTCACTTTGAAAAGGATATTCCATCTTGTTCCAGGCTACTGCCTCCTTAGAAATGTTATCAATATGACAGCACCCTTAACTTTTTCTGAATCTACTGAGTCTATCTGTAAAATATTGCCTAGTAACGCTACATAACAAATGACCACAAACTATCAGGGCATAAAACCATAAACACCTCTTACTAAGTTTATGGATCAGCTTGGGTGACTCTGCTTTTGTCTGTGTCATCTCAAAGGTGTCAGCTTTGTAATCCAGCCTCTGCTACACAGGTACCTTATCCTCACTGTGGTATCTAGTGTGCCAGTGTGAGCACATTCTGGTGATGGCAGATGGGCAAGAGAACAGGAAGAAGCACAAGAGGTGTCTTAAGCCAGAGATCAGAACAGATATTCTATCATTTCTGCCTCCATGCTAATAGGGTAAGGGTATGGTTGAGTCTAATGTCAACATGTAGCAAAAAATATTCAACCTTCATGGAAAGAACACAAAAGTCTCAGAGCAAAGAGCTTAGAAAAAGGGAGGGATAAAAATTTGGGCCAACAATGTAATCTACAACAAGGATCCAAATGGTTTATAATGTCATCAGTAACTTGGGCCAGCATTAAATTCTATGGGACATCAAAAAAATTAGTCATTGCAGACTATGGTGTGACATAGAGATTGAGATGCTGAAGTAGCTATGCATCATGACAAATCATATACTGCTGTCTCTGCCATTGAAAGTAAACTTACTGCTAACTTTCTTTACTGAAAGTCAGATCATACCACTTTTATGGTGGATAGGCTATTTCTTCCTATACTGCTTGATCTAGGTTATGTTTGGGTTCTAAACTTTTTATAAGGAGAAGCATAAAAGACGATACCAGTGAACTTGTGAGGCAACCTCCAAGTCATGGATTTTGGAATGCTCTGCTGCAAGAGAGAGCTGCTTTCCTCAAATGAAGAAAGAGTTGCTTCTGCCAGCAAAGGATTTACAAAGAAATAGGGAGACTCAAGCTTTCAGCCTTATCTATGTCTGCCTGAATATCTCCTCTCTTTCCTCAGGATCTCATATTTTTCCTTGACTTAGTGTAAGAGACCTGGTGAGATTGAATTGGAGCACTTTCATCATTGTTGTTTTACTGTCTACAACTCTTATCCCCAGACCCTAGAGTTGATCTAAATTATTTCTGTCATTTGACTGCAGAAAATAAGGGACTTCGTCAAAGTGACTATGGAGCCCTAAAGTTTTTGTATATATTTTTAGTTATTCATAGATTTTATTTTCTCTTTGCTCTTAAGGATGCTCCCTAGCATTATTAGAAAACTTATGATTCTACAAGTTTAAAATTGCTATTCTTGCCATAGCAACTAATGATCACATTCAACGATCCTCCCGTACCTTGCCTTCCACCTGGTTTGCATCTAGTATCCCTACCACTGATATTGTGATTAATCATGATGTAATTATATGCACTGGATAATTAATATCCCATTTCCCCCTGTAAAAAGTAGATTAACTTTGTACCCTAGAATAGATGATTAATTAAAATTCAAAATCTTATTTTAGAGATCTGTTTCCTGAAGCCTCTTATGATACCCATTATTATATTAGTTAAGATCTCAACAGAAAACAGATGGTATATTCAAATTAAGATCATTTTTTATAAAAGTCTGTTTACAAGAGGCTGTGGTGGATTAAAGAGGGTTATCAATTCTTTGAAACTCCATTGAGAGAATTTCCACTGTCTTTGAATTTATACTAAGCTGTGACTATTCTGATCAAGAGAATAAGGCAGAAATGATGCTATATGAGTTCTGGTTCTTACCTTTAAGAGAAGAAGCAGTTTTCTCTTACTTTATTCAAACCCCAAACCACTGTCTAAGAAGTAAGAGCAGCCTGCAGGAAAGACCACATAGATTCTCTGAGACCGTGTTGAAAGAGAGAGGGGCTCAGTCAGCCCACCTTTCCAACCATCCCAACAAAAGTGTTGGAAATGTTAGTGAAACCTTATACATTCCAGATGACCACAGTTACCAGGTTAATACCACTGGTTAAAGTTGTGTGGGGCAGAAGAACTGGCCAGCTAAGCCATGCCCAAATTCCTGACCCACAAAATTGCATAGTATAACATCACAGTTGTTTGAATCCACTAATGTTCTGGGTGGTTGGTTATGCAGCAACAGATGAAAGGAACAGATTTGGTACCAGGAAGTTAGTTGCTGTCCTGGCAAAAAATATGACTATGTGACCTTGGCCTAGAACAAGTTGCAGAATGGAAGCTGGAAGTAACTCAAGAGATTCTGTGCAAGTTGGAAGGGCTTCATGGAGCCTGTTGATGAAGACTTACAGGACATAAGAAAATGTTAGTAAAGGCTGGAGGAAAAAAGACTATTTTTATATTGTGACAATAGGTAACACTCTTGCCTATGGAGACATGGAAAATATGCATGGTATTTCACATACTTGTGGAGGTTGGAAAAATTTGTAGAAAATTGTAACTTCTGTTTTCTATGAAACTCTTTTCTATGAAAAGAGAGAGATCTAAGAAGAGAGAGAGAAACTAAAAGGAATTTTTAGTTTTTAAATTTTTTTAATGTTTACTGTTTGAGAGAGAGAGACAGACAGACAGACAGAGCACCAGCAGGGGAGGGGCAGAGAGAGAGGGAGACAGATTCTGAAGCAGGCTCCAGGCTCTGAGCTGTCAGCACAGAGCCCTACGTGGGGCTGGTACTCACAAACCTCGAGATAATGCCCTGAGCTGAAATCAGAGGCTTAACCGACTGAACCACCCAAGCACCCCTAGTTTTTAATATTTAAGCTGAATTTAGAAAGCATATGAAAGCCAGGGATGGTCTTTCTAGCTTGCAAAAGGCTCTTAAAGTAAGAACTGACTTCAAGGCAAAGTTCAAATCCAGGACATTAAAGTATGACCTCAAGGTAAAGATTAAGTCAGGGTGTGGCGATAGGGCCCTTATTAAGACCTTAAAAAGATTTAGCTTTTAAGAGTGTTAAAATTATGCCTTTTGGGTGGTTTCAGTTATAAATGAGGGTTTCTAAGAATATTAATCACAGTATTACTGCTCTGGGTTGAATTTTGTTCCTCTCAAATTCATATGTTGAAGTCTTAACCTGCAGTACTTCTATAGTGTGCCTTTATCTGGAGATATCCTCTGTACCAAGTTAAAATGATGTTGGTAGAGTGGGCTCTAGTCTATTATGGCTGGAGTTCTTATAAAAGGGGTAATTTGGAGACAGACTCACAGACATGTGAATGTCAAGGCAGAGATTAGAGTGATGCACATATAAACCATGAACACTAAAGATTGTCTACACACATGAACACAAAAGTTTGGAAGTGAGGGGTGAGGCAGTGAACAGACTTTTCCTGACGGCCTATGGAAGGTACAACCCTACCTTGATCTCGGACTTCTGGCCTCCAGAACTGCGGACAATAAATATCTGTTGTTTAAGCTCCCTTGTCTGTGGTACTTTGTTATGACAGCATAAGCAAATTAATACAGTCCCACATCAACTTCGCAGGGGGCGCAGGGATAGAAAAGGTTATCTGTAAGAGATTTGTGAGTATGGTTGTATCTAATAAAGTGAATTAAAATTTGACAAAAAAGAAAGCCAAAACATTCTTTAAATGGCTAGATTGAAAGGGACGGAGACAGAACAAAATGAAAAGAGAGACCCTCAGTCTATTGGGGCAGGTAATAAGCTGAGAAACCTACTCAGCTGCAAACACCAGCCATTTCTTATAGAAAAATATAATAGGAAAAGATAGGATAAAATAGGCAGAGAGGATAGGATAGGACCTGAGGTCCCTGGGTGGGGAAAAACACCTATTTTGGAACAATGTTGAGAGTGTCTGAACACCACAAACCCCCTCAGGCTTAAGGTTCCTCTTATGAATGTAACAGACCCCATCTACTCCCCCTCAGGTTTCCCTCAGGAATTTGATGAAAGATCTAAGTATGGCCATAGACTGCCCCTCATACAATGGAAACAAGCCAATCAGGAATGGACAATCCAGCACCCAGAGTTATCCAGCCAATAAGGGTAGAATCTGAGAAGGAACAAAGGGGAAGGGAAAGGCAGGGAGTGGGGACCAGAACCTTATAAAACAAGGACTTTTGCCTATAGTCTGCTGGCATACACTTTTGAATGTCTTCTCTCTGTAAGGAGAGCTTTCCTACTAGTCTTTCTTTCTAATCTTATATTCTAATAAACTTTTGCCTGCTGCTCATTCTGTGTCCACTTCTTCATTCTTCAAAACAGTAAGACAAGGTGAGACAATGAATCCTGGTTATTGTGGTAAAAAAAAAAAAAAATCCTGCAGCAAAAGGATGGATGATTGATAGGGTAGAGACAAAAACCACAGAATCATCCCCAGGGAACAGGACTGGGCCCTAATTAAGAGTTGACCAGATGTACCCTGGAATTATTATGGATCAGTAACTGTGCCTTCTATTTCCCCCTTTTTGGAATAGAGGTGTTGATTATGATTATCCTTTTTTGTCAGACCATGGTAAGTTTTGACATGTGAGTAGAAAATATCTATTTTTCCTATTAGGAGGAATCATATTCAAAGAACTGCACGCAGAGAGCTTCCTTTACCTGGGCCTAATTGAGATGATGAGATCTATTTAAGCAAATGCCAGAATGGGATGAGACTCTGGGGCTTTTAGAAGGGAGTGAGAACATTCAGCAGATGGTAGGAATATGAATAAATTGTGGCCAGAACATGGGCTGAGGTAGATAAGAAATGACCACACATCCTCTGAGACAACTGCCATTTGAGAGGTGAGATGTTTTCCCCTCCTTTGAACCTGTGAACCCTGGGATTGCTTTGACTGAAAGAGCACAATAGACATTTTATGTTGTCAGTTGGTAGGTGAAGGAGACATAGAGGCATCTCGTTCTATATGCCATATGTAATCTCCCTCCCCTAAATGTGAGGACTATAACTATGATGGGCTATTACTCCCATGATTATGTTACATCTCGAGGGGAAGGGATTTTGCAGATGCAATTAATACACCAAATAAGTTGATTTTGAGTTACAAAAGAATGCCATCCTGGGTGAGCCAGCACTAACCAGATAAATCTGAAATGGGAGAGGTCTTTCATGGAGAAAGATTCAAATCATTAGAGAAATTATGTTGCTGGTCTTGAAGTTGCAGAGAGCTGTGTTGTTAGTGGGCCTACGGCATGAAACACCAGACACAGTACTGGAAGCCTTTAGGAAGGGAGAGTAGTCCCTGAGTGATAGTCAACAGGAGAGCAAGAACCTTGGTCCTATCACCACAAAGAAGTGAATTCTGCTAAAAACCTTAATGAACTTCGAAGAGGATCCTGAGCCTCAAATGAGACCTCAGTCCAGCCAATATCTTGGTTTCAGCTTTGTGAGACTCCAAGCAGAGAATCTGCCATTCTCTGCCTGAACTTCTGAACTACACATCTTTGAAATAATGGGTTTGGGTTGTTTCAGCATATATTTGCAGTAATTGATTACACATTAATCAAAAACAAATACAGATTTTGATATCAAAATAGGTTACTGCTGTAACAAATACCTAAAATATGTTAGCAGCTTTCCAACTAAGCAATGGGTAGAGACTAGAAAAATATTGAAGTAAATGAGAGAAATTCTCAGTTGCCTTGAACAGATGTTGAATAGGAATATGGACAGTAAGCATGTTACCAGTAAGAGTTCAGAAGGAAATGAGAACATTACTGGAAACTGAAGGAAAAGGACCTTTGTTGTGTAGCTTAAGAAAGCTCAGCAGAATTGTACTTGCAATTATGTTGACAGCAGAACTCAGAAGTGATGAATGTAAATATAGAGCTGAGGAGATTTCTAAGCAAATTGAGGAAAATTCTGCCTGGTTTCTTCTTTCTCCTTAGAGTTAATGTGAGAAACATACATTGAAGGAAAAGTTATTAAACAAAAGAGAAACAGAACTTAATGATTTTGAAAATTCTCAGCCTCTCTAGGTAATAAAAAATGTTAAAAATAGAATGTAAAAGTAAAATAATATTGCCAATAGTACAGCATAAAGAAAAGGCTGAATGTTCTGTGTTCTTTTATGTGATGGTCGATCAGGTGTGGCTCTAAGAGGAGACAAGAGGCTCAGGAAAACAAAGTTAATTATATTCACAGGTCCTAGAAAGGGGGTCACCACATGCCACATAGCGTCACAGGGGATGCACCAGGTTTGGGTCAGGAGGCAGAACAGAGAAGCAAGGGGAAAGTTTAGGCCAGAGACTTCACTGGGATTTCTGCAGGAAAGGTAAGGCAGGACAGAATTAACATCTTAGGAGTGGCTACTTGAGTAAGTCCAGTGGACTTTGGGCTATATGGGGTGGTCTCTAGTTGACTGGTACCTAGCCCTGGGATGATAAAGCAGAGGAATATTGTCTGCTGGGGTGTAAGAACCAGATAGAGGAGGCATAGCTCTGGATTGGTTAGATTGCATATGAAAGGCATGTTCCCTTGCTATCTCTAAGAATCCAGAAGCCCTGGGAAGGGAAGTCTCTCCCCACACAGAAAGGTTTTTAAGATGTCAAAACATCATAATATATAGAAAGTAAAAAAATGTAAACAGTACACAGAAAGTGTGACTTTACAACCCTTTGCTAAGTCTCAGAAAGATAAAAAAATATTGGTGGGTTTAGCTTTAGCCTAATGAAATGAAACCCAGTAAAATCCAATGTTTTTGAGAATGTTTTTTTTCAGCAGGATACTGCTAGCTTGGACTGAAAGGGAGAGAGAGAACTGTCCTGGGGGGCCCTTCCAGATCATCAAAATTGTATTGGCAGTAAACAGGCTGATAAAACTACTCCATTTCCAACACTTGCTACTTCTCATGGAAAAGAAAGGATGACTCAGATTGGAAACGATACCGCAGAGGGCAGAGCCTAGGGACCCAGAGGATTATTCTGAATCTTTGAAACTGAGTCCAGAAAAATCTCACTATTTGTCCAGCTATATTATAGTACTCCCAGGAACCAGTTGTTCCTTGGTACCTTTTATTTTTTTTCCCCATTTGAACTGGCATATCTGTAAATGTTATCAAACACTTGTCTCTCCATTATATGTTGGGAGTGTTACAGCTACAGAATGTGTCTCTTTAGTTTCACATGTCCACATGTGGGGAAAAATTTTGCCCCCAATGCTGAATTTAATGGATTCTTTATTACCTGGAGTTTCATATTTACCCGATTTAGATGTTTTGGATGATGAGTTCTTGGACTTCGAGCTGATTTTATAATGAGATTTTTGAGAACCTTTGGAGTGAAGGTGAATGTATTTCTCATTTTAGTGGGATATGTATCACTGGGGACCTTGAGAGGACTGAAACAAGCAAACTTCTAATGTAGTCCCTAAGATTCCTGCTCCTTGATATACATGCCTCTTATAATCTCATCCCCTTGAATGTGACTGGGACACATGAATATGATGGGGTATTTGCTATGTAGCAGTAGAAAACTAATAAAGCCAGGTAATAACATCACTTTTAAGGGGAAGAATATGGTCAGTCCAAGAATGAATCATAGGGTTGAAACCCCTGACCTTATTCTCTTTTCTCCCTCTGATCTCCTGCCATGGCTTCTGATTGGTCAAAGCTCCAGAAAGCACAGATTATGACAGTCCCTTATAATTTATACAAGTCAGCCTTCTGGGGCAGAAAGTCTGGTGGAAATGAATGAGTTCCTGGTGTAGGAAGTGTAGAGAAGATATGTAGGCCAGCTGTAATCCCTACTGTGATAGAGACAGACACAGATGTGTAGACACTAAAGATCAATGAATGTATCTCTGGGATTGGAAATTCAGTGTGCTTTCTTGAGGAACTGTTGCTTGAAAAATTGGTAAGAGTTCTATAAGTGAAGCATAAAGCAGGAGACAATTTATAAAAAGAGAACAGCAGGAAAACCCATGGAGAAAAAAATAAAGATACCATATTTTATTATAGTTCTGGGTAATTAGAGCAGAGCAATTAGCAACAACATTTACCACAACACGCTATTATTATTTTTGTTTATTGCTAAACCACTTATTGATGAAATAGGTTAAGTGTCAGTTTTTCAACAATCTACCATATCCCATCTGTCATGTAATTGCTATTTTCAGAGCTTGAGCTTCAACAAATGGATCATTTGGGGATACTCTCTTGCTCTTGTTCAGATACTCACACATATATTTTATCCTCTTTGTGTTTATAAGTTGTTTGTTTGTAAATCAACATTTATAAAAAGGAAAGAAAAAAAAAAGCAGGATTCAATGGGACAGAAAGTTGGTACTGTGATCAGAGATCCAGGTAGGAGTTGGGGAACAATTTATTATTCTGGACCTTTCCCACAGAGCAGCACTTGTTATGGGGTTTTTGTTGGGTCTCTTTCACAGTATTCATGAGATCCACTTACTGAGCAGGATGGCAGGTCCATTGTCACAACTGCTGAGCCCATGAAGCAAAACAGATACTACATCTGTAAAATGAATGCTGTAATCACAGTTTAATTAGATTCCCTTTCAAAAGGTAAAAGTTACAAGAAAAATGTTTTTCTACACCAGGGTAGTGATGTGGCAGGAACACAACAGGAGATGCCTAGTTTGTTGAGCCAAAGGTAGGAAGAAGTAGATCTGTGTTTGCAAATACTTCACTTTACCTGCAGCTTCCATTAGAAGCCATAAAGGTTCCACATTCTGCCAGATTTAATAAACACTTCTGTCTAGTGTCTGTGGTCAGATGCAAAAAGGCAGTGAATTGCTTATCTGCTTAGGGGCTATTTTCTGTCATCTCCTCTCAGCTGTTATGGGTCTCCATTGGCAAGAAGCCAAATATTCAGCATACATTTATTTGTAGGACAAAACAGTTACAAAAGGCCTGGCCTGTTAACACAATGACTGTGATTGCTCCCTTAAAGAAGCAAAGTGAGGTTGTTCTGGGTTTTTGTGTTTTGTTTTGTTTGCTGAGTGACCTTAGCTGAGAACACTGAAATAATTCTTGTATAGTGCCCTGAGGAAAGTTTTTAAATTTATTCTTTACACATTTCCTCATATTTAAGCATTCCTTGTCTACCTAGACATTTAGAATACCTTTAAACTCATACCATTCATCACTAGAAAGAACAGCTTGCTTTTATCCCTCCCACTACTCCAAGGCAAGAGCAATGTCTTATTTTATATTAATTTTCTGGTAAAAAAAAAAAATCCAACCACAGAGAATACATAATGTACAAAGCCAAGTTATCTTCACATACTTCCCCATGTATTACCCCTCATCTTTCTCCAGTGATGACTGCCATTATCAGTTTGGTGTGAGTAGAGAGGATCTGGATAGCCCTGAAAGCTTGCTTCCTTCCTACTTACGGTATGGTATTTAGCTCAGCAGGTTTTAGCCAGCCCCAAGAGAAGTAGATATTAACAGAAGCTGATGAGCTCCCAAAGTTTCCTCTGTCTAACAAGGCTTTTGTTCCACTGGAAGGCTTTCATTGTGATCTATTATTTGACTAGATGTTCCATGCAACCCCTTCCAACTTTCCTACAAATTTGTGGTGTTATGGGGTATAATTCTCTCTCCTGGATCGCTTCCCATGAGGCATCAGTGCCAGGGTTAAACATATCTTTCTTTGGGATGCTTTGCCTGTTTGTTTTCTCTAATAAATTTCACATTTATGTTTCATGGTACTAGATATGTAAATGTCTGCATAAAGTGTGTATTTTTTCAAGCATTATCCATACCATTTGTATCTTTATATCTAAATCAGTATCTACATCCAGCTATAATAATGTAAAAGAATAAATAATGTTATTATGATTTTATTTCTTACATACATGGACAATATAATATAATTTATATTCCCACCAACTAAATGTTGGAGTATCCTACTATAATCACATTCATCAGGATTGTGATAATTTCTTTTTCCCAACTGATGAGAAAAAAAAAGATACACATTAATTTTTGCATTTTCCTGGTTGCTAATGAAGTTGACCTTATAGCTTACTGGACATATTAATTTTTTCTGTGAAATTTTCTTTCATTCCCATTGATTATTTCTTAATAAGATTTATTAACAGTGGAAATAACATGCCTCACAAGTTTTTCTAAAGTTACTCATTTACTAGGGCATATTCCCCCAAAGAATTGAACTATGAGTTCTGTCATGTAATACATTCTTTGGTGTCAGCACCTATGTTTCTCTGCTCTTTGTTTAGTACTACTCATATATTTTTCCATTCTTGTGCCAGTGCCACAATGGTAAAATTACTCCAGCTCTTAACGTGTTTCTACATCATGGCAGTTGTCTGACCTCATTGTTCTTGATTATTACAGCATCTATAGAATTTTATATATAGCATATGTATTACCATCTAAATTTCTTTTTGTTTTAATTGAACCTATTGAGTTTTTTAAATTAATTTATTTAAATCAAGTTAGTTAACAAACAGTATAGTATTGGTTTCAGGAATAGAACCCAGTGATTCATCATTTACATATAACACCCAGTGCTCATCCCAGCAAGTGCCCTCCTTAATTTCTTAACTATTTTGTTGAGATTCTTATTGAGACTGAATATTTTTTATGAGACTAGCATAGTTTTCTCTGTTAAAGTTTTACATAGTTGTTTTTTTTTTTTTTTTGAGAGAGAGAGAGAGAGAGAGAGAGAGGGAGGAGAGGCAGAGAGAAAAGAGGAGAGAAAATCTGAAGCAAGCTCCACACACAGGTTGGAGCCTGATGCAGGGCTCAATCCCATGACCCTGGGATTGTGACCTGAGCCAAAAACAGTCAGATGCTGAACCAGCTGAGCCATCCAAAGGCTCTGGTTTTACATCATTCTATTTAATTTACTCTTATCCAAATTTTCATTATAGCTATAATCTTTTTTCTTTCTTTCGTGTTTTCAAGTTGGTCATTGCTAGTATATACTATAGATACATATACTCTATATAGTATCCAGGCATCCCATTTTAATAATTATAATTTTCTATAAAGGTAATTATTTTCTCTTCAAATAATGTATTTTTCTTATCCTTTTGATATTTATCATTTTTCTTTTTCTTTTTCCTTTCTAAAATAGTGGTGGTTATAGCACCTGCTTTTTTTATTTTAATATAATGACTTTATAAAACTTGAATTAAATATTCTTTTAAGAAGTAATTTTTTTAAACCTGTGGTGAAAAATATACAATAGAACATTCCTATGTTCCCTATCCAGGCAATACTTCGTATTCTCCAGCTCTCCAATTATTTTCAACTGATGAATTTAAAATTTTATTACTGGGGTGCATGGGTGGCTCAGTCAGTTAAGTGTCCAACTCCTGATTTCAGGTCATGATCTCATGGTTTGTGAGATCAAGTCCCATGTTGGGGCTCTATGCTAACAGCATGGAGCACCCTTGGGACTCTCCCTCTCTCTCTCCCCCTCCCCTGCTCACGCATTCTCTCAAAATAAATAAACATTTAACATAAATAAAATAAAATAAAATAATATAAAATAAAATTCTGTTACTTATTTCAACTAGTCATAGATATAAATATAAAACTTCTAAAAGGAAATATGGGGAAAAATTCCAAACGACCTTTTATTTGGCAATGGAAATATAGATAAAGCATCAATAACATAATACATAAAAGAACAAGTAGTAATTTGGACTTCATAAAAATTAAAAACTTCATCTTTATGAAAAACAGTTGGGAGGTTGAAGAGATAAGCCACACAATGGAAGAAATTATATGCAAAACATATATCTGTTTATGTTCTTGTATTCAAAATATATAAATAATCTTTAAGACTCAACTATAGGAAAACAGCAATTGCATTTAAGAATACACGAAAGATTTGAACATACACTTCACCAAAGAAGATACATATACCTGTACAAGCCTAATAAAATGACTCAACTCCAGGGTGTTTGTGTGACTTAGTTGAGTGACTGACTCTGGATTTCAGCTCAGGTCATGATCCCAGGGTTGTGGTAGAGAGCCTCAGAGTCATGGGATAGAGCTCTGTGCTGAGTGTGGAGCCTGCTTAAGATATTCTGTCTCTCACACACACATACAAATAAAATAAAAATAAAATGACTAAAATTTAAAAACCTGACAACTTCAGTTACTGGCAAATATTAGCAGCAGTAAGAATTCTCATTTAATGCTGATGGGAATGAAAAATGATACAGACATTTTGGAAGACATTATATAGTTTCGAAGCTAAATAAACATTGTCTTACTACATGATCTGGCAATTTTGTTCCTAAGTATTTGCTCAACTGCTTGAAAACATGTAGATACTTGAATCTAAATGTTTATAGCAGTTTTATTCAAGATTATCAAAAATTGAATATAAACAATATGACCTTCTGTAGGTGAATGAACAAGCAAACTGTGGTATACCCACTTAAGGTGAATAATTTTTATCTTACTTGAAGGCTAATAAGCTAGAATGCCACATTTTCATGGATGCTGGCAAAAGATCTAAGAGTCCTGGTTCAAAGACAAAGGATTTCATTAGTCATGACACAGCAGTTAATATGCAGCTTCATATTCTCTGGTTACTCTTGATCCCAGGTGTCATCCAGGCAACATAGAGCTTCTCACATGAATGCTATGCAAGTAGTGAGTTTACATAACAGTTAAAGAATCTTAAACTCAGGAAATTCAATCTTTTATAATGAGATGTAAAACAAATGGCCCAACCTGTACCCTAGATGGAGACTATGTTTTTAATATAGTGAATAGCAAACAAATCTACTGGTAGATATTGTATTTCTATCTGATCTATATATTGGCATGGTTGAAAAGGTGTTGGAACAAAAGCTGTCAGTGTCTCTGCTCATAAGACTGCAGAAACATGAGAGAGCCATGGAGAACTGACTCAAAGCAAATAGTAATTTAAGGTTTAAAAATATGTAATCTCTTCAATTACATTGGCTTACAATTATGCCTATCTAATATTAATCCATTCCTTCATTCCTGGGTTAACTTTGACTTTCTTGCTTTTCATTTCTAAGAGAACTTGCACAATACAGTTTTTTATTTCCTTTATATGATATCCTCATTTATAATAATAATTTTATTCTTTTATAAATACACGTAACCTGCTATTTTAACTGCATTTTCTCAGATATCAGTTTTGATTGCTAAGGTTGCCACCTTTCTTTCATTTTATAATTTTTTGGTAATATCTTGTGATTTTTTGTGTGTGTGTATCTATCTTTTATTTGGTATTCCCTGTTTCCCCTGTGTTCAAATTATATATATTTTTTCCAACCCTAACCACAGTAATCTTGAGGAATCAATATGTGGCTTATACTGATTAAGTTCTATTACCTTATTTATTTGTAGTGAAAAATTCTCATTGTATTTGTGTGTTATTTTCTGCCTTTATAGTCTAGCCTAACAAAGTAGTTTTTTTTTTTTCTCAAGCAATCTCAGCTGCTTCCTGCTTACTACAAATTGAGGAGGAAACAAAATTCACACTTTTAGCTTCTTTACATTAATATTCTAAACCACAGTTTTAGACATTTCTATTCCTAAATACTCTTATCATATATATTTTCATATATATGCATCCCCCCACACATATTCCAGTAATTATTAGGGAATAATGGCAAGCAGATAAGTTTTATAATGAAATCCAACATCATTAAGACTTCGATAACATTTTACTTATATTTGTATTTTCTACACTTTTTCAGTCTATGGTATATATTTAATAATGAAATTATTTTTATCATGCAACATGAAAAGCAAAGTTTGTAGGATCAGTAGCTTCCTCCTCTATAAAAAAGTTTATTCTTAAATCATATTTCCATTTCTGGAAATATTGATGACAATATATCCAAAGAAATATTCACACTGGAAAACACATAAAAATCTGTATGAAATATAAAAGAATATCTATATCAGTATCATTTCCATATCCAGTCTATGCACAGAAATTTGTATCTGTAGATAGAAATTCCTCAGTGGCTAGAAACAGAGTTTGTATCTGGAGAGATAATATTTTTGCTGTGAATAACCCTGCAGATATAAACTAATCAATGATGGCTACAGTCAAGTTTTAACATGTACAGAAGGAGGGCTGAGAAATGTGTTAGGTCTCTATACAGAGTGACATTTTAATTGGAGGTCTTTTTTCAGAGTGAAATGCTTGAAAACACCTTCTTCGTTCTTAGTTTTTGGTAAATGAGGAAAGAAAAGCCAAGTCCAAAAATGTGGTGACCCAGTGTTCTTGGCAGTATCTCTGACAGAAGCAAAAATAAATACTATATGGAAGGACAGATGTTGCACTCAGCACCTTCTTTGAATTTCATTAAGCAAAATATCAGTTGGAATAAGCTAATAATTTGAGGAAATTCCAAAGCCCCTGAGGAAACATGGCACCATAAGCAAGAGTCAGCAAAAAAAACAAAAACCAAAACACAAAAAAAAACCCAGAAACAAAAACCTGCTGAATTGTGCCTGCAAAATTTTGAAACATTGGCTTTATCAGATTTAAAATAAAAAACAATGAAATTTAATATATACAAAGAAATTGAGTTCATTTAGGCTGCTATAACAAAATACCACAGACTAGATGGCTTAAAAGCAACAAAAACTTATTTCTCACAGAGCTGGAGCCTGGAATTCCAAGACTAGAGTGCCAGCATAGTCAGTTTCTGGGGAAGGCCCCCATCAGAGTTGCAAACTGTTCACATGGTAGATCTGGAGAGCTCTGTGGAGTCTCTTTTATAAGAACATTTATCCTATTCATAGGGTTTCACCCTCATGACTTAAGTGCTTCCCAAAAGCCCCACCTCTTAATACTAGATATTGGACATTAGGATTTCAACACATGAATTTTGAGGAGACATAAATATTCAAACCATAGAAAAAAAATTGGAAATATGATTAATGAACAAGACAATCAACTTTGAAAAAAATACATCTTTTAAAGAAATATACATTTTCTTAGAATGAAAATCGTTAAAGTTGTAAATATAGACTCAATGATTATTTTGCTGCAGATTAAACATAGGGAGAGAGAAATTAGAAATCCAGAAAACTGGATTGATTATCCAGATTACAACAAGAAAAACTTATGAATCTGAAATCAAAATTAGGATATATAAATGAGAGGCTAATAAATTCTCTCAGCAATAATTAGCACACATAGCACTAATTTGATTTTCAGAAAGAGAAAATAGAAAGAAAAGAGTATATATAACTTTTTGAAAATAAAATGAATGGAAATTATTGAGAGTCACCAGTGAGCACTGGTCAGAATAAATGAAAAGAAGTATATAAAAGTAAATAAATGGATATATTATAATAAAACCATAGAACTCCAAAGACAAAGTTGTTAAAGCAATCACATGAAATGGATTTAGTACAGATATACCTAACTTCTCAATAGCCACATTAGAAACCAATAAATGGAAATAATAGCTTGAAAATTCTGAGAGAAGCAGTTATTATTTTTTTAAGAGATTGGAGTCTATGCATAAAAGCAGACAGTTTGATTACAAATAACAAAAGCACACCTGCTCTATCCTAGGCAAACAATGAGCATTATTGCAAGGATGCTAGGTGTTTCATGAAACTCAAGAGCCAGCATGTACAATAGGCCTCCAAAGGAAACAGAACCAGGAACTGAAAATGGGGAGGGAAACTTAGCAGCTTGTGTTCATTCTCTCATTCTCTCATTTTCTTTCTTTGCTAACTTCTTCTCTCTGCTCTGCATGCCCGTGGATGATCTCAAATGTTCTATGAATATTGATTTTGGGTTGACAAATTTAGCAAGTAGATGAATTTACAAACATGGAAATCATAAATAATGAGGATTGATTGTATAATTTGGTCTCAGTTATTTCATGTGCCATTTTTTTGGTATATTCTCTTAAAAAATGTCAAAGAAAACCATAACTACGCATTCATAATCTATGACAGTTTTTCTCCCTTGGTGATAATCTTCAACATGTCAATTGCTATGTTGTCCTTGTTAGTGTTGGATGAACCAATATCCTGTATTGTGAACTTCTTTCTGACGAAAAGAAGAGAACCAACTGAATATATGATTCTTATATTATCACTATTAAGTTCAGTTTAAATTTGTTTGGATTAATATTAATTATCTTACTGATATATATGTCAAAGAACACATGACTTAATATGAAATATAGCCAATTATCTAAAACTGTATAATACCCTATTTACATGTTACATTATTCAGCATATTTTCATGTGGTGATTTTTTTATAGCTGTTTTAGTTAAACAGTCTCCAAACTTTGATGCAGCACTTTGAAGTTTAATTTCATCTTAATTATGATGAACAAATTGCCCCTTAATGATTTCCGAGCCCCCAAATTTGCATTTAAAAGTCTCATTGACCATTGGAAAGTAATGTGTAGTGTGCTTTCATTAATTCTTAATTGTGGCTTTGCAAAAAGAGTAATGGCACACAGAAGATTTCTGCCTTTACAAAAATGTATATTTTACCATTAAAGTATAAATACAAAAATTCTCTATTCATTATGCTCAGGATTTCCCCAATTTAATTTGCTTATACTTGTATTTTTAAAGATAATATTATAGAAAGATTACAAAAGAAAGGAACGTTATCCATGAACACGTAATTGGGGCTGCCTGGCAGACTCAGTAGCTTGCAATTCTTGATCTTGGGGTCATGAGTTCAAGCCCCAGATTGGGTGTAGAGATTACTTAAGTAAAAATAATAAATAAATACAACTTAAAAAGGAAATAATTGCACTTAAATTTAAGAATAATATCACAAAAATATACAGTTTCAAAAGCGAATATAAAATATAAAATATACCACCAACAAAGAAAGGTTTTTGTATTTTTTCCCCTCCAAAATCATCAGTTGCATATTTTATGTCAAAATTAGGAAATGCCTGGGGCACCTGGATGGCTCAGTTGGTTGAGGGTTGGACTCTTGATTTTGACCCAGGTCATGATTTTCAGGGGTGTTGGATCAAGCCCCACATTGGGGTCTACATGAGCCATGGAAACTGCTTGGGATTCTGTCCCCCCTCCCCCATTCCCCTCTTTCCCGTTGTCTCTCTCTCTCTCTCTCTCAAAAAAAAAAAAAAAAAAAGGAAAATTCAACCCAGGGAATACCCATTAAAATAGCTAATAAAATAAATTATCAAAATCTGTATAACTTAATATTAATCAAAACTTGATTAATCAATTCAATGGAAGCAGTTATAAATAAACAGATAATAAATTCATAATTTATTGGTTATATGGAAAAATGGCCAATAATTTCATTATTCACTGATATATGGTTATATGTCTAAAAAAGCAAAGGGATTATTTGAGAACATGATTGTATTAAAGGGATTTAGCATCTGGTTAGAAGATAAATGTGGGAATCATGATTGTTAAAATGTGTCTCAGAAATAAGCAGCTAGAATATAAATGAAAGTTAAGTGAAAGAAATTATAATAGCTATAATACTAACTAAATGTCCATACTGAGAAATAAGTATTACCTGAATAGTAAAATCCACACATACTCACTAAGATAGTAAATCAGGGTCATGAAAGCGAGAAAGCATAAGTATAGGAGGGGAGAGCACAAATAGGTTCATATTTCCTGGGTTAAAATCTCAGCTCTGCCAGTTATCAGCTCGGTGACCTTAGACAAGTTACTTAGCCACTGTGACCCTTAGTTTTCTCAATTTAAGTTCTGGATGTTAATAATAACTATCTCGTAGAGTTTTATAAGGTTTGAATGAGTTAATATAGTGTACATAAAATAGTGCCTGAATATAGTAATATAATAAATGTGTCAGTTGCTCATATTGTATGTAAAACATGAAAGTTTTAATCTTTTGCAAATAAAATCCAACCCTAATGCCAACATTCACAATCAAACCCAAAAGGGTTTTCCTTGAAATTCAAAATGATAATTTTAAAAATCAAATAAATTAAAATAAGCATAAATAATAAGGATAATATGGAATAAACAGCCAGGTATGTCTATCATTATAAGTTATTAAAGCAAAGTTAGATGTAACGGTAAGATACTGGAAGTATTAATAGAAATACAATAATATAATAATAATGAAGATTAATTAAAATAATAGTAATATCTATTGCTATGGATTTAAGGCTTGATACATATCAGTTATTCCAGTAGACTTTTAACCAGTATGCACCAACACAATAGGGTAGGTAATTTGTTACTATCACATTTTACAGAAGAGAACACAGAAGAAAACAAGGGGATTCCATAGCTTGTTATCACCTGTGTCTTTACAATGTGGAAAAATTACATATGAATAGTAAATTTCAAGAATATATTATACATTCACTATATATTTTATTAGATATTTTGCAAGTAATACATATAAAACTGGACACCTCATGAATCAGGCTTGGCCCAGAGTTTTTAGTCAAATAAACAGCAATCCAACCCATCAAGCCTGGGTGAATAATATCAGCTGTCCTACAGTTTTTCATAAGAGGTTTATAAGCAAACACATCAGAGAGCAAAATCGCAAAGAGAACATCTTAAGCCTCTTCTTACCATGTTCCCTTCTCCACTCATCTTCCTTCTGTCAAACCTCTCATGACCGCACCTTCTTTCACTGTCTATGTTTTTTCTCCCTCGCATCACTGTGCTGCACACATTTCCAATATCCCAGAGATGCACTCTGATACTTGATCTGATAGTATCTGTAGTTATAATGGGCACTTCTTCCCTTCTGTTTCTCCACTTTCAATCCCTAAGTCAGGTAAGTAATGCCTAATTCTTTCCATTACATACTTATTTATCTTCTCTCTCTTCTTTTTTGAATAAAAACTGCAAGCATATTTCACTGTCGGCATATACTCATCTGTCAAATGCTATTTTAATGGCATAGGGACCCTCCATTGCATGAATATTTAGTTATTTCCAACCACTTCTCAGTTGTTGGAAAATTTTATTGTTTTAAATTTTTCACAACTATAACCAACTGTAAAGCAAGCAGGCTTGCAGTTAATTATGCTAAAAGTTTGACCATACGCTTAATTACTTCCTTAGGATAAATTTCTAGTAATTGAATTTTTGGTTCATTATTTATACATATTGTTAAGGCTTTTGGTACACATTATCAAATTACCCTGCAGATAGTTTGTACACATTTAAATTCACTCCAGCAGAGACTGAGTGATAGTTAAAAAAAAAAAAGTATCTCATTGTTTTTTTAATTTTCATTTCACAATAAGGTGTGAAGCTGTTTAATAACTTTATTTTTGTCAAAAAATGTAGCCAGTGTCTTCATAGCATTTGTTGATTAAACCAGTTGAAATTGAAACTATAACAACACAGTGTGGTATATACACAAATACATGTGCACCCAGAACATGTATAATATTTCCTGTGTATTGAATAAACACACACACGTACACACATTTCAGTTCACTGATCACTTAAAAAATCAAATAGGTAGATGCCTAACTCCTAAATAATAGTATCACCTACATAAAGCAGTGTTTTTCAGTCTGTTTTCAAGTTCATAAGTGGTTTGTGTAATAACTTTAGGAGATCAAGGTAAACATTTTCCCAAACACCATACAATAGAACAGAACAATAAATCTATGAGTGTATGTTTCCTTAGTAGTATGTAAAATGTGTTTCTTACTGTGAGCTATGATCAAAAAAGTTTGAAAGCCATTGATATAAACAATCTGTAGCATCAAATACTCTAATGCATGTAGTGAGCTTTGTGTAACCCCTGGCATACAGTGAGCACTCAGTACCTATTTTGTTTAAGAATTATGATCATTACACACATGCATTTGTGTATATGTCATAATCAGGGAGATGTAAGGCTTTTTAAATGAAAATATGCCTTCCAATATATGTGTAACAAACCTCTTCTGAGGGCTTCCGCACTGATGACTTCTACAAATAGGGGATCCCTCCTGAACTTCGGGCTTTATTACATGCTCTTTGAAAAAAATCTAGTTTCTATTAATTGAGTCCAGCTTTACCTTAAGGTTGTAAGGATGGGCTTATGCATTCCATAACAACCAACCGCTCACAGACATAAATTGAAGCTGGCTAGTCTCTTGTGTACCATTGACCCTCCAGATGGGATGCAACTTTTCACTCTTCACAAAAACCAAACTAGCAGAATTCCCCTTACTTAAGTCTAAGGCTTTTATCTTGTTTGTAGGAGGGTATTCTTAAACAAAGATCAAAAAACAGGTGTCTCAGTAATTTCAAGATGCTTGAGTATATACAAGTCATAAATATTCCATATTCTTAAGATAATTATATACACAACTCATTTTTCTAGTTTATACTATTCTTTAAAATTTACATTCTTAATCAATTTAGGAGTTAGAATTCTGAGCATCCTGCCCTTGGAAAGGATATATCTTCTTATTGATAGTTGTAATTTATATTTAAATGAGACCATTAATTTTTCAATGATTTGATGCTAATAATCCTTCTTTGCTTAGGAACAGGCTTAAAATACAACAATTCTGCATTGTTAACTTGAGCATCCACCACATGATAAATGGGTTGCAAAAGTTATGCTCATTAATCAAAGGCCCAAGTCATGACCAAAACAGGAAGAGTGGTGATGGGCACATTGAAAAGCAACAGAAAAATGGCTTCCTCTTTAGTCCAAACCGTCTTCTTAACCAGAAGGGTATGAATCTATGCACCATTGATCCTCAAGAGGTATTGGAATATAACTTAGAAAGTCCTGCATGATCAGATCACTTTTTACATCTCTACGGACAGTCCTGGCATTTTGTTCTCCCACAATCATGGTCAAGTTATAATCTGTGATTGCAGGCTTCTCAGATGTTTCTTTTTCTATCCTGCTTTTGGGCTCTATCCTCTGCTTGTCCTTTATGCCACGTCTATGTCTCTGTAGACGTGAGACATGTATCATAATTGGTATGAGAAGTTATTTTAGAATGATCCTCAGAGCTTTGAATATCATTCTATCACAGTTTAAGAAAAGTTATTTATCTTCTGATTAGATTACATCATTGAGAAAGTCTCACTTTTATACTAAGTGAATGTATTTGTTTGCTTAAGATTAGCAATTAAGATTGCTAATATCCCCTTTTAAGTGGGACATAAAGTCTTAGGCTCAAAACTTTCTGCAGGAAGTAGTAATTACATTACATTAATTAGTAATTAGCTAAGATTGAATTACATGTTTTGTATAAATTTATTTGTTTTCAGAGATACCTTCTGCCTATAATACATGATTTTAATGTTCTTCTTATAAAAATGAAATAAACTTGTCTTTTGAAACAATTTTAACTTAAATTCTAAAAATGAGTTGTTTAAAAATAAGTCAGTAGATAAATATTAATGGATATGAGTAATATGGCAAAAGCCATGAGCTTGGAAGGTATATAAGTAAAGTTTTAGAAATCCTGACCTAGAATATTCCTCCTGCCTTTCTTTCTGTATCTTCAGTTTTCATCTAAAATGTCATTTTTGGCAGAAAGACAGCATGGACTCTCTCTAAAATCTGATTCCATTACCTCTTTTTGGCAGGGAAGTCTCCCTATCTTGCTCTATTTACCTTTATCCCCTGTATCAAGTTTGGTGAAGGTAGATGTCATTCAAAATGTCACATGATAAATATTTGTTCAGTCATTAAATATAGAACTTAAATGAACAGGCACTTAGGCTGTAAAAAGAGTGGAATTGTCATGATTAGTTTTCTAAAACATGGACTCTTCCCACCCCCCCCCCAAGACTTAGTTCTTCTTTTAAGAAAAGAAAAAATGCTTACAATCAATCACTCATGAGATAAAGAGGTTGTAACTCTAGACCTATTAAGCAGTGGGCATAAAAGAAGGAGGCTAATTCCAGGCTTGACTTACTAGCTGGAAGGGGATTCACAATAGTCCATCAGCCGGAGAGTCCAGAAACTCAAGGTTTGGTTGAGCTGAGTCACTAAGAGGCCCGTCATACTAAACATGTGGTTGAGACTGAGATAGAAAAACAACCATCCTGTTGATAATTAGTCTCAGAGTCTTTGCAATTGTTGATGCTATCTTGCTGACACTCCAGGCATGTTAGACATCCATGAAAAGAAGCCTGATCTGGGGTGGGTGTGACTGTGAACAGAAACTTATAAACCAGGACTATAAATAGAAATGAATGGCAGAGATTTAAGAAATCCCTAATTTGTAAGGGAGTGTGATGGATGCTGAGGGAGTCAGTTAGCCTGGGTAATTGCATTCTGAGAATATCTGTTATTGGAGAGATGACAACTTATCAGTTAGTCAGTAATTGAGAATTTGATTAGCCAATCAATAATTTACTACCTTAACTGTCCATAAAATATTTCATTGCAAGATCTTAAATGAATTTTGAAATTACTCGTGCTAATTAAATTTCTTTCTTAGGCAGTGCCTATGAAATCATAATACTCCTTTATTACAGCAAACTAAGAGCTAGTTAAAGAAAAAGGCCACTGCACAGAGGAAAAAAATATATATATATGGTGCTTTTAGTGTGCTCAATGTATGTAATATTGCAATATATAAATCAAATCATTATTACATTTTGCAACATAACAATTCTCTTAATGAAGAAGCAGATTATCCCCCACAGATGTGTGTTTTTTAATTCTCTTGGTATTTGAAGTGAAAAAAAAAAGTGGGGTGTTGTTTTATGAAGCCTGATTTGTCACCCATGGGAACCACTATATTGATGAATATACTGAATTGCAGCTGACAAGACATTTGTGGACATGTTGTCTAATCACAAGTACTAAAATATTACCTATTTCAAAACTAAAACTAAAAATAGAGCAAACATGGAAATGATACATGATCCCATATCATTTTAGAGCTACGTAGAAAATTGTATTCCCTCATTCTTTCAACAAATATTTATTGATCACATGTATCAGGTATTATACTATGTGGTCTCTGCCTCGAAAGATTTTTTGTTTTTGTTTTTGTTTTTACTGGTAGAGTTGAATTTTTTTGTATTTATTTTGGAAAATATGGGATCTCAGGATGTCACTGTGATAGAGACTGCTAGCTGTGTCTTTTCTTCTCAGCATGCACCTGGACCACATTTTCCATTATCCCTGTAATTAGATGTGACCAAAACACTGAGATCTGGACAGTGGAGCATGAGTGGCAGTGATTATGCATAACCCATGAAAGCTTTATGTTCTTTCTTCTCTACCAATTGGATACAGATAATAAGTCCTGGGAAATTAAGGGTACTGGATCCATTTAAGAAAAAAATTTTTTTAATTTTTATTTATTTTTGAGAGAGACAGACTGTGAGCAGAGGAGGAGCAGAGAGAGAGAGGGAGACACAGAATCCAAAGCAGGCTCCAGGATCTGAGCTGTCAGCACAGAGCCTGACACAGGGCTTGAACTCATGAACCATGAGATCATGACCTGAGCCGAAGTCAGATGCTTAACCGACTGAGCCACCCAGGTGCCCTAAAGTGTACTGGATCCTTAATCATTGAGAAATGGACATCTCACCAACGAAAAGAACCCCACTTTTGTTATATGGAAAAAAGAAAAAGACCCTGACCTCCACTTATGCTTTCTGTTACTTTGGACAGTGTGATTTCTCTAATTTACCTCATCAGAACATGAAGCTAATAAATATAGGCAGCACATATGGTTGTTGAGAAGAAGAAAGGTGTTTATACATGAACAGGGATTAAACCAGGCCCTGGTAAATAAATAAAGAGGGTTGGCTATTTTTATTACTATTTCTCAGAGGATCCTTAGGAATCTAAGTAGAAAGCTAAAGTGGACTCATGATATTACATGAGAAGTAAAATCTCTAATAATCTTGGGCAGGTTGGCTGAAGGAGGTGGGACATAAAATAGAGGTGTAGGATCATGAACATGCCCTCTGGTAAGAAAGTTGTAAATATACCAACCTCCTCATTAGATGCTGTAAATTCTCAATTCACCATGGATCTCTGTATTTCAAAGACAGTCTGATATGGTTATACCTTTCCATGGGGAAAACTCCCCACAATACCTGGAGAGTCACAAGTTGGTGTAAAGGAGGTAATACAAATAGCAGCTGAGAAAAAAATAAAAGGGAAGGAGTTCAAGGGGAAGAGGAAAAATTGCCTCAGTGGTAGCAGCAAAGCCATGAAGAAAAAATATGAAATCCAGAATCCCTCAGGGAAGGGAGAGAATTGAGGTGTCACAGGAATCCACAAAGTACAGCAGAAACCCATGTTATTTTTCTTCCCTTACCTTATCAGGGTAAATGAACTGGAGATATTTTTTGGGGGGACCAACGTGTATGGACATTATTATACCCATTTCCACTAGTCAGAGAATTGTGCATTCATGATATGTCTATGATATTGTCCACTATTGCCATGGAAAGTGTAATTATAAGAAAAGACTATTTAACCTCCATCTTGAATAAATGTTGGACTGCCTTATAATAATTACATAGATTTATGTTACCCTTATTTCCTCAAAAGTAACCTTAGGTCCATAAAACATAAATGTTCCTATTGTGCTCTCACTTATTAATTTTTATATAAGGAAGCAAAGCAGTTTAAGAAATTTTCTATTAACCACTTTGACAGCATTTATCTGAGTCATCTTGGTCCTGGGAAGTCAATGAAATTTTTATATTTCTCATTTTAATTTGACTGAAATCATTTTAAGTGTTTCTACGGAATATTTTCCTACCTATTTAGATCTTGTTATGATAACTTTTCCTTATAAGAACCAGAAACTCTTGCAGATTCAGGAGTTAGAGAAGAATCAGAAGAAAATGGGGTAAATGGGGAGTGGTGAGAAGTTCTGGGCTTGGAGAAGCACCTTGGATTCAGTGTTTAGCTCCAACGCTAACACAGGTGGTTATGGTTATTGCCCCACACACAGGCTCTGAAGTTCTCATTTTCAAAGGCAGGGGGTGGAGGTGGGGATAGGTATGTTACTTTTTATCCAACAGCATTCAGTACTGTTTTGTTTTGTTTTTTCATCTGATGAGGATCTCAGTTACCTGAGGTAAACATGTGACCTGAACAGAACAAGGCAGAATAAGCCCTGGGATTTTGCTTAAACTATCAGAAAGGAGGTCCTCCTCTGAGATATATTGCTGTGGCAACTACATAAGCTAAGTGACACTTCTGGTGATCTTTGGCTGAAAATGAGGTCACCACAGATGACAAGAGAGCCAAAGATGGGTAAGTGGAATTATATATCCATATAAAATTTGACCTCGTGGAGCCAGCTGTTGTATCTGACTCATCTACTGACCATTTATTTGGTTATGTTGATGATTTTCACAGTGTGATCCCCAGACCAGTAGCAACAGCACCTGGAAACTTGTTAGAAATGCAAACACTCAGGCCCTGACCAAAAACCCATTAACTCAGACTCTCTGGGGCTGAGGCACAACAGTCTGTGTTTGAACCAGCCCTCCGGGGGATTCTGCTGCCTGCTAAAGTTTGAGTACCCTGGGTTACATGAATTGCTGTGCTTCATTTGTTTTTTTAATCTCATATACGCCCTATATCTATATCTGTATCTGTATCTATATCTATATATCTATGTCTATCTAAACAGAAAGAGTCTATTCCCAATTACGCATGCCATTCATACATTCACTGGTTCATTTGACAAGATTGACTAAGCTCTTGGCACCTACAGTCTCTAGATGCTGAGAATAAGAAATAAAGGAGAAGTTTTCTAATTTCAAAGAACTCGCAGAATACAAGATAAATAAGGGTAATAAATACTTGAGCTGTCACTCTTCTACACTCATGACAGTCACTCCTAAATAAATCACCCTCATAGTCCTTCTCAATAAAGTACTTCAGTCAGGCAATACCAACCTAACAGAATTTGCTTAAGATGATACATGAGCCATTCTCTATTTTTGAGAGAAAAACAAACAATTTTATTATTAATTTTTAATATAACATATAAATTGTATTTTGATATAAAGTGGTTTGGGTCACAGATATATGGGATCTTTTCAGTCTGAGGCAATAAATTTTTCGTTAATCTGCCTGGAACAAGAGGCATTATATCACCATTATACGTATATATATCTTCATAGCATTGAGGTGTTCTTTCTTTGGAATTGTATTTAATTTACTCAAGGAACTTTTAGAAATGTGTGATGTAGAATAAAATACCAATTTTACAAATGTGGGTAATGCCAAAGAGAACACTTCTTGCAAGTATATCCTCTGCAACCTCACTGCGCTCCAGGTTACCAATGGCACATGATATGATAAATATTCTAATATAAATGCACTTAGAAGTACCAGAATGAGAGCATAGAAAGTCAGCTCTTGTAGATCAGGTTAAGAAGGTAGTTATTGGGTGTTTTACATCAAGGAAATGGAGAATGTGGGTGGGACAGAATAGATATAACATGACCCTATTTGTATTTGGACAAGACCATTCTGACTAAACAGACAGAAAGACAGCACAGTCCAGGACAGTAGACCAGTTTAAGTGCTCCCAGCTGCTAACCAAAGAAATAAACAGTCAAATACACAAATGACTGAATGACTAAATGAAAAGAGTACTCTCTGCTTTTGGTTAGACCTTTTGGGAGAGCAGGAGTGGGTAGTTGGAGCTTTGATTTTTTAAGCCTCTAAGCTCTGCATTCTGTCCATTAGACAGTATCAGAGTGATATTTTGGAAGGTACTTTTGATTCAGTGGTTCTTAAAAGACCAAAGTAAAGCTCAGGGGTGAAGGTGCAAGGAACCAGCAGCAGAGTTGTCAAAGAGGTCTTTTAGTTTCCTTCATAATTTTCCAACCCAGCCTCTTAGAACTAAAATTTAGGAAAAGCCAAAAAAAAAAAAAATCCTGACTTATCCAGGAGAAGGCTGTGTTTTGAGAATGGAAGGCAACATAACATAGTGGTAAAACAGTTAAAGAAGATGGCCACAGGTGTTAAACAGAGGCTGATTACAAAGTGATTTTGATCTGTACTTCCTTTGGAAATGATATGCTATAGCACTGATGGAGTAATCTAATCTCGATTGCAGGCCAATCCTTAGGCATTCTGTTTGATTCTGGGAGTGCTTGCTTCGGCAGCACATATACTAAAATTGGAATGTTCGACTCTGGGAGCTTTCTGCCCCAGTATCATTTATCTCTTTGGTGTAGGGATTCTACTTCAGAAAATCGGAGGAAACAGATGAAAGTGGAGAGAAAGCATGGAGACTAAAAAAACTCCCTAAGGGTTATCCGGTTCTTTTTCATTACCTTGTATTTTCCAATTGTTTCTTAAATATGATGCCAAAAGCACAACCAACATGGGGTGCCTGGGTGGCTTGATCATTTAAGTGTCTCAGCTCAGGTCGTGATTTCACAGGTCATGATTTCACAGTTCATGAATTGAAGCCCTATGTCAGGCTCCTCGCTGACATGTGGAGCCTGCTTGCGGTTCTGTCTCTCCTTCTCTTTGACCCTCCCTACTCTCTCTCACGTTTTCTCTCAAAATAAATACACTTATTTGAAAAAGCACAAACAACACAAAAATAAATTGGATTTTATAAAAATGCAAAACAATTTATTCATTAAGAAAGCAAAAAGATAACCCACAGAATTGGAAAAAGTATATACAAATCACATATCTGATAAGGCTCTAGTATTCAGAATGTAAAGAACTCTATTAACTCAACAATGAAAGACAAACCAATAGAAAAAATGGGCACATGACTTCAATAGCTATTTCTCCAAAGAATATATACAAATGACCAATAATCACATGAAAAGATGGTAACATCAGTAGTCATGAGAGAAATGCAAATCACACCACAATGAGATGCCGTGTCAAACCCTGTGGGGTGGCATTAATAATAATTTTAAAAATATTTAACAAGCATTGTCTAGCATGTAGAGTAATTGGGAGCTTCATAAATTGCAGCTGGTGGGAATGTAAACTGGTAGATCTACTGTAGAAAACAGTCTGGCAGCTCCTCAAGAAGTTAAATATAGAATTACCATATGACACAGCAAGTTCACCTTTGGGTATTTACCCTCAAAAATGGGAAACAGGTGTTCAAACCAAACCTTGACGCTAATGTTCACAGCAGGACTATTAACTAAAGGAAGGTGGAAACAACCCAGCTGTCTGTCAATTGATGAATGAATAAACAAAATACAGTATATCCATACGCTGAAACTGGGACCATAAAAAGGAATGAAACACTCCTACATGCTACAGTATGGATGAACCTTGAAATCATTATGCTAAGCCAAAGAAGCCAGACACAAAAGGCCACATCTTATATGATACTACTTATATGAAATATCCAGAATAGACAAGTCCATAGGGACAGAAATCAGGTTGGGGGTTGCCAAGGGTTGCAGAGAGTGGCTGCTTAATGGGTATAGGGTTTGCTTTGAGGGTGATTAAAATGTTCTGAAACTTGATGGTGGTGATGTTTACATTCATATTAAATTGTGAATATACTAAATGTCACTGAATTGTATACTTTAAATGGTAAATTTTGTCATGTGTATTTTACCACATACACACGCGTGCGCGCGCACACACACACACACACACACACTTATGAAAAAGGAAGTCATCTGGCTTATAAGACCAAAACTGTGAGGGGTTTGAGATGTTACCCCACCTGCATACTAACAAGTTACACTTTCAATGTTTTATATATATTCACACATACATAAGATCTCTACAGAAGGAAAGGGAGCAGGTCTTTTTAGTTACACACAGAGGAAAAATAAAATAATTGCCTGACTCCTCAAATTCCCATGAGATGATGTAATGAGAGCCAAATGTCACCTGAACATGCAGTGGGATTTTCACCATAGGAGAGGGATTTCAAAATTTAAAAACTTAGAGTGTATACAGAGCTGTTAGCGTAGCTGCCATACTATTCTCATCTCTTGAGATAAAGACAAACCTTATCTTCTACTCTGGAATATAAACAAATCCTTTCTAGGAGAGGAGAGAAAAGTCTTTACCCCAGAATGTAAACAGTTATCTCAGGGAAGATTTTAAAAAAAGGGGGGGAGGGATATGTAGACTCCATTACCCTTACAATGGAAGCAAACCAGCTCTAGAGAAAAAAGAGACAAGTATCTGAGTTTATCCCCTTCAGAATGTGAGTGAATGGCTGTTGGGGATTAAGAGATGTTCTTTGTCTGTATATCCTGTCAATTTCCTTAATTCAGGGGGCCTGGGCCATGTGGGAACGTAGGGAAAACCAGTTAGGACTGTCCTTCAGCACTAGTCTAAAAAAATTTTGATTTCCTTGTCACTATGCATCCCTCTTTTCTGTTTGAATACTTCCAAGAAACTCATTAATTTCTGGAGTCACTGACTGTACCTTTGAAACAAATTCAGCTTTTAGACAGGTTATGTGCCAGGTTTATAATGTAGTTATAATGTAACACAGAGTCGTATACAATTTTGCTTTGAAATCTGGCCAATATAACTGGTTTTGATAAGGCTTGCTCAAAATGTACATTTCAGCAAATTTCTGTATTAGCCTATTTTTAACTGTAAAGAGTGAAGAGTGGTATTGTACCAGAAAACAAAAAAATAACAAAATGATTTAGTAAACAGACTACTTGGGTCATAAGAACTTTTAATAATTCAGTCATTTCTATTTAATGCTCCATTAAATTGGAGGTAGTGTCAGCCCCCAAAAATTGAGATTACAATTGTGTGACAAATGTGTAGAATTTAAAAATAAGATTTTGGATTGAAGAGTATTTACAGAGCCCTTTCTTGCCTCTATATTTCTCTTACCCTAAAGAGAACATATTATGAAATCTGTGTGCCATAAGCAAGAACACCCTTGAATGATGACCCATCACATATCTAAACCCCCCATAAATTCTGTTCTAATCTTAGACTTCATTAATATGGGGAGGAGAGATCTCTTTCCAGGATGCAAAACAACAAAGTACCATTAAAGTAGGCCAGTTTCCTGACCCAGATGCTCCTCTTCTTTAAGTAAGTCAGTAACCTTATTAAGGTAATGGAAAAGAGACAGAGATTGTCAGGGAGAAGACAAGAGAGCAAACCAATTGGAATTTTTTAGTCTAGATTAGAAGAGGTGAGAAGGGCCTCGACTGAAGTGTGCAGAATCATGATGTGTATGATAAGAACTGCTCACACTCACCCCTCTATTGCCTATAATCACAGAGTAATACAGTCTTAGTGATCTATGATAGCAAAGTGCTTCTAGTTCATTTATCGGCTCTTCTCATAACATTAACCTTTTCCCTACCTTATGGGCATGAGGCTTGATATAGTAAATATCTCAGTGATCTTCAAAATAGAATGCACAAGTTTAGTGGAGCAGGTAGTGGAACTGTTTATAGAAGGAGAAGATAACTTTTATATATTGAATACATATCATATGCCCAGTGGCCCAGATTGGAGACTACACAGTTGTCTGGAGATTGAACTATTCTTCTTCAGTAAGTGAGATACAACCATTCTTGAGAGATTGGGGGGTGAACCTGTTTATGATTTCAGCTAAGTGGGGCAAAAGCTATGCATATAAATCCCACCTCCCTTATAAGCGATCCTGTGCCAAAATTCCTGAGGAAGGCATGCAAACTAGGACTTGCAACCTCGATCAGTTAACCAATTGACATTGACCAATTATTTAAACTTTGATTATTCACCTGGAAAATGGGATAATTACACATGGCTTGCAGAGTCATTATGCAGATGAAATAAGAAAAGTGTCTAAGGCAATAAATCAGTACTTTCCCCAGTCTTGACATGGATTACTTTTCCTATGGCTACTCCTTTTCATCTCATATATCTTGGCTTTAAAGAAATCCCTTGAAAGAAATTTTCCTAACCTTTTCACTTAGAGGTCTCTACCATATTAGTTTCTAATATTACACCATATGTTTTCCTTATAGACCTGATCAAAATGCATGAGTATATAATTTTGTCATTACTTTTGTTTTGATCTCTCCTCTACTAGACTATAATGTCCATAATGGGCTAAGACTGTGTCTGCTGGCCTAACTATTGCATTTCTAGCATCTGTCGCATTTCTTTTACATTTAGGTTCCCCATAGGTATTTGTTGCATGAATGAAAAAGTTTATTAATTATAAGTAAATAGCCTTTTAGAGGAGAACACATGAAGACTTTTAACTGAGCTGCTGGCAAAATGAATATTTTTAATAATTAATAATGGGAGGAAAGGGACAAAGTATATGGGATAAGTCAAGTCTTTAGGGACTTGGGGACTCAGGGACACTCATGTGCAGTGTTCTTTTTATTCAACCTAAAAGGCATTGAAAAGAAAATCATATTAAGTCCAAATTGGTTATTATATAAATATCTGCTTTACTGGAAAAAAATATTATGGAGAGCCTCCATATCAGTCAATATAACTAACTTATCTCTTTGTGAGACTCTTTCTGAGGAAGAAGTTAAAGCTTATAATCTATTTACTCCCTTTATCAGAGGAAATTCCAAGAAAAAGGGAAAGAAAGATAGGTAACACAGTCTAATATCTGTAACAGTCCAATACCTGGACTGTGAGCAAATAGACTAATAGTATTTGTTAGGAAAGGGGGTCTTATCTATTGAGTAAGATAGTCTCTTATTAAGGATTGCTTGTAATAGAAGAATAGCGAGGAGGAGGAGGGGGAGAAAAAGAGGAAGAAGCCAGGGCATAAAATGGAGATAATTTATAGACTAAATGCTTTCTATTTCTGTAACTAATTTAGAGACCTTATGTATTCTGGTCCAGTGAGTGTGTGTCCAGTGAAGACAAAAAAAAAAAAAAAAAAAAAAAAAAAAAAAAAAAAAAAAAAAAACCTCTCTGGGCAAGAATTCCAAAACATTTCTGTTTCTTGACAAATGAAGCATACTACTTGGAAAGCGTATTTGCCTCTTGTGTTTTCCTCTTCCTTGAATGTAGAAATGATACCTATAGAAGCGGATGCTGTTTTGTGACCATAAGGAAAAAATATATAATAAAATCCAAGAGTTTCAAATAAGCACTAATCTTGATATACAGAAGCTGCTGGAGTATTGTCATGAGCCACAGAACTGTAGAATTATTATTTAAGATAAGCAACTCTCTATTTATTCAAGGTACTGTAGCCATTTTTGGTTACTTGCAACCAACAGAAGAGAATTGCTAAATTACAGAGTCCCTATTAAAATGATGGAATCATCCTAGTTAATGTTTTGGAAGATCAAATACATTTAAAGTGTTATAGACACAAATATCAATAAATCCATCTGATTATTCAGAAACCCTTAAAATAATACCGAAATCTATTTTTTAAAAAAAGACATACCACTAAGGTAACAGTGATTTTCTTGACTGCATATTTCAAAGATTTTCATCCACTGAAAAGCTACTTAATCTATACAGTCCCTCTACACGGATCCTATACTATATATTCCGAAATCAATGTATACATATATTGAGTTTCTGTGAACTTTGTCAACAAGCTCAGGAAATGAAAACGCTTTCAGAGAACTTTTGTTAACTCTTGATTTTCATATTAATCACACTTCACAGGATGAGGCCATGTTTTTAATTTAAAATTTACTTTTTGTTCCACAACTACTTGAAAATCCCAGATTTTCTCAGATAACTGTTTCTTTTTTTTTTTTTCCTCATCACTCCACTTCTTTTCTTTATGTGGGTTTGGACTCAGAAAAATTAAATCTGATTCAATGGTGATTTGACACATATTCTTTTACCCCTTGTGCCATAGTTTACTTCTGTCTAAAATGGAGTGAAAGAGGGGTGCCCGGTCTCAGTCGATTAAGTGTCCAACTTCAGCTCTGCTCATGATCTCACAGTTTGTGTGTTCAAGCCCCACATCAGGCTCTGTGCTGACAGCTCAGACCCTGGAGCCTGCTTCAGATTCTGTGTCTCCCTCTCACGCTGCCCCTTTCTCACATACGCGTTCTCAATCTCTCTCTCTCTCTCTCTGTCTCTCTCTCTCTCTGTCTCTGTCTCTCTCAAAATTAAATAAATATTAAAAACATTTTTAAATGGTGGGAAAGATTCCTACCTTACTGCTATTTTAGATTAAAAGAGAACGTCCCATTTATAGTGTATTTTTTCCCCTTTTGTAGTGGTAGAAATAAACGCAGAGTTGTTGACTGAACTCACAAATTTTGAACTGTGATTAGTACTTAAGTTTTCCATTGTTTACTCAAATGGGAAAAGGGGAAGGGTCAAAGAATCAGAGAAGCTTTGGCTGAACTCCATTAATTTGTAAGTAACTGAATCAAAAGAAAAACATGAATGACATCCCCAAATGACTTCATCATTATCTTCTTAGAGGTACAAAAGTCACATTGTCTTTTGTAGTAGGCAGCATTTATATGGAAATGAGGGTGGCTCAAGAAGCAAGAACAATAAGGCTTTCTGCCTGGATGTGTTGACCTCAAGATCTCTGTGTGGGGAGCTCCGTGCATATGGTCATTGAAACTTCAGATAAGACCACAGTTACAGAATCACAGAAGTGGCCTCTGGGGCTCTTATCTGGAGATCATGATCAAACACAGGATTTATTCATGCACTGTCACCACATAAGTAAAATATAAAGAGCATCATGTAAAGGGATCTCATTTTTAAAAAAGAACTGAAAATAAATTTTCTGGATTTTGGAATACCTAGATATATGGAAGTTTCAAATGAGAAGAAATATTAGAACTAATAAATTCAAAGTCTTCATTTTACAAATGAAAAGTAAAGAGTCTAATGAAAAGTAATAACATAAATCATATTAAAAAGTAGTTAATAACAAGAAAACCAAGTATCCTAATGTGTGGCTCTATCCTGGTTTTACTTTCTTTCCTATCATTGTGTTGGGATAGTTTCCCTTTCTAGGTGAGTGTTAAACCATGGATAAATTATGTAGGGAAAAAAAAAAGACCATCTGTTCATCTGAAGCAAATAAATAGTATATAAATAATATTGCCTCTATAAGGTGGCTTTGCAGGAAGTATAGAGAGTAGAGGACTTGAATTTTATTAGTATTATAAGTGGAATATGTGGTCTTTGAGTGGTAAGCCACTAGAAATGTGTAACACCACTGAGCTGATACCCTACTCCCACTCTCATTTTGTGTGTTCTCATGGCTTAGATTTAGCTTTGATTTTTGGAACCTGTTCCAGCTTTTTGCAGGGACATCAGTCTGCCTGATTGATCTGGGTGCTAACCCTAGTTCAATTTTGTCAGTCTTTACTCAACATTTCTGAACCTCTGGTGACCTCAATGATAAATCTCCAGAACTACCTAGAAGTCAGTAGCCCCACTTTAGTTAGTATGAGCCTACTATAAGTGACACATATTCACAAAAATACGTAAAGATCACAACTCCCCTGCATCAACCTTAAATTTATCAACATATATTAGACATTGTAATTTGATCCATGTTGGTCCCCCAATTTGGATCTCCACTTGAATGTTAGTTACCGATCCCTAACCTGATTGAATGTCAATGAAGTCTTACTATGGTCCATACACACTAGGGTGACAAGTAGTTATGATATTGTATGAATTCTGTGCTATCATAATAGCTTTATAATTCTTCCAAATAAAGCCAGTTTGTTCTGGGGGGTGGGGATAATTCCAACTACACTGATTGTCTCAATCAACTTCCTGTTGTAGTCACAGCATTACATCACATTCCGTTTATACTTATTAAGGACTTTTGATGATACAATGAGATTTATGGCAATGATTATTTCCTAGTATTTAGTCTTTTCTTAATAAGTTCTTTCCTTAATAATGGGTTTTGAGTTGAAGGTAGCAATATGCCCAACTAAAAGATTGCAATTCTTAGCCCCCATTACATGCAGGCTCAGATTCTAGCCACTGAGAGATAAGAGGATATAGGGTGGTTTTAACTTCAGAGAGGCTTCAGAGGTGGGAAGAGAAACTGGGTTGGACAGCTATTATTCTTGGAGGATAATGGACATGCCTGACATATACATGCTCGCAGGCATACAGACAGACTTCCAGAATGCAAACACAGACAAATCAGGAAATGATTAACAAGAGAGTATCTCAGGGGAGTAGAGCATGAGGCCATACTTTGGGCTAGGTCAGCCAGTGTCTACGCAGTCTACCAGCAGGCTATGATGACTGGATGACCAGTGACTAGGAATGTTTTCCAAATTCTCTTTCTCTGAGGGCATTTTTTAATATGATAATTCTAGCCCCCCCCCCCCATCATGTATATAGAGTGTGTTGGACAGAGATAATTTATATCTTACGGGTCACTGGGATTAATGAAGACAACACAGATATTGAGGAGATACAATTTTGGGATTGCCTATGTATGAAGAAAGAATTTCCCCAAAGGCTCAGACTATGGCAAACTTTGCATTCAGTTTACAATACACGTTATTTATTGTTATCTTGTTAAAAGAACTCTGATCCCTGAAGACCATTTTCCCATCACTGGGGCTGCCCAACAGTAGACAATTTTTCATATATAGAAAAAGGGAAGCCACTTTTAACTTTCTCTTCTGTCACTAGCAACTGCAATTATTTTCTTACTGACACTAACTCACATCTAGTATTCTTTTAATCTAGAGCAAGTTCTCATATTCACCCATCCTTATAAGTATATGAAAATAACAACTGAATGGTCATAATTCCCTGTGCTGTTTTCTTGTTTAACATTAAATTTTAACATCCAGATACACATCTGTTCCTACCTTGATAAACATTGCCGCAAATATACTAATTAACCTATTAAGTTATTAATCTATTAGTAAAAAATGGATTTGTGTGTTCCTAAAATAAAGAATAGAACAAAGTCAGAGAAAGACAAATACCATATGATTTCACTCATATGTAGAACTTAAGAAATAAAACAAATGAGCATGAGAGAGACAAACCAAGGAACAATAGGTAAATTTGATTGGATAAAATGTTTTGCCCATAGTGTTGGGGATTCAAATTTTCATTCATCCTGTGAAGAGCAAAGAACATATTATCAAGTCACTGGTGTAAAGCAACTCTAGGTATTCATATGATTTTTTTTTTCTAGTTTTTCTTTGGACACAGGTAAAACCCTCTTCATATACAGAAGATGGTATATTAATAATAAAAGGGAAGATCATCATCAGTGATTGAATATGTTTAATGGGCTAAATGCTTTTATTGCATCAACACATTCTTATGAGTTAGGTTATTTTCCTCTATAGATTATTTTAGCCAGATTGAGAGATCAAATCACTTCTAAATTTTTACACTGTCACAATTTTGAAACTGGAATGAGAAAGCAATTTTTTCTAATTTAAAATTAGAATTAGTTATTTCATTTTTTTTAATTTTTTATGTTTATTTATTATTGAGACAGAAGGAAACAGAGCATGAATGGGGGAGGCACAGAGAGAGAGGGAAACACAGAATCCGAAGCAGGCTCCAGGCTCTGAGCTGTCAGCACAGAGCCCAACGTGGGGCTCGAACCCACAAACCGTGAGATCATGACCTGAGCCGAAGTCGGACGCTTAACCAACTGAGCCACCCAGGCGCCCCAAGAATTAGTTATTTCTACTCCTTCAGATTTATTATGTAGGAGAAATATGGTGACATATTGCTAGGATTAATGGTAAACTGGCACTTTTTGGTGGGGCTGAGAACAACGACTAGTCTTTGTAAGAAATGAAAGAGAGTAAGCCCTTTCCCCAACATGTGAGCATACAACAAAAAGATGGCTGTAAACTGGACAAGGCTGTCAACCCTCACCGAGAACCAGACTGTGCTGGCACCCTGATGTTGGACTTCCAGCCTCTAGAACTGGGAGAAATAAAGATTTGTTCTTTAATTCAAGCAGGCTCTAGTGTTCTATTGTAGTAGTTCAAATTGACTAAGACAGAAGTAAAGAGAACTGGTTCATAAATGAATCAGAATAAAAAAAGAAGATATAGAGAAATATTGAACTTTTACTTTGTTATAATGTCACATGGCCATAAAGTCATTGAATAATATAGAAAGCAACCAATTTTATTTTTATCCACATAGAATAAAGGGCATTTCATGTTCTAACAAAGCTTTCTGCTTTAAAATATCACTGTTCTCTTGGGACCTGAAATTTCTATTCTGAAGATTTTTATTTGACACTGTAGTTAAATAGCCATATATTCGTTGAAGTGTGCCAGAATAACAATGGATTGGAATCTTCCCACACTGCAGGCATAATTAATGAATCCAACTGATACAATATGTAAAGTCAAAAGAGTGGATACTTCCTTCACACATGCCTGTCCAAAAAAATGTCAGATTCACTTTGTTTCAGTACTTGCTTAATATCAAAGATTACAAGTATATGACCTCTCAAATAACTTTTAAGTGCTGATTTTTGCTTTTCAATATGTTGAATACTTCTCACATTTTAAACACAATCAGTTTAGAAGATACATTCTGAAATCTTGAAATTAGGAATCATATGCTGGGCATAAAGTTAATCAAGTATTGTAAAGTAAAAACTGGAAAAACCTTGCATCATTAAGTTCATAAAACTACTTTTTATAGAATTTATATAACTACTTTTTTAATATTAAAAATCAGAAGACCTGCATTTGAAATTCTTTCTGTAGCATTGAGTATTTAAAAAAATTTTTTAATTTGTTTTTGAGAGAGAGAGGGAGAGCATGAATGGGGGAGAGACAGAGAGAGGGAGACAGAGAATCTGAAGCAGGCTCAGAGCTGTCAGGACAGATGCTGACATGGGGCTTGAACTCACAAACCGTGAGATCATGACCTGAGCTGAAGTTAGACAACCGAGCCACCCAGGGACCTGGATTTTTAAAAATTAGAAACTAGCACTCTTCCTAAACTTGCTTCATTTTGGAAAACAAATATTTTTAAAACTTCTTTAATATAGTCCACTTTTGAGAAAATATAACTCTGTGATAACTTTGCTTGTTTGGTGTTATGGACTGAATTGTATTCCTGTCCCAAAATTATATGTTGGAGACTTAACCCCCAATGTGACTGTATCTGGAGATAGGGCCTGTAAGGAGGTGGTAAACCATGTTAGGTATAAGGGTGGGGCCCATGGCTGATAGGATTGGTGTCCTTATAAGGAGAGGAAGAAACGCCAGAATTCACTCTTTCTGAAAACAAAGAGAGAAGACCTTGGAAAGACACAGTTGAGAAGGCCCCATCTGCAATCTGAGGAGAAAGGTCTCACCAGAAACAAACCTTGCTCACACCAAGATCTTGAACTTAAAACCCCAGAACAGTGCGATAAAAAGAATTCCGTTGTTTTAGCCACTCAGTCAGGGTTATGGCAGCCCAAGCCATACATATATGTGGACATACATTAATGGATCCAGAACAATGCCTGGTACAAAGAAAGGTGCTAAAAAGATTATTTGTTGAATAAAGGAATAAACGTGGAGAGTTTTCAATAGTCAATACAACTGCAGTTGTCTTAACCTCCATCTCAAAGAGATGTCCATAAACATCTAATGAATGCCACTTTACTCTGTTTTGTAACCTGTGCACATTTGTGTTTTGTTAAATGTGTAGCTATGCTTATGTAATTATGAAGATAAATTCTGCATTTGTATTGCATTCAACATCTAAGTAAGATCACATAAGGGTACAAGAATCACCCTTGACACACACTGGTCTCTAACATCAGGGCCTCACTGTGATGTTGTTTCAAGTCCTGGAGCAGGTAGACAACTGACCCCTGAGGACAAAACCCTGTTTTGCCTATAGGAACACAGGAACTGGGCAACAAAATGACTTCATGTCCATTTAATATTGTGGCTTTCAGACCAAAAGCAGTATATCGGTAACTTCCCCTCAGAGCTCATTAGGGCCCTTAATTAAAAGGAAGCTAGGAAATATGTAGGACCACATGGATAGTAGTTGAACAGTAAATATATCTGCCACATAACCAGTCTTTGGTTCCAAGTTTTTGGTGACTGTTTATTGAACCTATTCTGGTACCAAATACTCATGAATTGTGGTTTGCTCAGGAAAATATTTCAAGGATTTAACACAAGAAATTAGGTACTTAAAAAATATTTTTAAGGAATGATGTGAAGTTCAACAAAACAGAACGATTTCAGGGAGGCAAGAAGTTTAGAGGAGATTTTTCTTTGTGAGCTTATGTTTTTATTTAATATTTCTTTTGAAACCTCCAGCTGGCTTTATGAATTTTCCTGGACACATTAATTTTCTCTCTCACTGCCTTGCAGTCTAATTCCTATGATGTTGCTTCTACCTTCCCTATTGGTGCTACCTAGTGCTTTTCTGCAAAAGCATTGGTATATTATTCTCCTCTTCAATAAATTCCAAGTTGCCCTCAGTCTCTCAAGGCTATTTCATTGCCTTTTTCCTCCAGAATTTCCCCTTCTCACATCTAAGCAGAACTATACCTTTTCTCATTTCCCCTTAATATTTCCAGGTTTTTTTTTTTTTGTCTTTTATAGTTTATTGTCAAGTTGGTTTCCATGTAACACCCAGTGCTCATCCTGAGAAGTGCCCTCCTCCATGCCCACCACCCCTCTCCCCCTCTCCTCCTCCCCCATCAGCCCTCAGTTTGTTCTCAGTATTCACGAGTCTCTCATGGTTTGCCTCCCTCCCTCTCCCCAACTATTTTCCCCCTTCCCCTCCCCCATGGTCCTCTGCTAAGTTTCTCCTGTTACACTTATGAGTGAAAACATACGGTATCTGTCCTTCTCTGCCTGAATATTTCCAGGTTTTGATACAGCATATATCATCCTCACGTTTTAATTACTCAAAGTACTTATATCTTGCTATTGTCTGAATAAATTCACACTTAGAAAATGTATTATCAAAAAAAGTCAGGTTACAGATGAACATTTTGTGCATAGCTATTTTTATGCAACATACCTACCAAGGACCACATGGTAGCAGCAGCTGTGGTATCATCCCCACAGTAGGCTGCACATGTTTCTCAATCCTCTAAGTTCCTTCACACTGACTACATTTCCCTCTTAATTTGATGCTTAAAATCTTCCCGTACAATGGGCAGCACAACTATTCGGTCAATTTACAGGTGAGAAAACAGTACAGTATTTCATAATTGTGGAAAAATCATGAATCTTTCTCAGACATACCGACTCCAAATTTAGTAATTTTCATTTTAACATATTTCTATGAGCTATAACAGCATATATTAAATATATGTGTATATTTAATACATATGAATATATATACACATATATCTTGTAAATTTAGGAAGACAAGATAGAATTTTCCACATTTTAGAAATGAGAAAACTGAGGCTCAGGAAACATAGGTAACTATGCGGGGGGGCGGCCGGCAACAACAACAACAAGCAATAAAGCAGAAATTCAGCCTCTTATTCAGAAATCTGACTCCCTGAAGAAATATTACACATGCAACTGTCATTATCTACTTTGAAGAAATGGTACAGTGCAAGGTGTATTGAAGATATATATAATACAAAGAATGCTATTTACAATGAGACAAAAAGTCACTATTGAGTGCTCTTCTAGGAAGTTAGAACTTAATGTTTTAAGTCTTTTTAAAAATATTTATTATTTTGAGGGAGAGAGAGAGAGAGAACGAGAACAAACACGAGCAGGGGACGGGTAGGGAGAGGGAGACACACAGTCTAAAGCAGGCTCCAGGCTCTGAGCTGTCGACACAGAGCCCGATGTGGGGCTCAAACCCATGAACTGTGAGGTCATGACCTGAGCTGAAGTCAGATGTTTAACTGACTAAGCCATCCAGGCACCCCAGAACTTAAATTTTTTTTCAGCCTTATAATTCATTAAGTATCCAAACAGAATACTAATTTCCTTTGTTAAAACAACTGTCAGAAAACTTAAATCATTAAATCCATTATCTATAATTTCTACTAGACAAGATTCTAAAATCAAGAGAGATAAGTTGATTTAATATCCTAAAAATATTGATTGTGAAGTCTAGATTAGTACCTGACTTTAAAATACAAATCTTTGACATTTTCACTGCAACATGTTTCCTTGACCGGAGGGAAAGTCTAGTCTCTTTAAACACTCAATAAAGTCTTATGATGTGCAAAGCAAACTCAATGAGCAATTAGTAGGAAGTGGTACCATTAACTGAAATGGAAAAATCTGGAAAAGAAACAGGTATAGGAATACAAATATAAGTTTCTTTATGGACATGTGGGAATACATAAGAAAATCTAGGTACTTTTGTATTCCTATTAGTAACATTCCTCTATGCAATTGCTTTCTTTTAATATGTCGAAGAGCTATCTTCCTGAATGAACACATACAAACCTAAAGATATATTTGCATGATATTCCATTCTAAGAATGTATCATACTAAATTTAAGTAATTTCCTACTTATGAAAAGTTAGGTTTTCAGATTTTTGTTACTATAAATAATTCTGCAGTGAAAATCCATGTTCCAATAACTCAGCATACTTTTGTAAATATATCTAGCACATTATTATTGGCAGCTTTATTTACATACCACAACATTCATTATGCAATGTGTACAGTTGAGTGAGTTGACGGATGTACATTGTCATGTAACCACTGCCACGATCTTAGTATAGATCATTTCCATCATCCTCAAAGTTTTCTTGTGATACTGTATAGCCACTCCCTTATCGTTTCCTCTGGCACCTGCCAACCACAGATCTGATTCCTGTCACTACAGTTTTACTTTTTCTATAATTTCACATGAATAGATCATAAAGTGTATATTCTTTGATGTCCTTTTCTTAGAATTCTGCTTCTGATTCAACTGCTTTTCCAGCATAATAGTAGCTTGTTATGTATATTACCATATATATATAGTGATATGATCTATTATATATAATGTGTATTTTTCTATGGGTATCATAACTTTTGATCAATCCAAAATTGAGCAGAGGTTGTGCTCAAACACGTTGAGCTAGTAAGGTTTCCCATCTATGCTAATTGATCTGTATATTTGCTGGAAAGCAAATGCAAACATAAAAGTCTGCTCCAGCTTTTACTTTGCACCAGTCTCTCTCACTTTTTGTCTACATATGCATGCAGGTCTTGTCAGCAAGGATGTGTCAGTGCCCTGGACCCTGTCTGTTCTATGTTGCACATGTATATTGCCCTCAGTCAACCCGGGGTATCTATTGGAGCTTTGCAAGCCCACCATGGTGGTCTCATTTTCCAGCACTACCTGTTAAATCTCCAGTTACTTCATTGTTGTGTTGCTTTCCACCAATCAGACCTGCAAGCTATTGCCCCCGCCCTGTCCACTTGCCAGTTTGCCACTTGCTTTGTAACATTGTTATTGTTTCTTTAAAAGGGAGACACACCAGGACACACACACACACACACACACACACACACACACACACTCTCTCTCTCTCTCTCTCTCTCTCTCTCTCTCCAATGAAGTTCTTTATGACCAGTAGCATGTAAAAATTTTCTTCATATAGGTCTTGTGCATTTTTGGTAAGTGAATTCCCAGTCGTTTTATATTTTTGGTCACCATATAAAGGGAATCATTTTTTCTCATAAATATCCCATTGTATGTTAATTGTTCAAGAAAATTCCAAATATAGAAGGGGAGCCTTTCAACAATGGAAAGATTATTATTTTCACAACCATATCCTATTACTTCTTGTTCATAAAATACTGTAATTACAAGCCAAAATCAAACACAACTTCATCATAAGGGTAATATAAACTCTATTGAAATGTCATAAATATTTTACTAGGCATTTAATTTCCTGTTTATGTTTTTATAACATCTACTTCAGAGTTATGGGTATCAGGACTTGCCTTGAAATGGGAATGATTTTCTTTAGCATATACTGGAGTTTGTCAATGCAGACTAATCATGAAACTGTACCTAAAATTGAACATTTGCATTTTACAGATAAGAATTTTAAATATTGACAAACAAGCATCTAAAAATCACAATGGTAGCATTTGAGTTATAAAATAATTTAATTACTACAAATTCTTCTGCTCTTCAAAGCACAGTGGGTTTTATTAATCATAGAATATAATAAATAAGATTAAGAAACAAAGAAGGAAATTTCTGAATTTCCTGGAAGCCAAAGCCTAAATACAACCACAGGCAATTATATATCAGTCACACACGCATGCATGTATGCACACATTTAGTTTCTATTTGACACCAGCAATGTTCTCCACTTGCTTCTGCCCTCCTGTGTATGTTTCAGGACTGGTATGAAAGTCTGAGAAGTACATTTCCTGCAATTTATTGTCAATATATTCTAGCTTGCATTCCATCAGTGAGAGTTAATCCCATGAGATTTGGAAGTAGGAAGTGGTAGAATCCTTATACCTGTAACATCATTGCCAGGCATGGACTTGGGCAGCCTGCACAGATGAGGCTTGGCAACAGCTTCCCAAAACTTGATTTAGGGCAATCACCTGCTTTAGGACAGCAGGATCTGGTATCCTTGAAGAATCATATAAGTTCTTGCTGCCCTGAAACCAAGACCTGGGCTATGAGTGTGTCCTCATTGTTGGGGCGTCGCTACCCCCAGGCCCACAGCTCAATTTATTTCTATTTCTATTTCAATTGAAAACCATGAGCTCACATGGATACTTGTACTTCCTATTCTACACAGAACTGATTCGAGTTTTCTCTCTTTCCATGAATGTACCTCCTCTCTCAAACAGTAGGGAACCTGACTCCCAATATCCTGAAATACGTATCTGTTTAGTCCATCCTCCTTTTATATAATGAGTCTGCTGTTTAGTAGCTTCTTGTCCTCTCTCACATATCCCTTTTACCCCTCAGGCTCTGCCACTGTACCCTACATTACTCCAACACTGCCTCCCATAGATTGCCCTTCTGCCCACTCTTGGGCTCCATCCTCCTGCTCTGGGCTTCCTCCTCTGATGCCTCTATAGGGTGCCCTCATCACCTCACTCAGGCTCCAACACCCCTCCTCCTAGGGCCACACATGGGCAATCGGTCATGGGGGAGGGCACAGGATTCCCTTAAGAAACCCTTTGGGCATAATTACCCTTTGCTTCCTAGCTCTTCTCTCTCCTCCCAGTAAAGAGGACCTTCTCTAACTTCAGTGGAATGAATTCTCCTTTTAATATCATCTGTATTCTCCCATGCCTGACATCCCCTGTGATGGAAAGCTGTATTTGTACCTTTATCATGTTGTACCCTGTCATTCGTCTCTGAATTGTTAAAAGTGGAATGTCCTGGTTGTCTGCAATAGAAAGACAATGGATAAAATAAAGTACTAGGGGCAGGGGGAAAACTGCTGCTAAGGTTTAAAGATACAATTTGCCACACATTTTTAAGATCATTTTGTCTTTACACTAACTCTATAATATAAGAATTACAATATTAATTTTATAAATGCAGAAGCTGGCAGCACTTCCAACGTCTTACAGTATAGCCAGGGTAGAGTTCTGATTGACAATCAGGTCAGCCTGATAACAAAGGGCCTGCTCGATGCATTACACTATGCTCTCCCAGGCTGGGTTTCTTCAGCCTGCATAGTACAGTTTCCAAATTAATTCCTCAGAGTCTACTTCTTAAATGAACTCAATATTGATTTGTTCTCTATCCACATAATGGGGCTAAGGTCATATATAATGTATTCTTGTAAGACATCTTATGGAAGGATTTCTACAAAAGAGGATGTTACGTAAATTCTCACTAAGATTACTAATATCCAGAATTCGTACTTTGTGAAAGATAAAATTATTCATGGAGATGAGTGGTTATCAACCCAGGGCCAGAGAAGATTTCTGAAATATTTCAGACATACATACTTTTTCTGGAACATGTCTGTCAGATTGGACATGTAAATTATGGCAATTAATGACACTTGGGCTATTTAAGAATGGAGATATAAAACAATTTTTACTTTTTTTTCCTGTACCATGAGTTCAGGGTCCCTACTGAGCCTCATGAATGCCCTTTAGCAGGTATTTTTGTCTATTAAAATATCCTTTTTTAAAAGTAATGTACTATCTAAATGTTCTCTCTTCATGCCTTAGCAAAAAAATCTTATAAGTGCCGTCTCAGTTAAATACATCAGACTTTTTATCCATCTTTCCTCCTAGAGTTCAAGTTCCAAAACATAGAGTTTTGCTTTGTTTATATACAGTTATGACTACAGATTTATACAATCCTATTTCTGGTAAAAATAAATGTCACCTGAGTTTAAGATTTAATATTGACAGGCAAATAACAGCTAAAATTTATTGTTTTTACAATATACAAATTGCTTTATATATATAAAACTGAAGTATCCTTTAAGATTCTGAACATCTGGAGCTATGTACGAAGACTATATTTTAAGCACACTTTGTGTCTTCAAGTGTTGTATTCAAGTAACAGTAGGTTCAAGACAGTATGCTGAGTCAGCCTGCAAATTTTAAGTGTGATTAACTCACATCAAACAATGTCAGGGGCTCAGAGTTCTCTAGAAGTCTTGGTTTATCTTGTATCTCTGCACAGCTGTGTGTGCTGCTTCCTGAGTCTGAAACATTAGTCTTCCCTTTGCATGAAAAGTGAATTCCTAAATGTCCTTCAAAACTCAGACGTAAAGTCATAAACTCTTCATTCCTTGCCTGACCTCTGCAATTAAACCTCACCCTTGACTCTCTTCACGTGCCTCTCATAGGTCTCAGAATGTTGTACTTAATTATCTGTCACTTGTCTATCTCACTAGGTGATGGTAGAATCTTACGCTGTGCATTCAAATACTTTCTCTTATGAATTTTTCATTTATTCACTTGTTTAACACCTATCTATTGAGCATGTATTTTGATTCAGAAACAGAGAGCAAGTGTATCCCACGATGAGGATGGAGAAACAGACAAGCCCTGTCCAGGCTATGGGGTGCTTTTCCTTTTCCAAACTACAGTGGAAGCCATTATGTAAGAACAGAACTATGAAACCATTGTTAGTTTTCTCAAATACTATGGGTTCACATCCTGAGGCTCCACAGGCCTTCTAAACCTTCTGGATTAGAGGCTACCTGTATCATCATCTTGGTAGCAATATAAAAGGGGAAATACTTATATAAGAGAAACATTTAGGAGTCTGCAGTGACCCTTGTTGGTAATGAATGGAATGTGCATAAAAAATGGAGGAGTGATCGCTTTAATTATAAAGGAAATTTAATCGAAGGTGAGGACCCTGGCATCAGTGTTCAGTGTATTGATCCCTCAAGATGAAGTGCCTTATGAATCCCTTGTTCACCAATCCTTTGAAAAATTGGGAATCAGATTTCATTTTCTCAAGGCTAAAATGAGGATAGATTCCAATAATTATAAGTAAGGTTACTTGAGGATTAAGTGAAATGATGTACAAAAAGCATTCACCTGAGCATGCAGAGAATGCTGAATAAAAGTGAAACAGCTACTTGGCACTCTTTCCTATGACTGTCTCCTCCCTGATTTCACCACAAAGTGCCCCTTTTAGTTTACATTTTCATAGGGAAGCTAGGTGATTTGTTTTTGTTTTTGTCTTTGTTTTTGTCTTTGTTTTTGTTTTCTGGGATGTCCTGTCTTATGCATTTTTAAAAATCTTTGTCCTTAGATTTTTAAAAAAACTTATTTTGAGAGAATTATATCTTTGCAAAATAATTAAAGATGCTAGAGAGAGCTCTCATATAGTCCTCACTTAGTTTCCTCTAATGTTAACATCTTCCATCTTAACATCTAGTACATTTGTCAAAACTAGGAAATTAATATGTGCACATTACTGTTAACTAGGTTTTTTCACTAATCATTTTGGTTTTAAAATCCAATCTAGGACATTTTGTATATTAATTTTCTAGGGCTGCCGTAACAAAGTACCACAGCAGGTATTTGTTTTCTCACAGTTCTAGAGGCTACAAGTCCAATATTAAGGTGTAAACAGGGTTGATTTTTTTTCTGAGGCCTCTCTTCTTGACTCGTGGATGGCCATCTTCTTCCTGTGTCCCCACATGACTTTCCATTGCTGTGTGTCTGTGTCCTAATCTCCTCTTTTTACAAAGACTCTAGTCATATTGGGTTAAGATTCACCACAGTGACCTCATTTAATCTTTTTAAAAGTTTTAGTTTAAATTCCAGTTAGTTAACATACAGTGTGATATTAGTTTCAGGTATAAAATGTAGTGATTCAGCAATTCCATACAATACCTCGTGCTCGTCATGACAAGTGCACTCTTTAATCCCCGCCGCATATTTCACCCATCCCCCATCCATCTCCCCTCTGGTAACTATTTGTTCTCTGCGGTTAAAAGGCTTGTTTCTTGGTCTGCCTCCCTCTCTATTTTCCCCCTTAGCTTGTTTGTTTTGTTTCTTAAATTCCACATATGAGTAAACTTATATGGTACTTGTCTTTCTCTTACTGGCTTATTATTTTGCCTATCATAATACTCTTTAGCTCCATCCATGTTGTTGTAAATGGCAAGATTTAATTCTTTTTTATTGCTAATTTACATTATATATATATAAACATATTTATATCTATTCATATCTATATTATATATAACATTTAAAAACATTTATTTTTGAGAGAGAGAGACAGAGCGCTAGTAGGGGAGGGGCAGAGAGAGAGAGGGAGACACAGAAATCTGAACCAGGCTCCAGGCTTTGAGCTGTCAGCACAAGCCTGACACGGGGCTCAAATTCACGAACTGTGTGATCATAACCTGAGTTGAAGTTTGACGCTTAACCAACTGAGCCACCTAGGCGTCCCTATATATATAACATTTTTTAATTAAAAACTTTTTAAAAATTTTGATTTTATATATATATATATATATACATATATATATATATACACATACACACACATGTACACACACACATACACACATACACACATCACCTCTTCTTTATCCATTCATCAATTGATGGACACTAGGATGTTTTCTATAATTTGGTTATTGTAGATAATGTTGCTATAAACATCAGGGTGCATGTTACTCTTTGAATTAATGTTTTTGTATTCATTGGGTTAATACCTAGTAGGTAATTGCTAGGTTGTAGGGTACTTCTATTTTTTAACTTTTTGAGAAACTTCTGTACTGTTTTTCAGAGTGGCTGCAATAGTTTGTATACCTACCAATAGTTCAAGAGAGTTCTCTCTCCACGTCCTCCCCAACAACTGTCATTTTTTGTGTTGTTGATTTTAACCATTTTGACTGGGATGAAGTGGTATCTCATTGCAGTTTTGATTTGCCTTTCCCTGATGAAAAGTGATGTTGAGCATCTTTTCATGTCTGTTGGCCATCTGTATGTCTTTGAGAAAAATGTCTGCTTATGTCTTCTGCCATTTTTAATTGGATTATTAGTTTGTGTGTGTGTGTGTGTGTGTGTGTGTTGAGTTTTATCAGATCCTTATATATTTTGGATATTAACTCTTTATTGGATATGTCACTGGCAAATTTCTTATTCCATTCTGTAAGTTACCTTTTAGCTCTGTTGCTTGTTTCCTTTACTGTACAGAAGCTTTTAATTTGATGTAGTCCCAATGGTTTATTTTTGCTTCTGTTTTCCTTGCTTCAGGAAACCTAACTAGAAAGAAGTTGCTACAGCTGATGTCAAAGAAGTTACTGCCTATGTTCTCTTCTAGGATTTTTATGGTTTCAGAACTCACATTTAGGTCTTTAACCCATTTTGAATTTATGTTTGTGTATGGTGTAAGAAAGTGGTCCAGTTTCATTCTTTTGCTATCCAGTTTTCCCAACACTATTTACTGAAGAGACAGTGTTTTTCCCATTGGATGTTCTTTCCTGCTTTGTCAAAGATTAATTGATCATATAATTGTGGGTCCATTTCTGGGTTTTCTATTCTGTTCTATTAATCTGTGTGCCTATTTTCCTGCCATTACCATACTGTTTGATTATTACAGCTTTGTAATATAACTTAGAGTCCAGAACTGTGATGACTCTAGCTTTGTTTTTCTTTTTCAGAATTGCTTTGGCTATTCAGGATCTTTGTGGTTCCATACAAATTTTAGGATTGTTTGTTCTAGCTCTGTGAAAAATGCTGTTGGTATTTTGATAGGGATTACATGAAATGTGTAAATTGCTTTGGATAGTATAGACATTTTAACATTTCTTTGTGTTATCTTCAATTTCTTCAGTGTTTTATCATTTTCAGAGTACACGTCTTTCACTTCTTTGGTTAGGTTTATTTCTAGATATCTTATTATTTTGGTGCCATTGTAAACAGGATTGATTCCTTAATTTCTCTTTCTGCTGCTTCTTTATTGGTGTATGGAAATGCAACAGGTTTCTGTACATGGATTTTGTCTTCTGTGACTTTACTGGGTTGTTTTATCTGTTCTAGCAGTTTCTTGGTGGGGTCTTTCAGGTTTTCTATATATAGTATCATGTCATCTGCAAGTAGTGAAAGTTTTACTTCTTCCTTGCTAATTTGGATGCCTTTTATTCTTTTTGTTGTCTGATTGCTATGGCTAGGACATCCAGTACTATGTGAAATAAAATTGGTGAGAGTGAACATGCCTATCTTAATCCTGACTATTGAGGAAAAGCTAAGAGCTTTTCCCTATTTAGGGCGATACAAGCTGTTGGTTTTTCATATATGGTCTTTATTATGTTGAGATATGTTTCCTCTAACCCTACTTTGTTGAGGGTTTTTATCATGAATCCATGTTGTAGTTTGCCAAATGCTCTTTCTGCACCTACTGAAATGATCATATGGTTCTTATCGTTTCTTTTATTAAAGTAATGTATCATGTTGATTGATTTCCTAATACTGAACTACTTTTGCAACCAAGGAATAAATCTCATTTGGTCATGGTAAATGATTTTTTTAATGTATTGTTGGATTTGGTTTGCTAGTATTTTGTTGAGGATTTTTATATCTATATGCAGAGGAGATATTGGCCTGTAGTTCTCTCTCTCTCTCTCTTTTTTTACAGTGTCTCTGGTTTTGGTTTCAGGGTAATGTTGGCCTTATAGAATGAATTTGGAAGTTTTACTTCCTTTTCTATTTTTTGGAATAGTTTGAGAAGAATAGGTATAGACTCCTTTTTAAATATTTGGTAGAATTCATCTGTGAAGCCATCTGGTCCTGGACTTTTGTTTGTTAGGAGTTTTTTCTTATTACGGAATTGATTTCTTTGCTGTTTTGGGGTCTGTTCAAATTTTCTATTTCTTCCTGTTTCAGTTTTGGTAATTTATAGGTTTCAAAGAATTTATTCATTTTTTTCTAGGTTGTCCAATTTTTTGGCATGTAACTTTTTGTAATATTCTCTTATAATTGTTCATATTTCTGTATTATTGGTTGCTCTTTCTCCTCATTTGTAATTTTATTGATTTGGGTTCTTTCTCTTTCCTTTCTTGATAAGTCTGACTGGAGGTTTATCAATTTTGTCGATTCTTTCAAAGAACCAGCTCCTGGTTTCATTGATTTGTTCTTTTTATTTTTATTTTTTCATCTCTATGTCATTTATCCCTGTTCTAATCTTTATTATTTCCTTCCTTCTGCTTACTATAGGCTTTATTTGTTGTTCTTTTTATGGATCCTTTAGGTGTAAAGTTAGGTTGCTTATTTCATATATATATATATTTTCATCTTGAGGTAGACCTGTATTGCTTTATACTTCCCTCTTAGGACAACTTTTGCTGCATCCCAAAGTTTTGGACTGTGGTTTCCATTTTTATTTGTTTGCATGTATTTTTTATTCCTTTTTTATTTCCTGGTTGACTCATTCATTGTTTAGTGGCATGTTATTTAACCTCCATATATTTATGGACTTTCCAGAATTTTTCTTGTGATTAATTTCTAGTTTTACAGCATTGTGGTCAGAAAGTGTGCATGGTGTGACTTCAGTCTTCTTGAACTTGTTGAGGTCTGTTTTATTGCCTGATATATAATCTATTTTGGAGAGGATTCCATGTGCATTTGAAAAGAATGTCTATTCTGCTTTTTAGGATGGAATGTTCTAAATATATCTGGTAAGTGCAACTGGTCCAGTGTGTCATTCAAAGTCATTGTTTGCTTGTTGATTTTCTATAGATAATCTGTTCATTGATGTAAGTGGGGTACTAAAGTCCCCTACTATTATTTTATTATTATCAATTATTTCCTTTGTGTTTGTTACTCTTTTATATGTTTTGGCACTTCCATGTGGACTGCATAATTAATTGCAAGTGTTATATCCTTTTGTTGGACTTTGCTCTTTATTAGTATATAGTGCCCTTCTTTGTCTCTTGTTGCAGTCTTTGTTTTAAAATATATTTTGTTGGGATGTCTGGTGGCTCAGTTGGTTAACTGCATGACTCTTGGTTTTGGCTCTGGTCATGATCTCACAGTTTTGTGGGTTCGAGCCCCACTTCAGGCTCTGTGCTGGCAGAGTGGAACCTGCTTGAGGTTCTCTCTCTCTTTCTCTCTCTCTCTCTCTCTCTCTCTGGCTCTCCCCCACTCATTCTTACCCTTTCTCAAAATAAATATAAACTTTTCAAACATGAAAAAAAATGAAGTATGTTTTGTCCAACATAAGTATTGCTACTCTGGATTTCTTTTGAGACATCCATTTACATTATAAATGTTCCTCCACCCTCTCACTTTCAATCTGCAGTTGGTTTAGGTCTAAAATGAATCTTTGGTAGGCAGCACATAGATGGTTCTTGGTTTTTCATCCATCTGACACCTATGTATTTTGATTGGAACATTTAGTCCCTTTACATTCAAAATAATTATTGTTAAATATGTATTTATTGCCCTTTTATTACTGTTTTCTGGTTATTTCTGAGGATTTTCTCTGATTCCTTCTTGCCTTTCTCTCTTTCATGTTTTGTTGATTTTCCTTGGTGATATATTTGGATTTCTTTCTCTATTCTTTGCATGTTTATTAGTGGTTTTTGATGCATGATTACCATTAGCTTGTACTTTCACATATATCAGTCTACATTGAGTTAATGGTCATTCACATTTGAAACCATTCTTTTCTCCTTTCCTCCCCAGGTTTTAGGTATGTGTTAATATATTTTATAATCTTTTTTAAAATCAGTTCCTTGATTGATTTTTTACAGGAATATTTACTTTTAGTGCTTTTGTGTTTCCTACCTTTATACTGTCACTTTTGTTCTCTCCTTTCCACTCAAGGAGTCCCCTTTATTATTTCTTTCAGGGCTGGTCTAGTGGTAATGAACTCCTTTAGTTTTTGTTTGTCTGGGGAGATCTCTATCTCTCCTTCTATTCTGAATGATAGCCTTGCTGGATAGAGTATTCTTGGCTGCAGATTTTTCCTATTCAAACTTGGAATATATCATGTCACTCCCATCTGGCTTGCAAAATTTCTGTTGAAAAATCTCTTGCTAGCCTTATGGATTTTCCGTGGTAAATTAAGGACTTCTTTTGTCTTACAGCTTTTAAGATTTTTTTCTTTATCACTATATTTTGCAAATTTAATTACATATGTCTTCATATTTGCCTTTTGTTGATTTTAATAGGAGTTCTCTGTGCCTCCTGGATCTGGATGTCTCTTCCTTTCCCCTAGTTAGTCAAGTTTTCAGCTATTGTTTTATCAAATACATTTTCTATCCCCTTTCTCTCTCTTCTTCTTCTGGGACTCCTGTAATAGAAATGTTATTACATTCGATGGAGTCACTGAGCTCCCTAAGTCTCTTCTTGTGTTATATAATACTTCTTTCTCTCTTTTTGTTCAGCTTTGGTGCTTTTCATTGATTTGTCTTCTAGGTCATTAATTCATTCCTCTATTTCTTCCAGCCTTCTGCTCATTGCATCACACATATTTCTAAGCTCACTATTGCACTCTTCAACTCTGATTGGTTCTTTTTAAATTATTTTATCTCTGTGGTAAGGGACTCACTGATGTCTTCCATTCTTTTATCAAGTCCAGTGAGTATCCTTATGATTATTGCTTTAAATTCTTCATCAGGCATGTTACTCATATCTGTTTCATTCTCTGGGCGTGGTCTTATCTTGTTCTTTTATTTGAGATAAATTCCTATGTCTTCTCATTTTGTCTAATTCTCCATCTGCCTCTGTGTGTTAGAAAAGGCAGTTATATCTCCTGCTCCTGAGAATAATGGTCTCATGAAGAAGAGGTCATGTAGTGCCCAGGGTCTGGTGGTTAAGAGAGTATCTCCAGTGTGTGCTGGATGCACTCTGATGTTGTGTTCTGGCTGCTGTATCCTTCCGGTCAGTCATCTACAGAGGTTCTCCTTCCATACTGTGGGCAGCGTTTAGTCCTCAGCCAGAATGTGGCCCCAGGGGCTCATCAGATCACTGTTTCCACACTGTCTGAGTCTGTATTGTTTGCCTGCCTTCTCTTCAAGAGTAGCACTGTGTCCTCTGGTCTCTATCCCAGCCAGGCCTGCTGACCTTTAAAACTCTAGGCTTTAAACACCACTGGTTACAAGAAGTCACAAAATTCAGCCTCTTTCATTTTTTAAGCTAGGGACATTGGGGAAACATTCTTCTTGTGCATTCCCCTATGGGCTCCTGTCTTGCATGCACTTCTCTGCAACCATGGCTCCCTCCCTCCCTTCCAAAGCACCTAGGACTGGTTTCTCCCCTGAACCATGTCTCTGGACTTCCTATCTTCTTTGATGTGGTCTCTTCTCTCCCTTTAGTTGTGAAGTTTGTTCTGATGGAACTATAGATTTCTGGGGTATTTAGGATGATTTGATTACTATCTAGTTGTATTTGTGGGACAAGGTGAACCTAGGTCCTCCTACCTTGCCACCATCTTCCTGTCTCTAACTTCCTTTAATTTTAATTACCTCTTTAAAGTTCTATCTTCTAAAATAGCCACATTCTTAAGTGATGGAGATTAGGACTTCAACATTTATATTTTGCAGGGACATATTTAAACCCATAACAAAATTTCTCTTTATTTTCATCTAATCCGTGAGAGTTTCTCAGGCTCCCGTCTTACCCACTCCCTGAGGTTAATGGTGTGGAAAAAGATACTAAAGAGGCGATGTACCTTTCTCATCACATCACTGGGATGAGGGCACGTGAAATTAATATGACTTACAATGTTGATCCTGATTACTTATTAAGGTAATATCTGTCAGATGCACTCTAAAATTAGTATTTCCCCCTTTCTATAATCAATATCAGAAGTGAGTCACTAAGTCCAGCACTCACACTAAAGAGAAGATAATTAAGTCCTATCTCCTAGAGGGAGGAGTGTCAAGTAATGTGTAAAAATGTAATAAAGTCACCAAAGTAATTAATAAATATCATGGTAGAAGAAGCTTGAAGCTCTGCAAATGTCCTGTTTCTGCTTACCATGTTACCTTTATTCATATATTTTGATACTGTTGAGTGACAGTCTCTTGTGAAAAATGGGAACCCAATCTATTCTAGGGATGCAAGTCCTTGAAGATCTGTTGTCAGCAGCCATACTAAAGTTATGCAGTTTAAGGGGAATCTCTTTAAGAAAGGGAATGCAAAATTACAAGTGCAAAATTTGGTGTTAAATATAATATTATTTTGGATGAGAAAAAAGAACATTTATTGGAGTTTCAGATATCCACATTCCTTTCTTTTGGGATTCCTTTAAGTAATTTGTCAGAATTGCTTATGTAGAAATGTAACCTAACTTCTTCTTTCCAAAATACTGTACTACTCTTAGGAACTGGTGTGCGAGGAGCCATGTAAGGTTTAGGCCCCTCTGCAAAAGACGCTTTATGGAGTAGGGATCTCAAAGCAACAAAGGCAGAGTAAACTTAAAAACAAGATGCAATTCCAAATCTGACTGTGCAAGGACATAATTAAGTCATCAAAGATATGTATATGTGAAGTAAAAGTGAAATTTTGAATGAGGGGAAGTCAGAAATGGAGTAAATACCAAGAATCATAATGCCTGGGAAGGAAGCTATGAGGTAATTGGAGTCTGGATTAAAATACCAAAAAATGGGCCAGGAGAGTATGCCCCAGAGGTAAGGGAGAGGAAACAAAGACCCCTGTACCTAGTATGTCCTTGAATTTCAAAGTGTACTTCTGTGTGTAGCTCTGAACCTGGCATCTTAAAACATTCCAATGACCTAATGGTTTGGCAGCAGGCAGAAGATGCAGTAGTGCAGAACATGAGTCATGTGACTTTTTCCTTCCCTGATCTAATATGATTTTAGCATGACTCACAAATAAGAAAAGATTCTCCCTAGCCATAAGGGACATGCTACAGTGTGCATTCTAGAAATGTAATACAGTTCCAGAATGCCCTTCATGCTCTTTCACTTACTATTGTTGGATACCTGCTAAAAAGTAGACAAGTACACAGAATTTGTTCTTTAAAGGCTGTTTTTGAAGAAAAATCTACATCTTCATGAAGTGAGGAAATTACATTCCTCTGCTGGGAATATGTTTTTCAACCAGGCTCAAGAAATGTTCGCTGTGGGGCGCCTGGGTGGATCAGTGTGTTAAGCATCTGACTCTTGATTTCTGCTCAGGTCATGATCTTATAGTTCGTGAGTTCAAGCCCTGCATTGGGCTCTGCACTGACAGCGCGGAGCCAGCTTGAGATATTGTCTTTCCTCTTTCCCTCCCCCTCTGCTGCTTGCCCTCTATCTCGTTCTCTCAAAATAAATAAAAATAAACTTAAAAAAAGAAATATACTCTGTAATCTATACATCAATTCAAAAATGTGACGTGAAGGATAATGCTACTTCAAATAAACACTAACTACCAAACTTTGGTCTTCTAGGAGAGCAGAATAATTCATGTTGAAGTCAAGGGGTTTTATTGTCTTGGGGAAAAAATATATAGTCTCTTTATATAGAGAAGTAAAGATTCTAGGGGATGGAATAATTTCTCTGCATAATGAAGAAAAAAAGTTTTTGAGTTTTGTAGTGTCAGCCTTGGATTAAAGAGAAGGGTTTTGTAAAGGAGGATAAAAAATGTGAGAAGAATTGAAAGAGAGAGAAAAGAGGAACAGAGAAAGTGAGACAGCAGGAGACTGAAAGTATATGAAGGGAATGAAAACCAAGAAAAATCTTAATCACTGGCGAACATTTCTGTGGCAGCAAAAGAGTAATATGTTTTAGATTAGCTGTATCTGAGATTTAATCCAAACTTCCTTCCTAATCTTCATTGAAATTGCTTATTGTTATCTTCAAATTTTAAGTAGACATGAACCATACATAATCACCTCGTGTTACAAATGTGCCAGAGGAATGTAGCATAGCGTGGGTGAAGCAGTGCCCAGAAATACAGGATCATCAAATATCAAGAAGAGAATAATAATGGAAAAGTTAACTAGAGATGACCAACTGTCCAAATTTTCCTGGGACTGAGAGATTTCTCGGGACATGGGACTTCAGTTCTAAAACTGGGACAGTCATGGGCAAACTAGGATAGTTGATCACTCTAGTAGTATGTACGTTTAAGCAAAATTTATTTATTGCCCTAAGAGAATAATTGAGATATTTGTCCTTGTATGTGAATAGAAGAAGAAAGGCATATATTGAGAAAGATAAAGGGAAAAGGTAAGAGAGAATTATAAGGAGAGAGGGAAAGAGTCATACATATGTAAAGGCCACAGATATTTGTATATGTTTATATGTATGTACCTTTCAATGGATGTATTTATACATGTATCTCTCTATGTATATGTAGATATTTTAGAAGAGGAAAGAGGAACACCTGGGTGGCTAAGTCTGTTAAGCGTCTGACTCTTGATTTCAGCTCAGGTCATGATCTCACAGTTTGTGGGTTTGAGCCCCACATTGGGCTCTGCACTGAGCTTGGAGCCTGCTGGGATTCTCTCTCTCCTCTCTATGCCCCTCCCCAATTTGCGCGCGCGCACACACACACACACACACACACTCTCTCTCTCTCTCTCTCTCTCTCTCTCTCTCTCTCTCTCAAAAACAAACAAGCATTTAAAAAAAAGAAAAGGAAAGAGAAAAGGATAGAATGATCTGAGTTTCAATTCTTAGTTTGACATTTTATATTTAATCTTTGGCAAGTCATGATGAATCCCTGAGCCTTAGTTACTTTATCTGTTTAGTGAGTATAATATTATCTTCTTTATAGGATTATGGTAAACACTAAATATAATATGTATATATTAGCTATTCATTATATAACACACAGAGCATAAGGAAATTTTTATAATATATATTTTCTATTATCTATATATACATATGTATGTATATATTTAATATACCAAATCATTCCATATCATTTGTTGCCAAGGTCAAAGAGAAGTCCATCCACAGCAACTCTTCAGTGCCTTCCTTTTCTTGTTTGGATTATACGTGAAACCTGCTGTGTATCAAATCTATGAAATCATGAGAAAGGCGAGGCTTTAGTCCTCTGAAACTACTGTTGCTTCTTGTTGTATGATTTCATGGAAAGTATTATACCAGATCTTCGGGTGTTCTCAGAGCACTGATCCTCACCAAGGCCCTCTCTGCTGACCTTATGTGGAGCACTGGACAGCCAGGTTGTAAGTTGAAACCTCATAGATAAACAAACAGCTTTCACCCAGCCAAGATCCTGGCTCCTGTGGGGTGCTCTGTGGCAGAAAAATATACTGCTGCATCTTGTGACACCCACAAAACCCTGCCTTCCTTGTTTAGAGAGCCTTTTATCACCTTGGCTCCTCCCCTAGCAGCAAAGCCTCCACGCTTACCGACTCACCCCTGGAAGATTGTCCTAATCCCTTCAGGAGCCAGGATTCTGAAAATTCTACTCAAGCGAAACAGGAAACCCAGAATTCAAAGGGAAAATGGTCTGATGGTCTCTTGACAGAGCAATTTTATATGCTATAAGCACGTACTTTGCTGATGAGTTTATAGCTGCTCCCACAAGAGTGACTCAAATTAATAATTTGTGAATAATTTATCTTCTACTTTTAGTACTGTTATAAAGTAGATATTCAACATGATTTTAGTAGCTTTTTCTTTCCAATCCCTGCACATAAAACATATCCAGAACTATTTCTGCTTCCTCTGAGTACTGACTAATGAGGAGATACTTAGGAAAGAAAAAATTCTCTCTCTATATCCATTAGTGAGAACAAGTTTTTAGTTACTTTAATGGCACTGATAGTATGTAATAATTAATGCAGCCACTTATGGTGATTCTTTATTTAAAAGACTTATCAATTCCAATTGAATTTACCACCCATTCTAATTGGCATATAAACAATTTCCCTGTTTGGTAATCCATCTTAATATAAATACTCAAAAGGAAAATAATGACTTCCTAACACCCTGTAATTCCCAAGTAATTGAGATATTGTCAGAATTGGGAACTGTGAGAGGAATTCTAGGAACAAGCACAAGATCTAGAAAGTTTTAATATCAGTTATAACTAGTTTGAGATTCTTGAGTAAGTTCATCGTAGTTTCCTGGTAGACACCAATTTATTTTGTTAATTTTCTGCCTTTAAGTTATTTTGCAAGAACACATCACAAAAATATAAGAGACAGTAGGCTGAGAATATGGGGAGATAAATTCTTACAGAAATTAGAGCTTAGAAATTGGAAGGATGTTTCTTCCAGATAATAAGCATAGATCCATCCACAGGAAGAAAAACAATGCGAGGGTTATCTGCTCATTCTCTCTTCTGAGGAAGCTACTTCTCATCACCACTGCCCCCTTTATAGCAAACATTTTGTATGATACAATTTTATGGTGAGCATCTAACTCCCAATTAGTCCCTTTTCCAAGAATTTGGAAAACTCAATTTCAAGATAGGTTAGTGCACTAAATGGAGCTGGTGTATAATCCCAGAAATGGAGGTAAGCCATTTTCAACTGTTGTACTCTCCAGAGCAGATGAAATTGTTAGCAGAGAGAAAAGGGAAGGGTAGTATTCAAAGATGGTTTGATTTTCTCTCCATGCCCCTTGCCCCTTGTTCCAGTCTTTCCTACAGCCCAGGTGCATTAATGCTCTTGGGCTCATGAGGCATGGTTTTAATAAATTATTTTTTTTTGTTCAACAGTATTTGAGTTAGAATCTGAAAGTAAAAGAGTCCTGCCTAATACAAGCAACTCTTTTGTAGCAAACTGAGAATAAGTACTTGAGACCAATAATTGATTATCAAGTAACCTTCGCCTCTTTTCAACTTCAGTTACACACATACTTTGTCTAGGCATTAGCATAAACACCTTAAATTATGAAGCTTTGACCTCCTGTGTCCTACCCTGAGACCACAACCTCCTACCTGTCCATGTGTGTTGCATCCATTTCTATAGCTTTTGCCTTCTTAGTAAATTGCAGACCCTTGAGAGGTTGAGAACTTAGACATCGAAGTCAGATCTGGGATTTAATTTTAGGTGTACATGTAATAAATGTACATTTTCCAATTTCATTGAAATTTGAATTTTCAAATAAAATTATTCAATGTTTTAATGCTAAATTGATCCATCTGGACAAGGGGAATCATACCAATCCCTGGGGTTGGAAAGCATATTCAGTGAGATGATGCTTCACGCAGCAGAGCACCTGGAACATAGTACTCACTTTGTAGATGCCATCTATGCAGTCCGCTCTCTTCCATCTTGTTATTGCTCTCTTCAGTTTTCTTCAGTCTTCCTGGTTTTTCTTCCTTCCCTAGCCAATTGTGGATGCACCAGCTGTTCACATAACTCATATTCTCAACATCAACTCTTTTGCTCCAGTCCTTCTGTCTTAATTATGAGAGAAAACGCAAACATAGGATGCATTTTCCAACTATCTTCTCTCTTCTACTGCTGTCCCATGGAAGGTTCAAATTGACAGCCACTCCATGTCCGTGGTCTACAAACTCAGCTTGGTTCCTAGAATTGCTTTTAAATCATTTTATTTGATCAGCATTCCTCTCAATTTCTATGTGAAATGTTTCCTACATATCTTCAGGCCTCTGCCCGAGTAAACTACCTAACTTTCCACAAATCGATACATTTAGCATCACTATGAAGATACTTTTACCACCACAACACATTCTAATATCTACATTCACATCCACTCTCTCTCCTTTTTATCAGTCATGGAGAATGATGTGTCCATTCTCCCACTGCAGGCCACCACTTCCTCTGTTCCCAATAAGCCCATCCTTTCACCTACTCTGGGACTTGGCTTTGCATTAGCCTTCCCTTTTATTTCTTTTATCTTCAACCTTCTCTCTTCCCACAGGCTCTTCTCTCTTGACTAGCAAAAACTCTCAGATAATTCTTACCTGCACATATAAGCTAAATTAGTTAACATGCTTTTGACTTCAATAACATAATACCCAAATAAAAGCGACTTAACCAATATGGAGTGTTTTTTTTTTTTTTTAAATTTCATAGAATAGGAAGCATGAGGCTAAGGGTCTCACTCTAAATACAGAGAAGAAACTGTAAGTTATCAAATTTGCTGAGACCTTGAAGCCTCCAAAACATCCCTGATGTAGGCAATATTTGGTGGTAGTGGTTGTGGCTGTGGATGCATTGTTCCTGTTTCAAAAATTTACACACTGTTTCTGACTGGTGCACAAATGTAAATGGAGAGATCATTGTGACGGTGTCTTCTGAGAGCATCATATGTACTCACTGAGCCAGTAGATACTCTAAAGTTGGCTAAGATATTCCCAGACCCAAAAGAGTATTCCTAACAAGAATGCTTGGGAACCTGCCTGTGCTGTTCAGAGAAGAACCAACAAAATTAAGAATATGCAAATACAAACATCAATCGCATGTAATCATTTCAAGCCAGTAATTGCTTATGACCAAGCTCTCATCAATGAACACAAGACCTCAAAACTGACCAAGATTAAGTTTTAACCTTTCACTTTACCAGTGGAATGGTGAATCATACCAAAAATTAAATTTGATTTATAAGGCAGAAGTAATTATAAGGCAAATTTTTGGGATTAGCTGAGGTTTGAACTGAAATATGTATCTACTGTTTCTTAAAATGGAAATCTAGTAATGCTACTCTTTGAAAAATTTTAAGTAATGTCCTCATTCCTTTGGAACACAGTTAAGATTGCTGACATGGCCAATATAGATAGTACAGCTAAGGGTTTAGCATATAAGCTCTGAGTTTCAATTATGGCCTCACCATTAACATATGTATCCTCTACCCTATCTAAACCAGATATCCCTTAACACCCTAAATTCCAGTGTCTTGTAAAGTGGGGGTGAAGAGTACTAACCTCACAGCATTATGAAAAGATTGAATAAGATAATCCAATTAAAATATAGCAAGTAGGGGCACTTGCATGGCTCAGTCGGTTAACTGGCCGACTTTGGCTTGGGTCATAATGACATGGTTTGTGAGTTTGAGTCCCACTTTGGGCTCTGTGCTGATAGCTCAGAGCCTTGAGCCTGCTTCTGATTCTATGTCTCCCTTTCTCTCTGCCCCTCTCCCACGTGCACACTCTCTCTCAATAATAAACATTAAAAAATATATAGCAAGTATATAAATAGTGTGATTCACCAAAAATTTTTAGTTCTCCCAGAAACATAACTGAAGTACCCTGTAATTAGGTGTTATGTGTGGCCATGTGGGTTGCTTAGGTCAATAAAAGTGGTTGACGTCATATGCGTTAATGATTTGTCAAAAGCTTTAATAACTAGGGTGTAATTTGTCATACCCCCTTGTCCACTGCCATGATGATTGGCAATGCCCCAAATGGTGGCTGCTCTATCATCAAGGGTCTCAGAAGACAACTTTAGAGCCCCCAGTTGATCTAAAATACATATGAAGCATGAGTGAGAAATATGCCAATGGTGTTTTAAGCCACTGAAATTTTGGTGACTTTATTACTAGTGCACAACCTAGCACATGCAACTAGTGCAAAATGGCTAAAAATATTTAAGGTATTGTTTTTGTTATAGTTGTCATCATCCTCATCAATATCATCACCATCACCATCATCATCATTCTCATTTCCATCATCCTCATGGCGATGCCCTCTTTCTACTGTTCTCTTCTCTGTATACTCTTAGTACCTCTTGTCACTTTTATCTCTTCCTGCCTCAGCCATGATAATCTCCATTTTCCTGATCGATACTGTTTTACATTCAAGGTTCTAATATTGGATATTTTATTTTCTTCTCCCTTCTTTTGTCCCTCTTCTTACCATCACTAGCTAACAATAAGAGGTTCTTAAGTTAAACTTCACTTTCTCTTAAGAGCATTCAATGAGACCTTGGAATTACTAGTCTAAGGTCTTTTATAATAAAGCACTTTCACTTTTTTCTACCAGATCTTTTCTCTCAGGTTTTATTTTCTTGTAAAGTGACAACCTTATCTACCATCCCTAAAATGAGAAGCCTAAGAGTTATCCACTTTTCCTTTCTTTCCCTCATTTCATATTAATCAAAAATAATGTCTTATTAATTCTATCCAAAAAACGCATCTTTAATTTGTCAACTTCTCCCATATATTCCATGTCTAATGTGAGTCAAGCAACCATCATTACTCCTCTGAACATGAAATAATCTTTTTATTGGTCTACTTCTTTCCAACTTTTGTCTTCTTCCACTGTATTATTTATATAGCAGTGAGAGTGATTGGGGAAAAAAACACATAAATCTTTCATTGTGTTTGCTTCCTTAGGCCTTCTGTGTCTTTTACATGTCTTGAATTAAAATCCAAACTCCTTATCATAGGTGTATATCGCTACCGCTAATTTCTGCCTCTTTTTCAGGTTCATTTATTTGTCTCATTTATTTGTCTGTAGCCTTATTGGCTTCCTTTCCCTTCCCTGAATTGCTGAAGTACATACCTATCTAAGAGCTTTTGTGTGTGAAATTTTCTCTACCTGGAATGATGTTTCCTCTACTCTTCATACGGTTGAAGCTTGCATGGGCTTACACGTTTCTTTCCCAGAGGTACCTTTCATAACCATCTTCATGAATGGGTGCCATATCACCTCTGTTCTGTGTCATTGTTACCTATTCATATCCTTCATGACACTTATCACCACACACACACACACACACACACACACACGTGCACATGCACACACACACACTTGTTTATTTATTTTGTTATCTTAGAAACTTACTGTAAGCAGCGAAGGTTGGGACCATTTCTATTTTATTAACCAATATTTTACCAAGTTGTTGAATGAATAAATGTTGGTCACAATTTCAAAGATCATCATATAATTCTTGCAAAGCATTAATTGTTTAGAACAATAAGGGAGGAATTCTTAAATTCTGCTCCTCAATATAATCTTTATTACCCATATAACAACATGTCAGCTATCATACATAGATTACCATCACTTCAGAGTTATCCTGGCTGAGAAGCCACCCATGCATTCTAGCTCCAGAGAGTATGGGATTGAAAACACAATTTGAACTATAAGTTAAAAAGCAATGAATTCCAGTCTAAAAATTGATCTCCAGCATGTGAAACAGCAAAGATGAATAATATGCCTCAAATCTCTGATAGTTAAAAATTGAAAACAACATTTTAAAAGATATATACTGGGACAGGTATGGGTAGTGCAATTCTACTATCACATGTGTTATGATGATTTTGGAGAACAAAATAGTTATTATTGAATCCCCTTAAGGTCATAAATGATTAACATCCAGACTTGGGGAGTTGGAAAGGACCTTACAGATAATTTGAGATAAAGCATGAGAAATTCCTCTGTGAATATAAGCTACTAAATAAATCAGTTTCTTCTGTCCTTGTCTAATTGTTTTCCTATGCCTCAGTCCCACTGACTACCATCTCTCATCTGTGTTACTCCATCTACCTCTCATCAGGTTCTCTTGTATCCACTCTTACTTCCCAGGAGCCATTTTCTACACATAAGCCAGAGTCATCTCTTTAAAAATAATGTGAATAGATTCCTCCTCTCTTTCAACCTAATGATGGCCTCACTGCACTTAAATTAATAACCCATCCTAGTTAACTGTTGCAGACACTCTGGCCTCCTTGTTCCTACTCCAGTGTGTCAAACTTCCCCCCACCTTAGGGCCTCACACTTGTGATTTCTTCTACCTGGGTTTTCCTTAAATGGCTCCTTTTCACTATTCAGGCCTATTTTGTCACATGTGGAACTCCTCAGAGTCACCTTACCTAAAATAGCTCCTTTCTCTCCATTCCCACCCAGCTACTCTCCATTCCATAAGGTTTTTCAATAACAAGCTGAAATTGTATTGTTTAGTTGATTATTCATTTATTGGTGGTCTCTTGGAAAGAACTCCAATCCAATGAAAGTAAGGAGCTCGTCAATTTTGTTTGCCACTGTATCTACTGCTCTTAGAACTTGATCTCGCACATAGTAAGCACCCAGTAGATACCCATGGAAGGGAGGAGGAAAACACATGAACATGTTTACGTGTAGGACACCTATGTGTGGAGAATTACCTCACCTATTCTGTCCACCCAGTCTCTGCATGGGAAAAACTTAACGACCACAGTTTTTTTTAAGGGAGAAATGAGTAAGTTTATGGGGTAAGGCCAGTGCTCTTTCTCACCCCACAGAAAGCACCATGGTTAGTAGCACAATATTTTTTCTCCCCTGTCACAGAGGCTCTGCTACTCAGTGACTGATTCCTCCCTGCCCTCTCCGGAGTCAGACTTCACATTGTCAAAGGGCATAAAAACACATTTTAGCTTTGCCTCAAGGAGCAGTAATAATTAATGTCATTTTATTGATGATGAATGGAATTCTATGAACCAGTTCAGTATCACATATAATGTAAAAAAGTTTTTTTGAACCACCCCAAATCCATCCTTAGTTACTCGAATGTCAAAAGCTTATGCAGCTCTTCCACGTGCCAGGGGCCAACAGTTTTCATGGATGGTTTGATGCTGGGGGCTATCTGTCAAGTATTAAATAATGGACGAAATTATGCGTCAGCTTCCTGTGTTGGAAAGTGACAGACAAAAAAGTTGCCATTTGCCCCTAGGTGTAAGGGAAATGAGAAAGAAATTGTTACAGCAACTTGGTGCTGTTGAGCAAATAGTCTAATCTCTGGAAAATAGGAAGCCTCAGGGGACAATATAATAATATTGTCCTGCTTCTTGTTGCTTCCTCTATAACAAACACTCAATTGCAATGCAGAGGAGCAGAACAGAGGCCCCAGTTAATCATACCAAAGAGGCATGCCAAAAACTAAAAGGCAAATCCCTTCAAAGAAAACACCATAAAACAATGTACTAATTAGGATCTGTAAGGATGGGAACAAAGCCATTACTTTTAATGGACAATTGAAATGGGTTCCCCACATTGGATGTTGAAAATTATATTTAACGTTTTCTTAATAGAAAAGTAAAATATATCCATCATAAAAAAATAGAACATGTTGAAAATGTTCTAAAATTCTCAACATCTTACCACACATAAATAACCATTGTTAATATTTTAATATTTCCTTCCAATAGCTTATATTGAGATAGTTTTCTAAAGCAATCAATATTCTCTCAAAGCATGGTATTTAATAAGTATTATTCCATCTTCTTGTTATATCATAATTGTTTCTCTATAGTTGCATTTTTTGGTATCTTTCATTTGCTATTAGGTTGGTTTTACTTATGTATGTATATAGACACATGGGAAAAAGATAGGAAGGAACACATGCTATATATATGTATTACTGATTTTATACAATTGTAACTCAATTTTATCCTATATCTTAAATTCAGTGTATACTGAGAACAATGTTTAAGAATATTTTAACTTCATAGGATTTAATAGAATTTCATCATTATATAAAATATGATTTTTTTAACCATTAGGCTTTTTTCTCTTATAAATAAAGGTGTAGTAAATATTCTTATGCATGAATTCTTGTGTGATTTTCTATATATAACTTCTATTATGAAATATTCCAGCCACAAATAATTGTATATGTATATATATTATTATTTTTAAAATCTAAGACATTAAGTTTTAATAATCTATTCTGTAAACATTGTTCCAATTTCATTATGTATTTTATATTTTTATAAATATCAATGTAAAAATTTATTCCTCTAAATATAGTTCAATTTTGAGTTTTCTCTTTGTTTCTTTTTCTAAAAAGTTCTTGACAACTCTATTTCTTCTAGGTTTTTTATGGTTTTATCTATTTCATTTAGCTCTTTAGTTAATCAATATTTATCATAGTATATGGTATGAGGTAGGAACCTATATTTCTCTTTTTTAAGTTATCCAGTTTTCTAGCAACTTTTTTTAAATAAGGCGAACTTAACTTATAATTTATTTTATTTTTAATTCTAATTTTAAATGTCCTGAATTTCTATTAAATTTCTTTTCCTAGTATGTTTCTGGGTTGTCACTTATGTTTCTCTTCTTTAGTACCTGCATCAACTCAGTAAGATTTAATAATTGTAGGAGTTTAACATCTTTGATGCTACACTAAACTCTCCTTCATTTTTTCATATAGTTTTATTTTTGAAGCTGGTTTTGACTGTTCTCATTCATGTATTCTCCAAAATATTGTTAGTATGTCTTTTATTTAGTTGCATTGTATTAATGAATGAAACTGCAGACCCTTGACAAGCTTAAAATAGGGAGTTTTCCCACTAAAAGGAAAATTATATTCTCCTTTATTTATATCTTCATTAATGCTATTTTATTTGGTAGTTCCCCTAGGTTTATTTCATGGTAATGTTTATTTATGTTAATGCTGCAAACTGGATCATATTTAGCACATTTTTTCCTACCCATTTCTTCCATTTTGTTGATAGGCTTATCACTGAAATCATTTACAGTATCATTCTGTTAACTCTTGAATTTTCTGTTCCATCATTGTGATTCTACTTTTTCTATAATTATACCTATTTTCTTATTCCTTTGTTTTTGCTAGATATTGGTCATCCTGTTAACTTAGTTAACAGTATTAATAGTGAAAGACTGGCCTTGTTCTCTACTCAAAAGGGAGATGAATCTGATGTTTAATTGCTCTGCCTAATACTGATGACTGACTTTTGTTAAGGAAGTGAATTCTTTCCCTCTATTATCTAAATGCTTTATTCTGAATTGGAAATTGAATCATATCTGATTTTTGCTATTTATGGAGATAAATCATGTCACGATACACCAATATTGAAAATCTTAAATTGCTGAAATAAACCTTATACTGTTATGGTGATTTCTTTTTTAAAATATTAGTATAATTAATTTGCAAGTATTTCACTTAGAAGTTTTCACACATATTTGTGACATTGGACAATACAGATTTCCCAAAGACAGTTCTGCCAAACAGTAGTATTTGATAAAAGGTTTTGAGATTCAAATATTTATAAGAAATAAAGCTGGATGCCTAAAGGGAGAGATTGGCTGACCTCCCTCTTTGCTCATCTTTTGCACTGACCTGATAGCAAGTGCAAAAGATGAGCAAAGAGGGAGGTCAGCCAATCTCTCCCTTTAGATGGCATAGGAAAGAAAAAAGGAAGAAGAAAATGAACAAGTATAGTTTCCATCCTTTGAATAAGGCAGATGGAAAAATACAAATGCTTTATTTTGTGCAGCACTTTTTTGGGGTTGCTGGAGATCCTCTACCTGACAGAGCTGATGCTTTCCCCTGTCCATGCCCTCTCCTTATCCCTGGACCAACCATATGAAATCTGTTGGGTCCCATTGCTGCCTCAGGCAGTCCTTCTTGCCATAGACCTTCACAGGGGTAGAGGGAACATGTATCTTTACCCTGAGACAAACACATGGATCTCCTCTCCTCATGTCTCTGTGTTTCCTCAATCTGGCAATTGGCAAGCAAGCTTCAGCCAGAATTTTGTTCTTTCAGTTACCCAGGCTAGAACTCCAAGGGGTTCCATGCTATGGGATCACATGAGGCTCTTTTTTCCCCCCTTTTCCTTTTTTTTCTTTTTTCTTTTCTTTCTTTCTTTCTTTCTTTTTTTTTTTTTTTTTTGAGAGGGAGAGAGAGAGTGAGTGTTAGCTGGGGAAAGGGAGAGGGAGAGAGAGAGAGAGAGAAAGAGAAAGAGAAAGAGAAAGAATATCTTAAGCAAGTTCCACGCTCAGTGCAGAGCCTGACACAGGGCTCAATCCTACAACCCTGGGATCATGATCTGAGCCAAAAACAAGAGTCAAGCACTCAAGCAACTAAGCTACCCAGGCATCCCACACATGAGGCTCTCTGAATGCCCTCTCACTTGGCTTGATGTGAGAGGAATCCATCCTTTCTCATTTAAAAAATAAAACAGCACAGAATTCTGACAATTCTCTCAGAAAGAACTATCTCTCCTTTCAGAACTCACATTTTTATAGGCAGAAGTAAATAATGGCTACCATGGCAGACATGGCTTTAACATTTAATGGCATATCCTTCTGAGGTGATGTAAAGATTACTCTAGGAAGTAGAGGCACAAAGCACCTATTGGACTTGCCTCTCAGTCAAAATTGTAGCGAGAGAATATCATTTTAACATCTTGTGTGTGTATTAATAAATACATGTTAACTATATAATATGTAATTAATACATATTTTATATGTGTGTATATATACTATATATATATACACTACAGATACAATAGACTTACATACAAATCTATCTGGACCTGGACACCCATTATAAATAGTTAAGTAAATCTTGGAAGGAAAACATTTTTTTTCTATTTATTTTCCCATGAGTATTTCCATAACTCAAATTTTCTGTTTTTAAGCCTTTTGGTATATTTTATTTTCCCTGAAAAGTCCTAAGTTTCATTTGGATTCTCATAGTAAGGAACAGAAACTTATTTATGCTGTTCAATAATAATTGAAAAAATATGTCCTATATTTGTGATTTATAGACTTTATTTTTATTTTCTGTATTTAATTTTATTTCTCATTTTTAAATTGTTTTCCTAACTTTATGTACTTCTTTGTTTTCAAAGTGTTATTACTTCCATACTTTTCCTTATTCCAATTACCTAATTTCTCCCTTTACATCATTTCTTTTATTTTTAAAAATGGATATTATCTCATTTCTTTTATTTTTAAAAATGGAAAAATTATCTCTCAACATTTTTTTAAATGTTGAATTTGTTTAAGACACTGAGGGTGCCACTGAGTACAACTTTCACTGGTTTAAATATTTTTTATATCTTCATATTTTTAAAATTTCCCTTAACTGGATATTTTATTTCCTATTTAGAAAAAAAAATTACATATGTTTGCTTTTTTAATGTTTAAAACATTTTCTATTTGTTATTATTTTTTTAAATATTGGAACTACATATCTTAGGGAGGAAGAGTAAGAAATTAGACAGCTGTGTTTCTAGCTGTAATACTGTTGGAGCATAAATTTACATTTATCCAATTCTCCTGTTTACTAGTTCTGTCAGATTTTAGTTCTCCTTTGTTATTTCTCCTTCTTTAGAAAACATTTCCTTGACTTTCTTCTTTATATAATGTTTGCTCTTTTACTAAGTCTCACCCATTAGTCTTTTATCTCATTTCTGAGTATACGTTTTCTTGACATAATAGCTGATAATTTCTAAGGTGCAACATTATATAGCAAATCTCATTTTGAAAAGTCATGACTTCTACAGATTGAAAGCTATGTTTGGCCTTTGTTCTTGCCTGCAAGTGGCTTCACTATGCTTCTGCTGGGGTATATTTTGTAGTCTTTTTGCCTTAACTGTACAGAGATTCCTCTAGGGCTATGTCTGACTAATAATGGTGAGTGTGGGAGAGACTGAATGAATCTGCTTTATTTATTCTTTTTGCCATGTATGTGCACACACAAAATCCTTTTTTCATATCATAGGCTTGAGGGACAGTTGACATAGATTTATGTTAAGATTTCAGTGATGTGGCACCTTGAAGTGAATGAGTAGGGGAATACAGCCACACAAAGCACTAACTCCTTTGTTGAAGCAGATGACCTGAGGACCACCACTGTGTACCCATTCTTCACGTAATGGAAACAGTGGATGTAGCCAAGGCCATAGGTATGGTCTTTCTTGTCTTCTTCCTGCCACCCCTGCCTGTCATACTTGGGAGAGGAAATAGTCATTTTGTAAGCTATCTGATTGCTGTATTTCATATGTGAGAATTTCAAATAACCCACAAAATCGGATGCATAGGTCTATGCTCTGCCCTCATTTTGAGCACTTGTTATATTCATTTGTTGGATTTAGTTAACTGAGGTCAGGATCATCCTCACTTAGCTTTAAAGAGTCTATCTTATTGTGGACGTTTGAACTATTATTATAATAAATTCTTCAAGAAAGATGATAAAGTTTAGAAAATAAAGGTAAGTCTGCATGAAGTCTGGTTTGAAATCCAGCCACTTACAGTTTGTTATGTGTGTAATCTCAGGCAAATTTCTTAACTTCTCTGTGCCTTGATTTCCTCATCTTTAAAATGGGAACAAGGTGCATACCTACTTCATAGGGTTACCAGGAAGACTTAAGTAAGTTATTGTACATAAAACATCTAGTGCTGGGCATATTCTCAGTTCATTACAATGATTTGTTTTATGTTACTATCATGTCTCCTGAGTTCCAAAGCTGATGACACTTTTTAAACCATCATCTTCTTTATTTTTGTAACACTCAGTTTTGTTTTGCTTTTTAATGTGGATTGGAGAGGTAAATTTAGTAAGCTGTACAGAGGTTTCTCTAGGGCTTATGTGTTTTTATCCACCTGTCTACATTAGCAAATACCATGATTTTGATGATCAAAATCCCTCAAGGGAGTTGCTCCAAAAGACAGTTAATACTGTGGCAGAACCTAATATCTTTGTCTACCTATATATAGAAATATGCTTATGCCAAAAAAATTAATATGTATGTACATACAATATTTAAGCATTGACACAAATCAAATGTAGGTATTTAAAAATCACTTGAATAACATATGTGACAAATGTTTAAAGAGCTCTTTGAAAATACGAATGCGTTTCATCCAGACAAAACACATCCAGATAATGACTCATATAGCAATTAATAATAAGTGTAAAGGAAATTGAAGAAATTATCAGAGACCATATGTAAAGTTAATAAAGCAGGATAAGTGTTTGAAATACTTGATGACTCCAATTTTGTAAATGACATATGGTATCTATATATTTATTCAGTTAAAAATATTGGAAGGCAATATACTCAAATATTAATATTGGTTATCTCCTGGTGGTGGTTTTAATTTTTCTTCTTATATATTTTATGTGTAAACATGTACATTTTTTCCTAATTACGAATTAAAATTAAGCTTCATGATAATGACACATTTCTGATGAGACCTAATCAATGCTAGTGACAATGTGTTATATTGCTATGCAAAGTAAATAAGCAAACAAACAAAAATTCAAGTAATGTTAAAACAGTACGTTAGCCACTTCCAAAAATCAACTAAGTAACGTCTAAAACAAATTTCCAAAATGATCATGTGGAGACAGTAAAAAGATCAGTGGTTGCTGGGGGTGGAGGAAGAGGGAGAATGAAGAGGTCTGGAGTCTAGAGGATTTTTAGGGCAGTGAAAATACTGTGCATAATACCATAATGATGAATACATGTCTTTATACATTTGTCAAAACTCATAGAACGTACAATAACAAGAGTGAACTGTTGTGTGATAGCTATGGATTTTTGGTGATTATGGTCTGTCTACATAGGTTCTTCAGTTGTTCGAAATGTACCACTCTTGTAGGGGATGTTGATCATGAGGTGGCTAGGCATGTGTGGGAGTGAAGAGTATACGGCAAATCTCTGTACTTTCCCCTCAATTTTGCTATAAATTTAAAGCTACTCTAAAAACAAAACAAAACAGAGACTTATTTAAAACATAATAAAATAATTAACTAAAAACAAACAAACAACAACAAAAAATAACCCCTCACCTTCATTGACCCAGCCATATAAACTTCTTGCAATGTGTAACTGGGGAATTACTTAAAGGAGGTTTTCTTAACTATTGAAGTTCACACGTTTCTTTACTAACCTTATGAAATTTTTATTCAGAGACCTTTCTACCACACCGAAAATATACACATACTGACCTATACACCAGCACAGCTTACAATTTTGAGTGTTTACAGGCCCTATGAAACTTGTTCATGAACCTGCAGTTTCTCCTTCCAAAAAAAGAAAAATTAGTGTGTATTCTACGATATTAATTGTGGAGTTACCTGTGGTAGTGAATAAATCAAAGCAATTTAAGTGTCAAATAATAATAAAGTTTCTAAATAAGTCATAACATAGGAACAAACTGGAATTTAAGTAGCCTTTAAATTAAATCTTTACAAAGACAATGCATTACCATGGGACAGTATGATGTATTATTTAAAAAATTGTAATGCAACATAATAGGAAGATAACTGTGAAATATGCACATATGTGGAAAATACACAAAAACACTGCTTAGTATGGTCTTAGTATCATTGAATACATGCTGATTATTTTCTTTTTCACACTTTCAGTGACATTAATTTTAAAATAAGATGGGAAAAAAAGCAAAGGCAAAAGAAAATCAGTTATGTCTAATTATCTGTTATGCAGATGTTCATGGCACTTGAAGAAAGGACTCACAGTAATGCTTCATCATTATTACTATTTTTTTTTTCAGCTAGAATGGATGGAATTTGCAGGACAAGCTATTTTTCTACTGAATGCCAAACTATGTTTTTTGTTTTTTTAAACAAAGGAATGCCCCATTTCTCAAACTCTGGTATATTTTCAGCTGTTTAGGTTTTTGACCCAAGAAAGACTGTACCTTCTTTTTTTGTTTTCTTTTAACTTACCAATGTTTTTACTAATTAAATTATACAATGACTGGATTTTGCTTTAAAAATGATATAGCAGGAAAGACAAAAGTGGAGGATGATTCACATAAACAAGACTGGTCATTTAGTGATTGTACTTGTCTTTGATTGTTTGTTTGTTTGTTTGTTTCGCTTGGCCTTAATTATTAACTTACTGCAGTAGACTCTTCTCAGATGCTATGAGTACCTGAATCTCTAACGTCCCTAAGGCATTCCAAGTGAGCTTGCCTTTTCTTATTTTACAAGTCCATATATCTGTGCCACACATTTTAATTTTCAGAATGTGTTGGCATCTGTATCCATATTTGATTCAGCTTAGAATTGTTCAGCTTAGAATATGGAACATTTGGAGAAAGCTGTCAATGAGAAAATAAGAATGGATTAATATTTAACAACTCGTTCTACAAATCTGTACATTTTTCCCATCTTACACAGATTTTCATAAATTTGTGTCAAGTTGGAAGGAATGGCAAAAGTGTAAATTTGAGTATATTTAATGTTTGAGCTCAGTAGGCATAATTAATGCCCAACAGAAATTCTAAAAAGTGAAATATTATGGAAAGAGTCCAGTTTACAGAAAATTATGAAAAACAAAGCCATCTTATTTTGCAAACCATTTAGCTAACATTTATTTACATTATTTTAGCCTTAGATTTGGTATTTAGTTGTATTTTATTTGAAAACTTTAAAATGGTGTTATTGGTTTACTTTTTATTCAATGTTTAAAGATGATCATTTTGGTTTTTTTTGTTATTTTACATAAATGGATGATTTTATCTTTCTCTCATAAGATAGAAAATATTGTTGAAAAAAAACAATAAGAAGGTTGAAAAGTCTGTTAACAATATTTGGAAAATGAAAGGGCCCTAGGCTATGTCTGTATTTGAGAAGATATTGGCTAAAGTCATAAACCTTATTATCACTTACATTTGAAACATTACTAGTTTATTCTTCCACTAACACAACTCAAAAGAACGAAGCTATTTTCTCTACAAAAAATCACATTAGTCTCTCATTTTAGCTGAAAATTTCCTGTTTAATAAATGACAAGTGAGATAAAAGGAACATGCAGTAAAAACCCAACCTAAGGGGATCTGAGTTTCCAGATTCATAAAAGACTACTGAGAAGATACAACAGGAAAATGGTAGTCAAGGAGTCCCTCCACAGATGAAAACTTACATGATAAAGTCAAGATTATTATTAAATTGATTATTAATATTATGATTTTAAGGGGTGTATCTCCCTTGAAATTAAATGCTACATAATGTAACCAATATTTACTGGGGTGTCAAGGGACAAACATCTGTATTATTTCCCATAGCCTTCATACCTATGTCACAGAGTAGAGAACAGAATTTTGAAATGATTTCTTGGAAAAAGGAACATGTATACTCCTTGAAACAAAATCACTATCACAGGCACAAGAGATTGTTCTTGTTTTTTCTTTATTTTTAAATAACTACTAAAGATATTTTGCTGACCATTCTGTATGTATTCTTCTGCGTGTGACTTATATACTTTATTTAAGATATGGTTAAATCAGTTAATAAAATATATTAATTATGAAGAACCAGGGAATTTATTTTTCATTTAGATTTAGTATGTGTTATTGGATACCTGAAAAAATAAGAGGGAGTCAAGGTATTTCCCTCAAATTATCTTTGAAATATAACACAGTGGCCACTTAAATGCGTATCAATTTAAATTTTTTTTATGTTTATTTATTATTGAGACAGAAACACAGCATAATTGGGGAAGGCGCAGAGAGAGAGGGAAACACAGAATCCAAAGCAGGCTCCAGGCTCTGAGCTGTCAGCACAGAGCTCCACGCGGGGCTCGAACCCACAAACCTTAAGATCATGACCTGAGCTGAAGTTGGACGCTTAACTGACTAAGCCACCCAGGTGCCCCAATGCATATCAATTTAAAGGTGAGTAGTATGTTCTTCCATTTATTTCAGTTTGAACAAATGTATCTACTCTCCAGACTTTCTTGATGAAGACAGGATTCAAAATCAGGCTGTATAGAACAAAGTTTAAAAAGAGAATCACTATATATTTTTGCTATGTGCATTTCCCGTGAAACATATTTGAATCCAAGGACATCCATGTCATGAGAGTTTGGACACATTTGGGTGAGCTGTAAGAGAAAACTCTAAGGAAAAGGAGGACACATTGAATTTTAATATGCTGTGTGTTTGTGTGTATGTGTGTGTGTGTGTGTGTGTGTGTGTGTGTGTGTGATTGTTTAAGCCCTTCAATTTAAGTTGATTTCAGAAAGGACTGTATCAATCTAATGTGGGACAAGGCTGTGTGAATGGTTCATCAGATGTCTCAATAACATCAAAAAGTTTTTAAAAATGTGCATTTTTTTCTGGATTTTATAAATAACTAAATGGAATCCTTGTAACTTTAAAAACACAACACAACTTAAATTTATTGTTTTTGATTCACATATTTTAACATTCTACGAAGACTAAGAAATTCAGAATTTGGGTTCTTGATGAAGAAAAATTATATGGAAGAATGTTAGTCCTAGTCAGGATGCTATTGGAAGAGTAAATAGATACTGATTTGTCAGAAATAGCAATTAAAACCAAAATTAAAGAAGTAAACTCTGCATTTTTTGGTCTATTGTGCCCCCCAAAGGGCAGATTATTTCCATCGATAATGTGGAGGTGTCCCCATATAATTTATTCACTATTAATTGGAGGGTTTATGTAAAGGAGTTTGAGATGCAAATAATTGAGGATATCAACACGTAACCTGTGTATCTAGTGAGAGTGTGTCATTGCGTCTGTGAGAACATGTTCGAAGTCTCATGCCTTCTCTGAAGCACCCCTTATGCAGGCTTTGATAAAGGTTCACAAAGGATACACATTCTTTAAAAAAAAAAAATCTTCAGCAAATTTTATTCCAAAATTCTGGGGCAAATTCTGATGCTCAAGCTTTGAAGTTAGGCATTCTCTTGGCCATTCTCTTCTTTATTACCTGTCCTAGGGAAATTTACTTTAAAAATGACAAAGGTGATCCTGTCTATTTCTCTATGGAAATTAAATGGAATATTATAAACTTAAGTCTTATTTATAGATTGATATACAGGTTCCAATAGTTTTTTAGCCTTATGAGACATATCTATTAACTTTCCGAGGGGTCATGTTGAAATGATTGGATGACAAATGACCAGGTAAAGTCTAAGTTAGAATGGTTGGATAGCAGGGTATTATTCAACTTGGAAGGAGATAGAAGATGAACTAGATCATCCTCCACATTTGACAGATGGGGTCATGGAGCTACTAGTATGTACAGATAAGTCACAAGCTTTCACAAAGATGACTCTCAACATAAATTGTTTGCTATTGCACAATTATTTCATAGGCAACAATACCTGTGCAATCAATATAGATATTTAGGACAAGAAGTTTTCAAAGTACTGGAAGTCTGCTCTCTATTTTATTAAGATTGTGTCTGGTCACCTCTAATGTTAACTTCACAGCTTCACTGGGAATCCGATATTAACATGCAATATCGAACCCCACCCCCCTCCTACCGCTCTGTCTTCACCTCAACTCCTCACTAGAGCCCGTGGGCATTAGAAGCCAAAGGTACCTGTGTAGGCACCTTTGGGAGAACTTATGTTTATATTTGTAAAAAATATATTTGAGACCATTATAGCAATAGGGACAACAATCATATATACCCATAGTTTAATCTTCATGTCTAAGAGATAACCTAGCAGAGATTTTATTCCAGGGTCTTGTGAATTTTCCAACCCAAGGATATTTCTGCTTACCTAAGAAAGAGAAAGATCTGAAAAATGCTTGTGTTACCTAAATATTGCAAAGTTGGCCTATCTCTAAATGGTTTGATTTCATTGGCATTCACCTTAATATTTGACACATTAAGCAAAAATAAAGCTAACAAAATAATCAGATGCCTAAATTTCATATATATATTTTATATATACATATACGTTTAGATATGTATATATGTGTATGTGTGTGTAGTCACAGTAGAAAACAGATTATTATAAGAAAACAAGGTGGATCTTAAGAAACAAATTTCTTCCTTTACCCTCACTATTTCTTTAAAAGGGAAAGAAAAAATAAAACAGGAAGAGATAAAGCTTATTTAAAGGCATTGTTTCCCATGACATATTGGGATGCATCTAAAATTGAGAACAGCTCAGAAACACTGTGCTGATCTTTCCTGGATGAAATCTGAATTTCTGAAGACTAAAGTACAAACACAGTAGAGATGTGCTATCATCAAATACACTATACTGAATCTATACAATCGAATAATAATAAAAAAGTATTCTTTATATATAAAATGTTTCCCAGATACCAAAAGGTCAAATAAAAATCCCACCCCTCCTGCTCTGCTTCTGAAAAGTAAACTATCTCCTCGTTTGGGAAATGTTTCACAGCTCTTGTCTCAGGACACGATTTTCTGGCTTACAGGGCTGGGATCAAAGGAACCACCATCTCCCCTCACTTAGGGAGCCAGGGTTTCCTGTAGCACCATACAGCAGATGGGTGTGCGTGCCTGCTGCATACATCAAGCAGATTCTGGTGGAGACCTGGTCACTGACAGCCTTTGCCATGGTCGCCAGAGGGCTCACTTAAATTGCAGCTGTCATTTAATCTAGAAGCCAGTGGGCACTCTCTCGAAGTCTGCTTGGCCCTCCTTTTCTCTTTTTGGTAGGTCTGATATGCTATTATTATTATCAAAAATGATTCATTTGTGAAGTTTTAAAATCAGTTCTGTTCCTCCTGCAGAAGACCTTACTATTGCTACTTAGAAATGATGTAAATCGTTGGAGATGGGATAAATTGACAAACATTAAGTCCTTAACTCATGGCAAGGTAAATATTGGATTAGAGTGTAAACCAGAGCATTTAATGATGTACATAAAAAAAATCAGAAAGAAAATTTGGATGCCAATTCAACATCATTTCTATTATTTCTCATTAGCATAAATTGGTCATGTATTTTGAACAACAGTGTTCCACAGCAGTCACTGGCAACTTAGAATAACATATACTTTATATACCAAAAAAAGACTAATCAGAAAATGATTCAGAGTAAAAAATTAATGAGTGACATTCGTTCTTCAGTAAATAACGAATATGCAACTTAATCACAAATCCCCAAATATCTTCACAAAATAAAGACAAGGAAAATGAAGTAAATCAAAGGTGTCTTGTAGAAATAAGCACCTCTTTGTAGGCCCATGAACTTGAAGGGCAAGGTACCGATGGCTCCAGGTGTTTGCCATGTTATATGAACTTTGAGTCTTGATGCTATCAGCACTTGTCAGCTGGTGCCCAAAGATGTGCATTTTGGCTTGGACCCTTTTCTCAGGAAAGCTTCACATTCCAAAAGGAGACAAATGACCACTTAAATAACCATTAATATCTGTTCTTTATGGGATATTTTGTCTTGTTTATCAATTAGAAAGTAACTATATCTCTAAACTACATCGGACCGCAAGTGGATACGCCTGATATTCATTTTCGTCAGGATGCACTAAGGTACTTATAATCACATAATGTATGGTTCCACTTTAAAAAAAGTGGGGGTTGGATTAGGACTCAAGTTTGATTGACAATATTTAATCTTTTCAGAGTATATAATATTTGACTTGACTGCTTCAGGTCACGTAATTATAACCTGCTAATTAGGTGAAATCTGTATGAATCCTTTAGGTATGCAACAGGTGACATTTTGATGAAAAACCCAAGAAACAAGGTTGACTTCAAAAGACTTGTGAGGTCTTCCAGTTAGTGTTTGATAAGAATGATAAATTTCAACACATTAACATATTGGATATGTAACTTATAGGGTTTTTATATATTTGTAAATGAAGACCACCTTCCTGAAATATTCCCAAGGATACAATTTTTTATATGGGAACCTGGATGATCTAGACATTGAAAACTTGTAGTAATCTTTTAAGAGTCTAACAGCATTACCTCTATATTCAAAATAATGTAAGTATAATAGGACAGTTAATGAATACCAAAATCTTTTGTTAAGTATAAAATGCATTTCTAACAAAATGTTTTTTTCAACATTTGAGACCTTGAAGTTCCACTAAACAGTGTTGATAAGAACACAATGATTCTTTTCCCTGCATGGCATATGTCTATTATTAAAGAATGTTCTCAAAGAGCAGTTTGCAATGTATTTTCAACAGAAACAACTTAAACTCAAAAAAGAATTGTATATATTCAATATTACATTCCCTTTCAATGTAACGTGAATCTTCCACAAGGAAATTCAACCAAAGTCTTCCCAAACTGCAGTAAAAGAAATCTTTTATATACTTTCAAATACTGTGCCTTTTTATTTAAAACAGTGTAAACATAACAACTCAACACCACCAATAATTGGAAAAGACTGGTTAGGTGAACACTAATTTCCTTGAATGCCCCATGAAAATAAGGGTAAATAAAACAGACGAATCTTCAGGAGAAGTTTCAGTTCACCTCAGCAGTGGTAAAAATATTGCTTTATTCCAAATGAACATACAACACAATTTACTGTTCTTTTGGGGGCTTCCTGTGAACTGAAAAGCCTGGGCTTTGTGATTTCAACAATTGATTCTTTCCATATTAACCACAGAAGCCAATGTCTTGGTCCACAAATAGTAGACTTGCTACAAAATAAATAATAATGAGGATGATGAGAAAGCAAAGGGTAACTGTCAGTGTGATAATTGGCTTGTGTAAATAAGTACGCATGATTCAAAATAAACAAACACACATCCTCAACTTGCCTTGTGATACTGATATCATTAATGAGCCAATAGTTGTTCCTCTCAAAAGTATTCACACCAGAAAATGATCTTGACGTTGTCAAGAGTTTTAAAGGACCCCGCCATGCAAGTGACCTTGATTTAAGAACTTACTAACTGAATTTTACACTTAATGTATAAATGTAATGTGAACAGATCTGAGAGGGAAAATTTTTTTCTGAATATTAAATTCCCTGATGTTTCAGAACAAATTTTAGCAAGCTTAATATGCACACACATGCACACACATACAATGAACACATGTGCATACAGCATACCTGTGCTCAAGTGAGCAAGCACATACAGACACACGCCTGTGCACACACGCAGGCACACCCACACACACACAGGGCACACACACACACACTGAGAAATGCTCCTTTGGAGCCCCTAAACGATCTCAAAGAAAAACACTTCTATTAGCATGGTTTTACTGACACGACGTTGTGATTTTTCTCGTCTTTTTCTATGATAATTTCACACCTCCCTCTGAGATTCTGTGCCTTCAAATTTCAGAGGAAGCTGGCACATAAGAGTAGCAAAGATTGCCTCCAAATTATTCCTTCTAGCTCCTGCCCTCCCCTTTCCCAAGTTTTTGTGCCATTCTTCAAAAATGAAATAGAAAACACTACATTTGTTGACATGACATAACCTGTGATGAGGCTGTCGAGTGAATAGAAATTTAGGGGTTGGGACTGGCAAGCCAAATGGCAAGGGCCACCTGCTCACTGGCATGTCTGCCCTCAGGATACAGCTCATCTCTCTGAACCAGGTAACTGCCAGTGCTTTTTTTTATGAGGACACTGGTGCTGTGGGGCTAAGGGTCTGAATTACCCACATCTACTAAGAGCCAAAGAGGCCGGTGTTGGGACTAACTGAAATTGTATTCAGAATTCTACTCAAAAGCTTTCGTTGTAAGCTTTATACCTCCTGAAACGTTTCTTTCCCTTTAAAAAAATATTTTGTTAAAAAACAGTATGATATGAGGGCGATAGACTATTTGGTTTCTTCTAAGTAGATGCTCTTAAATTAATGCATATAAATAATTTGTATTTAATTTCCTCTCTTTCCTGTTGAGCAAAGCATAGAATGCACAGATTCCTCCATCTCAAGTCACTTGGTCAATGCGGAGTCTCTTTGTATTTCATTTCTTAAGACAAATTGTGCCTCTCTTTCTGATTTGGCTGTGGGACTCAGGGGGAGAAAGGCTGTGTTTTCACTTGCACTGTCCTCGGTTTCTACGCTGGCCAGTTCGTAGTCTTCTGACCGCCTGGCATCAGTCAGAATTCGGATCTGCTCCTGGACAGTTTCTAGCAATATTTTCACTTCTTGCTGTTCTGCTATAAGACAATCGCTGACTGGAATACTCACATTGACAATATCAGCAGAGTAGGAGTTTTTGCACCATTTGATGCCTTTGACTTCAGAAATCCCTGGCATTTGCATGCAGGTTTCCTCTAGACCCACTGAAGGGATGATGGGCACGGAACTGGCCCTTGTAGATGAATATCCCATCAGGTCCTTTTGATCCAAGCTATTAAAATAGGAATTTGTCTCTCTTGAAGGCAGTTGCATATTTATGGATGCATTTTGTTGGGTTTTTAAACCATTGGATGAATACCTGAAAAAGAAACCAAGTGTTACATATTCTGCTTTCTGTTGTGCTTCTATAGAGCAATATTCAGTCAACAAAGCACTTCCACATGCACCATCTCACTGAATTCTCACAGCAACCCCATGAGACGGATAATATGCTCCCAGTTAAACAGAGAAGTAAACTGAAGCTCAGATAGGTGAAGTGACTTGCCCAAGGTCACACAGAAAATAAGTGACAGACTGAGACTCAAACCCAGATCTTCTTACTTGAAGTCCAGGGATCTTTCAACACACCACAGCTGTATAGGCAGGTGGGGTATAGTCTTCCTGACCTCTATCCTAGAATACAAAGTAAATGGGGATTGAGCAGGTAAGTGTGGCCTTTCCATAGTGACAAACAGGAAACCCATAATGGCATTACTCCACTCCATCCATGTGACCACCCTCTCAGCCCTGGTTTAGTCTGTAGACTCGTGGCCACACTAGTTGGAGGCAATCAGGAAGCCCAACATCAAGCATCAAGGTACTATTGTCCTGAGTTTTATTTCTTCACACTGACTTTAGGGGGACCAAATCCAATTTTCACTGGCACTCTACTCTGTAGAAACTGCCTCACTGCCAGACTGCTGTGTCCTCAAATGGGAATGGAGGCATATGATTCCTCTCTGGGGATGAACATGAAGTGAGATCCATTATATAGGCAATATAGCAACTTTTCTCACATGGTTTCCGGAGCCAATTTAGGTATTATGTTGGTGCATGGCAACAGCTTGACAAGCATGCCAAGGTGCCATTCCAAGCCTTTGAATAATATGCCAGAATCTGGCTAGTCCTTTTATTGCCTGTTTACAGCTAGTAAATTTTCCACTCACAGAAATGTGGTCTGGGATCTTGAACAGTAGTCTCCATTCTCTTGGTTATTTGTCCTTAAATGTTAAATTAAACATTAACATTTAAGCATAATCTAAACATATCCACCCTCTATATAATGAATCTTATTCCCCTTGTCTGAGATCACAATGTAAATAAAAATCGTGTTTATAAATGGAACGAATAATTGCAATGAAGTGTCTTGCATGCTAAATAGAGGTCTTTATTATAAGGACACAAGTTAGAGTAATTCAAAAGTCTTTCTCTCCACCAGATGGTGGAAAAACATGAGAAACAAATTTAGGTGTTTTCGCAGCTCCATCCTCTTTTACTATGCCTAATACAGAGCTGGCAATCAATAAATCCTGATCGAAGGGATGCATGAATACATGAACAAATCTTCAAGGTATATGCTCCCTTTATATCCCAGTTAATGTCCGTTTCAAACATAATAATAACAGCTGACATTTGCAAAATGTTTTTAAATGCATGCTTATGTCTAATTACCTCATTTTTTTTTAAAACAGGCTTATTATTATTACTGTGCAGTGGATGAATAAACTAGATTAAGGGGCACGCAAATGATTTTCCTCAAATTACAACTTTGGTAAGCAGTAGAGGAACAAGTTAATCCCAAATAGTCTTATTGAAATTCTTCCTATCAAAGCCAGAAATGAGTGGGGATCCCAAGGTGCACTAGAACACCTTTTTAGGGATGTATAATTTTTCTTACAATTACAATCTAATTGTATAGCCGTGCACAAGGCAATTCCCTGGGTGATCTTATTCTTTTCACATAAGTGTTATATGGCTGAAACTCGGACCCTAAAGTTTCTGATCAATGACTTAATTTCATTAAGAAAAAAGGGGGCAGATTTCAGGGCTTTGTGTTCTATCCTCAGTGCCATCCTGTTAGCATCATTAATATGTATGAAGATATAGGATGTCTGCTTATCGCATTCACAGAGCCAAGAAATAGAATTGGGATAAAATTGTATTCCATATAGATAATCTGGGTATATCAATGGGTAGAATCTAACAGGTTGAAATGTGATGGTGATAAGTGCAAATTCTTATACCTGCATCTAAATATTACTTGTTAAACTGTTGGGTGAAGGCATAAATATCTCAGAGGATATTGGTAAACTGAAGCTTTGTGACTACGTTGGCATGACGATGAAGTAATCAAAGGCAATTCAAGCCAAACTGGGACAGCCTTCTAAATTAAGGACTTGGGTGAGAAAGAGGAATTTCAACGGACTTATGTGTTACCTCACAAGTCAGGTACGGGACACATGGCTAGCAATAACTGAAATCCAGAATATTACCATCACATGGAGATGGCACCTCAATCAGAACTCACCAAAAATGTAGATCTGACATGATTTTAAGTCCCACCACCATTACAAGCTCTGGAATCTTAGATCAATGGCACCCTCACTTTAATTTTTTTCATTTTTCATTTTGCAAAAACAGGTGGGAACAGTAACCTAGGGGGATTCCTCTGGAGACTACCTGAAGTAATGCGGCTGGGCTATTCAGCCATCTCCACACTAGTCAACCAGAATCCTCTCTTCCTTCGCAGAGTTCCTATGAGGGTCCCAGCGCTGGTATTTGAGAAAAGCTACACTACTCTCTGGAAGTTTAAGCAAGAGCTAAATTTCTAACGTGATTCTGGATCAGAAGACACTTCAGAGTTCTGCGTCCCTTAAGAGTCACAAACTCTTGACTGAACTGCAAGAGTCTGGAAGGAAAAGAGACAGAGTCCAATAAGAAGACAGCCTCATAGGTACATGATTGCGAACTGGGGAAGATAAAAATGGACTGGGACCTGGAGGCATGGAGGGGAAGGAGCCCCCTCCGCAGATAGACGAGGGGAAGAGAAAGAGCGGCTGAAACTGCTCACAGAACTGCTCCCTGGAGAAGAGAAAAAAACTCGGCCTGAGACAGAGAGGGATCCTACATCCCATCTCTAACCGTAGGGCCTTCAGAGAGAGATCCTATCTCTAGCTGCAGTGCTTTCTTTAGGCTGGGTGCCCCGGTCCCAGTTGGCAGCAGGAGGAACTGCTCCCATACTCCCCCTACTCGATCCCCTGCTAGGAAGCAGCCTGGCCTGCGGGAGTACATTTCAGGCAGTATCATTAAAGAGCAGGGACTAAGATCTGGACAGGCGGTGGGGCTTGGGACATAGAACACTGCCCACATTGGCTACACCCACAGCACAGGGAGATCGGACCCAAAAGAGTGAGTTGCAACTCTTGGTTCGAGGAGGGACTGGACACCGCCATTTTTTTCCCCCACAATCACCAAGGCGGGGCCTCAGGGAGCAGCCCTCGGGACCCACAGTGGAGGGGAGACTTGCCTACACCAAACCATGCCCATCCGCGCTGAAGAGCTGCCTTTTTTTTTTTTCCAGAGCCCAGGGCAAAACCAACATTGATGCGTTGCCATGATTAGATCAATTCTTGCTATTCAGATATATTTTCCCTTATCTCATTCTTATCTCTCCCCTCCACTGGATTGCACACTCTGGTTTTTGGTTTGCTTAAACAGTCACATTTAATCCATTCTCTTGATGCATATTCTACACCTCCTTCTTTTCCTTCCTTTCTCTCTCTCTCTGAAATAATCAATCAGACTATATAGTTTCTCTGGGTAACATTATCTTTGTTTCTTTCTCTATGCCTCCTACCATATTCTCCTTTTTCTCTCTCTGAATTAAGCCTTTAATCTCTCTGCCTGGTCAATGTTCAATTTCTCTTTCTCCCCACCCCTATCATTTCTCTTTTTGTATATGCTCTTCCAACAGCACTGCTTCCCCCTGCTCTTTATTCATAGCTGGGATTTCTGGTTTTATGCTTTTACACTGCCCTTTGTCTTTCGTTGTTGTTGTGTTTTTTTCCCCCCTTTAGGGTTCCTTGTTTGATTTGTCAGTGCTTTTGTTTCCTGTTTGTCTGTTTTCCTTTCCAGGGCTACCTCAAGAAACAAGCCAAAGTACACATGGTGGAGAGTCCCAAATATCACTGAGCAGGGAAATAAAATAACCAAACATACAACAAGAGAGACCAAGGGACACCACTAAAAGAACAATTTCTGAATGGACAGGCTATGGACAGTCAATGAGCATCCCTTAATATAGCAGAACTTGCAGGTGCAGAGAACATAACAAGCTTTTAAAACTTACAAGAGACAGAAAGCTAGCCAAAATAACGAAATGGAAGAACTCTCCTCTAAAGAAATTCCAGGAAGAAATGATAGCTAAAGAGTTGCTCAAAACAGATATAAGCAACCTAACTGAGCAAGAATTTAGAACAAGAGTCAAAAATTAATCGCTGGTCTTGAAAAAGGCATGAAGGACACTAGAGAAGCTATTGCTACAAAGATTATGGACCTTAAAAATAGCTGTGATGAATTAAAAAATGCTGTAAGTGAGGTGCATAATAAAATGGATGGAGGCGGCCACTGCATGGATTGAAGAGGCAGAGAGGAGATATAGGTGAATTAGAAGACACAATTATAGAAAAAGAGGAAGCCGAGAAAAAGAGAGATAAATAGATCCAGGAGCACGAAAGCAGAATTTGAGAACTGAGTGATGCAATCAAATGGAACAATATCCATATCATAGGAATTCCATAAGAAGAAGAGAGAGAAAAAGGGGCTGAAGGGGTACTTGAACAAGTAATAGGCAAGAACTTCCCCAGTCTGGGGAAGGAAACAGACATTGAAATCCAAGAGGCACAGAGAACTCCCCTCAGACGTAACTTGAATCAATCTTCTGCATGACATATCAAAGTGAAACTGGCAAAATATAAGGATAAAGAGAGAATTCTGAAAGCAGCTAGGGATAAAAGGGCCCTAAATACAAAGGGAGACCTATCAGAGTAGTCGCAGACCTATCTACTGAAACTTGGCAGGCCAGAAAGGAATGGCAGGAAATCTTCAATGTGATGAACAGAAAAAATATGCAGCCAAGTATCCTCAATCCAGCAAGCCTGTCATTCAGAATAGAAGGAGAGAGAAAGGTTTTCCCAAAGAAACAAAAATTGAAAGAATTCATCACCACTAAACCAGC
>CM053561.1:38747788-38838349 GCA_028646485.1 Cryptoprocta ferox | reverse complement strand
CAAGCATGAATCCTACAGAGAACACAATGACTCTAAACCCACATTTTTCAAAAATAACACTGGATGTAAATGGACTAAATGCTCCAATCAAAAGACATAGGGTAGCAGAATGGATAAAAAACCAAAATCCATCTCTTTGCTGTCTACAAGAGACTCATTTTAGACCTGAAGCCACAGTCAGATTGAAAGTAAGGGGATGGAGAAATATCTATCATGCTACTGGAAGTCAAAAGAAAGCTGTGGTAGCCATACTTATATCGGACAAACTGGACTTTAAAGGCAGTAATAAGAGATGAAGAAGGGCATTATATAATAATTACAGGGTCTATCCATCAGGAAGAGCTAACAATTATAAATATCTACACATCAAATTCGGTAGCACCAAAATACATAAAATGACCACAAACAGAAACAATCTTATTGATAAGAATGTGTTAAATACTCCGGTTATAGTAATGGATAGATGAACTAGACAGAAAATCACTAAAGAATCAATGGACCTGAATGACACGTTGGAACAAATGGATTTGACAGATATATTTAGAACTCTACATCCTGAGGCTATGGAATTCACTTTCTTCTCAAGTGCACATGGCACATTCTTCAAGATGGATCACATACTGGGTCATAAAGCAGCCCTCAATAAATATAAAAGAATTGAGATCATACCATGCACACTTTCAGATCACAATGCTATGAAACTTGAAATCAATCACAGGAAAAAGTCTGGAAAACCTCCGAAAACATGGAGGTTAAAGAACACCCTACTAAAGAACGAATAGGCCAATCAGGCAATTAGAGAAGAAATTAAAAAATACATGGAAACAAATGAAAATGAAAATACAACAATCCAAACTCTTTGGTATGCAGCAAAGGCAGTCCTAAGACGAAAGTACATTGCAATCCAGGCCTATTTTAAGAAGCTAGAAAAAGCGCAAATACAAAATCTAACAGAGCACCTAAAGGAACTCAAAGCAGCAGGAGCACTCCAAACCCAGCAGAAAAAGAGAAACAATAAAGATCAGGGCAGAAATAAACAATATAGAATCCAAAAATACAGTTGAACAGATCAATGAAACCAAGAATTGTTTTTTTTTTTTAAAAATAAACAAAATTTATAAACCTCTAGCCAGGTGTCTCAAAAATAAAAGAGAGAGCAACCAAATAGAAAAAATCATGAATGAAAATGGATCGATTACAACCAATCCCTCAGAAATAAAAGCAATTATCAGGGAATACTATGAAAAATTATATGCCAACAAACTGGACAACCTAGAAGAAATGGACAGATTTCTAAACACACATGCACTACCAAAATTCAAACAGGAAGTGATAGAAAATCTGAACAGACCCATAACAAGTGAAGAAATTGAATCATTCATCAAAAATCTCCCAAGAAATAAGAGCCCTGGGCTGGATGGCTTCCCTGGGGAATTCTACCAGACATTTAAATCAGAGTTAATAACCATTCTTTTCAAGCTGTTCCAACAAATAAAAACGGAAGCAAAACTTCTGGACTCATTCTACAAAGCCAGCATCACTTTCATTCCCAAACCAGACAGAGACCCAGCAAAAAAAGAGAGCTACAGGCCAATATCCTAAATGAATACAGATGCAGAAATCCTCAACAAGATACTTGCAAATTGAATTCAACAGCATATAAAAAGAATTATCCACCATGATCAAGTGGGATTCGTTCCTGGGTTACAGGGCTGGTTCTGGTTCAATATTCGCATTCAATGTGATATATCACATTAACAAAAGATAAAAAACATATGATCCTGTCAATGATGCAGAAAAAGCATTTGACAAAATACAGCATCCTTTCTTAATAAAGACCCTCCAGAAAGTCGGGATAGAAGGAACTTACTTACTTAAACATCATAAAAGCCATTTATGAGAAGCCTACAGCTAATGTCATCTTCAATGGGGAAAAACTGAGAGCTTTCCCCCTGAGATCAGGAACACGACAGGGATGTCCACTCTCACCACTGTTGTTTAACATAGTGCTGGAAGTCCTAGCATCAGCATCAGACAACAAAAGGAAATAAAAGGCATCAGAATTTGCAAAGATGAAGTCAAACTTTCCTTTTCACAGATGACATGACACTCTACACGGAAAACCTGACAGACTCCACCAGGAGCCTACTAGAACTGATCCAGGAATTCAGCAAAGTCGCAGGGTACAGAATCAATGTACAGAAATTGGTTGCTTTTTTATACATCAATAATGAAGCAACAGAAAGAGAAATCAAGAAACTGATCCCATTCACAATTGCACAAAAACCCATAAAATACATAGGAATCAACCTAACCAAAAATGTAAAAGATCTGTATGAAGAAAACTATAGAAAACTTATGAAGGAAATTGAAGAAGACTCAAAGAAATGGAAAAACCTTCCATGCTCACGGATTGGAAGAATAAATATTGTTAAAATGTCATCGCTACCCGAAGCAATCTACACATTCAATGCAATCCCAATCAAAATTGCACCAGCATTCTTCTCAAAGCTTGAAAAAACTATCCTAAAATCTGTATGGAATCACAAAAGATCCCTTAAAGCCAAAGTAATATTGAAGAAGAAAACCAAAACGGGAGGCATCACAATCCCAGACTTTAGCCTCTACCACAAAGCTGTCATCATCAAGACAGTATGGTAATGGCACAAAAAACAGACACATAGACCAATGGAATAGAATAGTGTACTCAGAATGGGACCCACAAATGTATGGCCAATTAATCTTTGAGAAGCAGGAAAGAGTATCCAATGGAAAAAAGATAGCCTCTTTAACAGATGGTGCTGGGAGAACTGGACAGCAACATGCAAAAGAATGAAACTAGATCACTCTCTTACACCATACACAAAAATAAACTCAAAATGGATGAAGGACCTGAATGTGAGACAGGAAACTATCAAAACCCTAAAGGAGAAAGCAGGAAACAATCTCCTTGACCTCAACCGCAGCAACTTCTTTATACATCCCCAAAGGCAAGGGAATCAAGAGCAAAAATGAACTAGTGGGACCTCATCAAGATAAAAAGTGTCTGCACGGCAAAGGAAACAATAAAACTAATAGGCAACCAACAGAATGGGAAAAGAGAGTTGCAAATGGCATATCGGATAAAGGGCTAGTATCCAAAATTTATAAGGAACTCACCAAACTCCACACGTGAAAAACAAATAATCCAGTGAAGAAATGGGCAGAAGACATGAACAGACACTTCTCCCAGGAGGACATCCAGATGGCCAACAGACACATGAAATGATGCTCAGCGTCACTCATCATCAGGGAAATACAAATCAAAATCACACTGAGATATCACCTCATGCCGATCAGAGTGGCTAAAATGAACAAATCAGGAGACTATAGATGCTGGCGAGGATATGGAGAAACAGGCACCCTCCTACAGTGTTGTTGGGAATGTAAACTGGTGCAGCCACTCTGGAAAACAGTGTGGAGGGTCCTCAAAAAACTATCAGTAGAACTCCCCTATGACCCAGCAATCGCACTGCTAGGAATTTACCCAAGGGATACAGGAGTGCTGATGCATAGGGGCACATGTACCCCAATGTTCATAGGGGCACTTTCAACAATAGCCAAATCATGGAAAGAGCCTAAATGTCCATCAACGGATGAATGGATCAAGAAGATGTGGTTTATCTATACAATGGAATACTACATGGCAATGAGAAAGAATGAAATCTGGCCATTTGTAGCAACGTGGATGGAACTCGAGGGTGTTAATGCTAAGCAAAATAAGTCAGGCAGAGAAGGACAGATACCGTATGTTTTCACTTATAAGTGGAACAGGAGAAACTTAACAGAGGACCATGGGGGAGTGGAAGGGGAAAAATAGTTGGGGAGAGGGAGGGAGGCAAACCATGAGAGACTCTTGAATACTGAGAACAAACTGAGGGCTGCTGGGGAAGGGGGGTGATGGGCATGGAGGAGGGCACTTGCTGGGATGAGCACTGGGTGTTATATGGAAACCAACTTGACAATAAATTATAAAAGAAAATAAAACAGAGTCACAGCCTCTTTCACAATTTTGATCCATGATCTTGTCATTCATTGACTATAATTCATTAACTATAAAATACTAGTTTGAGTCACCCTTCCTCAGATCACTCACCAAAGAAATCACAAGTGTATTTCACTTGTAACTATGTGAGTCAAAGCATCCTTTCACAGATGAAAAATTACAAGTTAGTCACTTGGTTTGGTTCCCAGGGATTCAGAGGTTAGGCCAAGGAATCTGTGTTTCTGTAGGGGACTCTAAGCCCCGGAATTAGAATCAAATGAAACTGAAGAACCCTCCCTTCTCTCTCCAGGGCCATACATTTAGAGATTCCATTCACACATCATCATCCATGAACGTGATTTTCTTCATATTTCTTTCCTGATTCAGTGGTTCAAGTAGTCAGAAATGCTAGTATTCAACCTCAGTTCTTTTTCATGGAATATGCGACCTTGCATTAGCCATTTAAACTGTACTATCCTTAGTGTGTTCATTTTTTAAATTCCTAACAGAGAACTTAAGTCTGTAAAGTTGCTAGCTAAGTGATGTAGGTATGCAGTAAGGGTTGGTTCCTTCTACTTTGAAGGTGGTGCTCAATTGAAGTTTTGTGATTCCATTTCTTTCTGTCTAGTGTATGAATTATTAGTTTGATTTGTGTAACAAAACCTAGTTCAAAGCTCTGTAAGCCATTGTCATGGTCATCAGGGGTCCATAGATGGAGGTGGGGGTGGAGTGGGGGAGGGAAGCCCCTGAAGAATGTCCTCTCCACCTCATTCCTTCATCAGGCTTCCCTAAGATATGTGCTGGGTTCAAGCAGGGCTGAAGTAAGTACCAAGGAGAGAAGTCATCTATACCAGGAGTCTAACTAGCGGACAGCGCCCACACGCTTGATAAACAGGCACCAGATGGCTGATAGCTCTTGTAAATTCATTCACTCCCCCTCCGGGCTAGGGCCAGATTTGAAGAGGGCCTTTAGCTGTGAAATTCTATTACCAATCCCATTTCCAGTCCAGAGAGACAATCAGTCCCCCAGGAGTGGGAAATAGCTGTTTTCAAGAACTGAGAATAAGATTGCTCCCTGAGATTCATTGTGCTGAGCACACAGTGACTTAGAGTCACCATTTATCAACATTGGGTGCATATCACACACACAGGAAAATACATGTTGCCAGTCAGCTGGAGAGAATATTCTAAACCCAATGATGATTGAACCAAAAAAAACTACCACTATGCAGACAGTAAGTGTAAGTCTCCCAGGAGGTGGAAGACAAAGCAGTACCTGAACTTGCATGGAAATCTCTGAAGATTCGTGTATGTATGGCTCAAGCCTGTGCCTGGCACAGGCTCTAAGCATCCCTATACCTGGGACATATGGGATGATAGCTGCCACAGTCCCAAATGGAAAGAAAGACACCACAGGCTGGGTTCTCTCTCTACCCACAAAAATCTCTGAACTTGATGTCCCCTCACTTCTTCTCATTCTTAAGTAACAGACATTATTGGTGACTTAAAAATCACTACCAGTGATGAGTGATTCAAGAAGAAAAGTAATTATGAAACATGATTAATTATAATTATAGGCTAAATGCAAGCTCTTTTTCCAGATATAAAGAGAAATTCAAACTGCTTCTTGACTTACATTACACATTTTGAACTATTTGGCTGTTATGTTGAATTTGCAACCGTCACCCCAGATCTGTACCAAATGTATTTTACAGTTCATTGGGAACTGCTTCAAAATTACAAATGTCTTCCCAAGGAAATCTGTTGCTCAGTTTGGTCAGACAAGGCACAGGCACTCCTTTATGTATATCCTGCCGAGAAGAAAAGGCTCTCTGATAGATGTCTCCTACCTGCTTTGGCCTTCAGTTTGATATAGGCAGTCTGGAAAGATCAGCCAGGCCAAACCAGCATAGAAACCTGGTCTGCCTTATCCAGAGTGATACAAACTAGATACAAGAACCTGGCTTGAGTGAGGGAATGGATTCCTGAAATTTCTGGAATAAACCATGATTGCATGGCTTTTGAAATTAATAGTTCTAGAACAGTTCCTGTGACAATAAATGCCAGTATTACTTTTCTGCTTACTATGTGTCAGGTACAAGCCCTCTACACATGTAATTTTTAAAAATCTGTCCAACCACCCATAGGAAGGCTGGTACTATTTTGCTCAATTTATAGATGAGAAAACTTAAGTTCAAAAGATAAAATTTTTTCAAAGATGAGATTTAAAATCCAGTCGTTTAAGTAAGGGCTACCATGTTTGACTGAACAATTTATGCCAATTAGGTGAATGGGGGTTAAAATCCATCCTCATCCACTCACCATGCTATGAACCCTATGGGGTCAGTGTCCACTTGGAGGAAAGGGCACCTTTTGCACTACAAGAATGAATAGTAAGCCTTGGTATCTGAAGGCTTACTATTCATCTTACAACACCTACACCATAAATGAACCTCGAGATCTGAGTTCAGCAAGTTGTACTTTGACAATATGCTGCCAACACTGAGTGAGACACATTCAAGAATGCTCTGGATGGAAGCAGAGGCTATATATAAATACATTACAGGTTACTGTAATGGAGTATTGCCCAGAAATGTTGATTAGAGAATTAACTATTGTTTTTCAAACCTAAGAATGAAGGAATACATTAATCCACTTAAGAGATCTCTATTTTTTAAAATCAATGACAAATTTCCAGTTGTTTTAACAACTATATAACATGTGTCTAGATATCTATACTTACTTGCTCCCAAGTGTTATTTTTCTAACATTTCCCTAATATCTATTTTTGTTGTACCTATTCTTTTCAGTTAGTTTACCTTTTATGGAACAAATATGGAAGTAAGCATAAATAGACAATTAATGACAAAATCACTGAATATAACCCCAAGGAACAAAATAACTCAGTTAAAGTTAGAGCATTAATGACACCCTCCCTAAATTCCATTGCTCTTAAGACCTACCCTTGACAAGGTATCATATCCTGGTCTGGGATCCTTGATTCCTCAAGTTGCTGATATGCTGGTCCCACGATGCCACCCAGCCTACTTCGGGGCGAGGGGGGTGTCCTCCTGAAGGCATTCCTATGGAGCATACCACTCCTTTGCCCTGGGCTGCAGCAAGAGGAGAGACTCCTGCGGAGATGAAAGAAAACCAATGGAATCAGAGCAATAACCTTACAGGTGGCTGCTCAAACTTTTTGAACACTGCTTTTTCACCCCAGATACTCAAAATTCTAGATCAGGCTCCATCCATGAACGTAGAATATCTGCTAGGAGATCAGAAGTTGTTGAATCCACTCACCCAGGCAGAAATTGAGACAAAGAGAAGTTCCCGTGTTTCTGGCTTTCTAGTTTGAAGCACAATGGACTAAAACAATTGCAGCTTTCCAGCCAAGTGATTAAGAGGTGGGCTTAAAGAATTCTCAAATTCCTGATTCTCAGCCATCCTTATTATGCAGGACATAGTAGCTACCTCTCTAATAAAAATAAAAATGGCTCTGTTATTAGACACTGACAGAAGTTAAACACAGGAACCCTAAAGGGATTCATGGGGAAAAGTTCACTTGTGTTAATGACAGAATAAATAAACCTCATTTGAGTTGGCATTCTCTAACATATGTGCTAAATTCCCAGTTCACTACTGATTTTCCTGAATCTTGAGAAACTACATTGGTTTTCTTTTGAACTGGCTTTTAATAAACATCTGATTACATATTTTATCTGACTCACACATCCAAATACCCAAATAACCATGTTTTCAGATGCCATCAAAAGGCAAAAGGCATAAATGGGATATATCTTAGGTGAGATTCCTAGATTATGCTAAACAAAAGCACTAGACTTCATAAAAATCATTTGGTAATTTGACTAGTTACCTATCCCATTCCCATTCCCATCTCCACCCCCCCTTAATTTACCCTACAACCATGGGGACAGTACGAGGAACTCTGTTCCTATGTAGACATCCTATGAGATGCCATTTTATGTGGTCAAGCTGGTTCCACAGTGTTCAGATGGTAAGTGAACTTACAATTTCTTGCTGCATTCTCATTTAACACTAAAAATACCAAAAAAAAGCCTGTCTAAAAATATCAGTTAAACCGTACAGAAGAAGATGAAAAATATTTTCAAAATTTCAGCAAACCTATCAAGTTCTAAAGGGACAAGCCTCCAAAAGTAATTTTACCGGTATCACTACATGATTTGGAGTTCTGTAACTTTCCATCCAGCAACATTACTATTAGTTCTACTTAACAGATACATAACAAAACATCTCAAATAGTATTTGAGATCAGAGTTTGAGAACCTGATGTTTGAGTGCCCATAGACCCTTTCCTAGTTTTGGCAAGGTAACTGATCAAAGTTGACATTCTTTAAGCCAACATTAGCTTCCTGAGTTTGTGCAAATACCAGGTCATACCTTGCAACACATTATACCTTCATTCTTTATCATAATATTTCTTGTACATTGACAACATGGGACCTCTAATTAGGTCTCCAAGCTAACAAGTTTAAAGAGTTCTAAGAGCTATCTTCCCCCATTCTGGCTTCTATATGTATTATCCAAGAGCTATCATGGAGTCCGTGGGGTATTTAGGCCGTGGCACTGGAATTAGCTGCATTTGGGGGTCATCTTGGGTCTGTACATTACTAGCAGTGTGATACTGGGGGAGGTATTTCTACTAGAGTTTCTCAGGGAAAGAGATGGTACTCTAATTTGGGTCATTTGGGAGAGATTTTACTACTTACAGATTTGTCTTCAGTGTGTGTGGGGGGGTGGAGGAAGCCGGAAGCCAACACGGGGTTCATTCTGTATGTCCGGGCAAGTAATACCGGGAAGCTGTTACTATCCCTGTAACTGAAGGGACAAAGGGAGGGGGGACTACCAGAATGGAGAGAGGAGAGTTGTAAGGAGAGGACCACCTGGCAGGAGCTGTGGCCCAGGAAGAGAGACAAGGGATGTAGCTGAGGCAACCAATCAGCAAGGGCGGGTGCAGAAGAGCTGTGGCTGCTCTAACCTTCCACTCTCCCATCTCTTGCCTGTGCCTCATATTGAGCCAGTAGAAGCCAGTGGACAAGGGAAACTGCTGCTCTTTCAGTGCACAGGGCAAGGGGGAGAAAAAGTAAAAACTAGATATAGGTAGGAGAGGTGCAAAAGAAAGGTATCAGCATCATGCTTAAGTATTTTCATAAGACTGCTATAGGGCTAAAAGAAGTTACCCAACGTGTCTAGCATGGAGCCTGGCACATAGTAGGTGCCACGGCCATGAGTTCCCCTGATTCCTCTGCCACAAGTGACACTCAAAGACTCGTACTCATCACTGAAAACCCTTGTCTTATTTCACTCTAAAAAAAATCCACATATGTGCTGTCTATAAAAGAGTTATATTGCTAAAATATAATGTAATAAGTATGCCATGGCATAACAGATTTTTCTTTAAGAAGAAAGAGGCTTTTTTTTTCCTTTGAACTAAACATGAGAAATAATGGCTTTGAATTAATAGCTTTGTTATGAGTTATCCAAATAAGTCATATTTGCAGTGCACAAAAAGAAATTAATTATGCATAGCTAGCCAAACTGTCACAATAACAAAGTCTTCCAGTATGAACTAGTGACCCATCTTAAAGAATAGTTCTACACCTATTGATCAATCAACTATTCAAGCCTTCTAACCCAGTGGCTTTCGGGAAGTTATGGAGCAGTTTGCAGGGTATATAAATCAGTGACCAGGTTATCAATCATGAAAACGTTTAAGTCTACTGCATGTTTTACAAAACAAAAGCTATGATATATTAAACTATAATTTACAAAGTTCTAAAAGCGCTTTATAAATCAACCCTCGCCTATCTATCAGGACACAATGTATGCCAACAAATACTGCAGTGTCATTGAACCAAACAAAAAGGAACACTTCTTAAAGATGACCTTATTTAATTTGTGAGTCTTTCCTAGAAATATAGTAGAAGCCAAGTTGAAGACGAGGATATGCCAACAGACAAGGAGTAGGGGTAGGGTATTTGCAGCTCAAATACATTAGAAACTGTAGTTATTTTCTTTTTAATTTAGAAACTGTAATTCTTTTTCATTTCAACTTTAAAACATTGATGGCATAATATAGTACTAGAGTAATATTATACATAACTATTTTACTCCGCTGGCTGGAACACCACTTCAACATGTGTTATAATCAGCAGGAGAAATGTTGTTTTGGAGAAAATATCCATCTTATAAAAGGCTGGTAATTTTGGACTTATTTTTCTAATTAAAGAACTTCCATTAGATCCAGTGAACTAAAATGCTCTTTTAACAGGGAAATACCTGTAAATGCCTCAATTGATAGAAATCACAACTGGTAGTTAATAAAAGCAATTATCCAGTAGCCAAACATATGTCACCAAGTTGAAAATATTTAAACCATTAAAAAAAAACTTAGCAAAACTTTGGTATCTGTCTCTACTCTTGTAGAATAAAAAAAATCACCATCCAATAATGAGGATTAGTATCGAGAGTGGCTGAAAACCTCCCAGTAAATGTGGCCAGCTTCAAGAAAAATCCTTTTCTAGGGGACTCACTGAGACTCAAGGAAGAAGATAGTTTCCTTGTATAATGCATGTTTCTGTCATGGAGGTTTTCAAAACATTGGCTGGATATGTGAAAACTAAGGGTCAACAATATTTATCTGTCATTGTTGGGAACAACGTTTTTTTTTTATGTATAGTTGATATCCAATGTTATATAAGTTTCAGGAATATAACATAGTGATTCGACAATTCTATACATCACTCAATGCTCACCACAATAAGTGACTATTATTTTTTTACCTTATCCTTTTCTTAAAATTAATCTTTTCATATACATATATATTTTTTAAATTTAAAATACTATACTTCTCACTAAGAAAAAAATGCTTAAATCATTCCATAACTTCCACAAAGACTGGGGCTGTAGATTCAGTTGCATGTAAACATAGCATTAGTGCCAAACTTGGGCACCTGGTATAGAACAAAGACTGTCCATTTTCAGATTCTTGTATGTAAAATGCAGCATGGGACTGAAAGAGGCTGAAGAACTTGTTTGGCCTCAGAATGTTATGCAGTTGTTAAGATAAATTTATTTTGGGCTTTTCCCCCCAAACAGCCCAATTTCTATGGTCAGCTTGCAAAGGAGATTCACCCCCTTGATAACAGATCTTATAAACCCAAGGTTAAGATCTGCCAAGGGAGAGGATATGGCCCTCCCTGAAAAGTTTTCTTTGTTTAAGAACCATGTTGAAAGACCTGGAGTGTGTCACATCAGCCGCCTAGAGAAGAATTAGTCATTAAATTTGCAGACGGTGATAAGGCAGGCTAGGAAAAGTCAGGTTTTTAATAGTTTTCAGAATGCAATTGTTTCATTCACTGGTCTGTGTCTGCAGCTTTGATGGGTGTTGTTAATAGTTCCTTCAGGCTTCTTATAGGGGCATTGCTGCATGATGTTATCTTTGGTTTACCTGCTGTGAGCTGCTTGAGCATCCACTTCATGGAGAACTACAGGGGAAGCAAGACCAATCATCTCTCCTGAATAAGATTGCCATTCCTTGGCATGTGTCGTCCAGCATAACACATAGTGTGAACGTGCCCATTCCCACCATGAGTAACTACCTGTACCTGTGGTGTTTGACAGATTGGCTTCCTCTGTCAGGAGAAGGGACCTCTGGGAATGACTGGGGGCCGGCAAAACTTGACTCCATCATTTTCTCCAATGCAGTCACAGGATGCCTTTCCGCCTTTGAATACTGTGGGAAACCACATGCACAGAGTTGAGCTGGAGGATAAGTTATGACAGGAGGGCCTATAATACCATAGCTAGATATGGGGAAGTTGCTGAACTTGCCAGTAACTTGTCCACTGGGCACGTGATCAGGAGAATGATAGAGAAATCATTAGCACCCCATTTCTCGCACACTAAGTATGGTCTCTGCCCTCCCTCCAAACACTCTGTGCTTAGATAAGGTCCATCCAGGAGGGTTCTTCACCTTAGAATTTTAAATATGCCTTCTCATTTCAATCTACACCCATGGCACACTGTGCCTGACAGGCAGGAACGCAAGTATTTTTTATTAAATGTACATTTTATACACACAAAAAATTAATTAGTAGCTGGTATATTAGTAGTAGGGATTCAATAAATGCTGATTGAGTGAACCCCGGAAAATTCTCAGAATTATAGAAAATATTGATTCAGAGTATCTTCCCACCACCCTCTACTATTCCCCTCCTTCAGCCTTTACCAAGTAATTACCGTGTTTGACAAGAGAAATTTCTAAGCATTTCACTCTTTATAGTTATTAAGCCTTGGTTTCATCTTTGACATACAAGGCTCAGAAGTCTTTAGGAAAACATATAGAGGTGACACATTAGGAAAAACTTTGTCCCAAGTAAAGCATCACATGTCATCTCAACCAGGCAGCAAGTTGTCAAGTTTAATATTCTCTGGACACACAGCACTTGAACAAGCAACAAGGGCTAGCAGGGCTTCTCTTCCAGAAACTCCACATAAAACCTATCCCAAGAAATGACATTTTTAGAATGTTAACCAATCCAGGGAAAATTTCAAAATCTGGATATTCATATCTAATGTATGAACAAGAATTTCACAGAACAATTAAGACAGATGTGCAATATACATATGAAAAGGTGTACAACTGCACATATTTTGTAAAGGGACAAAAATCAGAATAGAGAAATTAATTTCCAGAAGAGCTAGTAAAGTTACAGAGTCAAGAAAAGTAGAGCTGGTGCAAATATGTTGGGGTACAAATTGCCAACATGTTCCAAAACATTAAATATACACACTCTTTGATCCAGAATATTACTTCCAGGACTACCATTATTAATAAATTATAGAAGTTCAAAATGATATCATCACTACAGTATGTCAGTGGTATAATTTTTCCTTTTTTTAAGTTCATTTCTTTTCTTTTCTTTCTTTCTTTATTTTGAGAGAGAGTGTGAGCAGGGGAGGGGCAGAGAGAGAAGAGAGACAGAATCTCAAGCGCAGAGCCTGATGTGGGGCTTGATCTCATGAATCATGAGACCATGACTTAAGCCGAAATCAAAGTTGGATGCTTTACTGACTGAGCCGCCCAGGTGCCCCATTTTTCTTCCCTCCCTCCCTTCGTTCCTTCCTTCTTGTGCAATTTTTAATAACAAAACAGAAAACAAACAGAAAACAAAACAGAAACAATAGAAATACCCACAAATAAAAACTATACAACTATTGAAAAGAATAAAATCAAGGTATAAAAAAGTATGCATAGGGGCACCTGGGTGGCTCGGTTGGTTAAGCATCTGACTTCAGCTCAGGTCATGATCTTGTGGTTCACAAGTTCAAGCCCTATATTGGGCTCTGTGCTAACAGCTCAGAGCCCGGAGTCTGCTTCAGATTCTGTGTCTCCGCCTCTCTCTGCCCCTCACCCAGTCATGTCTGTCTCTCTTTCTCTCAAAAAAAAAAAAAAAAAAAATTAAAGAAAAACTATGCATAAGAAACCATTTGCATAAATAAGGAAAATGCAGCAGATATACATATATTGTAAGTATATACATATGTATATACATATATTTAGCTTTATGTGTGTATATATATGTATATACATGCAAACATACAGATTTTGTATACACATGTACATATATATTTCATGTGTTCGCATGTCTGTGTGTTTCCCATGCAACCACACAGGATGCAGATGAAATAAAAGGAAAATATACTATTAACTGGGAATTTTCCTTGGGGAAAAGTGTGTCAGTAGATATGGGCTATTGAAACTAGGCAAAAATGTCAAGGTTATGTAACTAACCTTAAGATGGCAATCTCTAAATGTTTTCTTTTTAAGTACTTCCAAAACAAACCACATAGTGGCAGTAGTAACCATGTCTTGAATCATAATATACAAAATGGATTTAGAGAAGTTGGTCAGACTTTTTGCAAAATGGAGTAAGTTGATGCAGAATAAAAAGAAGGTATGGAGAAAATTCAGAAAAGTCAGTTATTATCAATAATCCAAAATTATAAAGATCAAAAAATGATGTAAATACCTTCATGTGTGCTTTTTTATTGACTGATTAATGTTAATTATTACAAACCATCCATGGGAAAAGTGAATTGAATGGATATGTTACTGGAATGTAACCAACACTGTGACTTTCTATTTGACTTTCAGGTTTTATAAAAGACTGACTGGGGGTTTGTTTGTTTTATCCCAGCTTCTAATAAATTCATTTAGAAGACAAACTTGCTTGGAAGGCTCAGCTACAGAAACAAGTGTGGTTTTTATTTTAATTTCCCAGTGTAGTTAAAATACAGTGTTATATTAGTTTCAAGTGTGCAATATAGTGATCCAACAGTTCGATGCATTACTCAGAACTCCTCAAAATAAGTGTGCTCTTAATCCTATTACCTGTTTCATCCATACAGCACCAACCTCCCCTCTGGTAACCATCTGTTTGTTCTAGAGAATCTGTTGTTTGGTTTGTCTCCTTTATTTCCTTTGTTTGTTTATTTTGTTTCATGATTTCCACATTTGAGAAAAATAATATTGTATTTGTCTTTCTCTGACTGACTTATTTTGATTAGCATTATACTCACCAGCTCTATCCACGTCATTGCAATGGTAAGATTTCATTCTTTTTTATGGCTGAATAATATTCCAGTGTGTGTGTGTGTGTGTGTGTGTGTACCTCATATTTTCTTTATCCATTCATCTATGGATAGACACTTGGGCTGATTCCATAATTTGCTTATTGTAAATAATGCTGCAATAAACATATGAGGTGCATATAGCCTCTGCTTTGAATGAGATTTTTGATCATGAAAGCTAAAAGGCTCTTTCAAAACCCTGAATGAAAGTTTTGAATAGAATCAACCTCTTATTTGTTTTGCTTGTTCATAGTATCCATAATAGATACTATGTTCTAGATCTTTTCTTTCAAATGCTTGCATTGTTGTTATACAGTTGCTTTCAATTGTACTATTTTAGTCAGTTAACACAAATTTATTTTCAAGATTTATTATTTCGGATTTTTCCTCTGTCACACAGACTTTATCAGAATCTTTTTCATTTTAGTGGCTGCATTTAACATGAGATTCAAGTTTAGTTGCTGTACTCCTATCCAGGATTGGTTGAGACAGGTGGGAACATTAAAAATATACAAATAATTTTGTAATTCTATACATGTTGGTTCAAATGAATTTAGAGATATCTTCCAGCTTACAGTTCCGACAAATAAAGACCTTAAAGATTGTCATTCCTGTCCCTACAGTAAGAAAAAAGCTGAACAAACTGAAAATCAATGACTCTTCTTATATCCATTCAATAATTGAAGTTGCAGGGCAAACCACAACTCTGAAATCTGGACAGAGAAGACAATTCAAGAACCATGGTCAAGATCAACTTACCTATAGCAGAACCTGCCAGAACCATAAATTGGTAGGAACACTTCAGTAGTAACTTTGATAAGTTGCTGGAATCTGTGTGTGGACTAGAGTAATTAAAAGAATCATGTAATAACTGTCGTTTTGGGGGAGTTCCCACATTTTCATGGGTTTTACCTTCAGGAACTATGAAAGATGCTCACAGCAAAGAACCACACACACACACAAAAAAAAAAAAAAAAAGAAAAAGGAAAAAAGAAAAAAAAAGGAAATATCTCATGTTTCTGACGTCAGAAGGGAGAAAGCAACCATTTTGAAATGCCTATTTCTCCATGAAAAAAGACATTATCAGAGTGTTATCTCACCTGTAACTTTCCTGTCTCACATAGGGGAAAAAAGTTAAGAAACACTTCTCATGGTCATAGCCCAGTAAAAGAGTGAAAGAGAATCATAAGGTTATAGATGAGTTCCCCTCCACCATTCCTTAACATCACATCAGTAGGACTCTTCTATAATAACAGAAGATTATAGCTGAAAAGTTATAAGACAAACACTCTATTTAAGAAGGAGTTCTTAGGAAAACCCAAAGACATGACTAAAAACAAACAAAGACACTAGCTGATTTTAAAGCCCCTGGCATCTATAGCTAAAGCAAACATTAAAAGAAATCCAGCTGATATCTAGATTAACAAGGAACGTACACTAAACATCTATTTACCTCAGCGTTACCCAATGTATCACATTTACCTTTTAACAAAAAAAGTTAAAGGCATACTAGAATATACATAGATTTAAAAAAAAAATGAAGTCTGAAGAGACAAAGTAAGCACCAGAACTTGAATCAGATACCATTCCACCAGACATGGAATTTAAAATAAGCATGATAACTATGCTTAGGGCTGTGAAGGGAAAGGTAGACAGCATGCAAGAACAGAGGAGTAGTGTAAGTGGAGAGATGGAAACTCTATGAAATATTCAAAGTAAGTCTAGAAATAAAAAATACTGTAGCATAACTGATGAATGCACTCGACAGGCTCATCATTAGATTGGACACAATCGAGGAAAGAATCAGGGGAGCTTGACTATTTATCAATAGAAACTTCCTGAAATGAAACACAAAATAAATAGTGAATATTACAAAAAAAGGAAGAAAGGAAAATATAAATGATAATACTGATAACTGTTGAATAATTTCAAATGGTATAACATAGGCATAATTGGAGTACCTGAAAGAGAAGGGAAAAAAAATGGAGCAGGAAAAAGATATGAAGGAATAGTGACTGAGAACTTTCCAAAATTATTGACAGACATCAAACCATAGATACAAGCAGCTCACATAATACCAAAACACCATACAAAATAAATACCAAAAAATCTACATTATAGCATGTCATATTTAAACTGTATTTTTAAAGGAAAAAAAGTAAAGAAAGAAAAAAATAACACAAAGATAAAATGCTGAAAACAAAGCCAAAAAAATAAAATAAAACCTTGTTTATAGAAGAAAAAGATAAACAAATACAGTGGAATTCTAACCAGAATTCATTCAAACAAGAAAAGACAAGAGTAAAATACTTAAAATGTTAAAAGAAAGAAACAGGGGGCTCATGGTTGGCTCAATTAATTGAGTGTCTGACTCTTTGATTTTGGCTCAGGTCATGATCCCAGGGTCGTGGGAATAAGCCCCAAGCCAAGCTCCTTGGGATTCTCTCTCTCCCCCACCCTCTCTACCTCTCCCCTGCTTGTGCTTGCTCGCACACTCTCTCTCTCTCTCTCTCTCTCTCTCTCTCTCAAATTAAAAAGAAAGAAAGAAAGAAAGAAAGAAAGAAAGAAAGAAAGAAAGACCAAACTGAAAATGTATCTCTGGTTAAAATGTCCTTCAAAAATAAAGGAGAAATAAAGACTTTCTTAGACCAACAAACAAACAAAAAACAGGCATTTTATCACCAGTAGACCTTAAGAGAAGCTCTTCAAGGAGAAACAAAATTACATAGGTCAGAAACTCAGATCTACATAAAGAAGGAAAAATGCCAGAGAAGTAATAAAAAAAGTAAATAAAAATATTTTATTTTTCTTATTATTAAAGATCCAATAGAAAAATGTGGATATAGTATATACACAAATTAAATGATTGAAAGCAATTTTATAAAGAATGGGAGAAGGGAATTGAGGATACTCTGTTATAAAATACCTGGAAGAATCATGAAGTGGTAAGGTGCTATTTGAAAGTTGACTTAGATTAATTGTAAATCTATACTGTCAAATCCTGGGTAACCACTAACATATTATAAAAAGAAGTACAATTGATATGTTAGGAGCAGAGAGCAAATGGAATCATACTAAATAACTAAAACCAGAGAAGGAAGAAACAGAAAAGAACAAAAGAACCCAAGAACAGGTGCAAAGAATTGAAAACAGTTATCAATATGGAAGATATTAATTGAACTATATCATTAATCACTTGAAATATGAATGGTCTAAATACATAAATTAAAAAACAGAGATTAAAAGCCTGTATGAAAAAACAAAACCCAACTATATGTGGTCTATAAGAAACCCACTTTAAATATAAATATATAGATCAGATAAAAGTAACAGAGGAGATAAAAATATGTTGTACTAACACTAATCAAAAGAAAGCTAGAGTAGGTACAATAATATCAGACAAAGAAGACTTCAGAATAAGGAAAAATATTAGGGACAAAGAAAGATTTAAAAAGTATCATTTACCTGATGATAAGGGGGCCAGTTCTCCAAGAAGATAAAACAGTTAATATTTATACACCTAGCAACAGAGCGTCAGAATACATAAGGCAAAAACTGATAGAAGCTCAAGGAGAAACAGACAAATCCACTATTATACTTGGAGACCTCAACATTCGTCTATCAGTAACTGACAGATTTAGCAGACAGAAAATCATTAAGGACATAGTTGAGACACATGGCACTTTCAATCAACTGCATCTAATTGATGTTCATAAAATACTTCTAAAACAGCAGACTACACATTTTTTGAGCTCACATGAAACATTCATCCAGATAAATCACATTCTTGGCCATCAAATACATCTTAAGAAATTAAAAAAAAAAGTTGAAATCATAAACAGTATATTCTCAGACCATATTAAAACTAAGATAGAAATCAATAGGGAAAAGACAGAAAATCCAAAAACTATTAAACCACATACTTGTAAATAACACAAAGATCAAAGAAAATGTCACAAAATAAATTTTAAGATATTTTTAACTAATTGAAAATTAAAATACAACTTATCAAAAGTTGTGGGAGGTAATGGAAGCAGTGATTAGAGATAAAATTACAACATTAAAGTCTTATATTTGAAAAGAAGAAATATCTAAAATATGTAATCTGAATTTCCACTGTAGGAAGGCAGAAGAAGAAGAGCAACTTAAAACTGAAACAAGCAGAAGAGAAATAATAAAAGTTAAAGAAGAAATTAATAAAACTGAAAACATGAAAATAATAGAGAAAATCCACAAAAGCAAAACTGATTCTTTGAAATGATCAATAACATTGATAAACTTCTGGTCAGTCTAACCCAGGAAAAAAGAAAAGAGGGGCACCTGGGTAGCTCAGTCGGTTAAGCATCAGACTTTGGCTCATGTGATCTCATGGTTGATGGGTTTGAGACCCGCATCAGGCTCTGCGCTGGTGGTGTGGAACCTGCTTGGGGTTCTCTCTCTTCCTCTCTCTCTGCCCCTTCCTTACTTGCTTTCTCTCTCAATAAACAAACAAACAAACAATTTTAAAAAAAGTTTTCAATAACAGAAGTGAAAGAAGCTGTCACTACTATTCCCCCAGACAGAAAAAGGTTAATATAAAGGAACTCTATGAATAACTCTATGCCCTCAAATGTGATATATTGTTGATATGGACCAGTTCTTTGAAAGACACATGTCATCAAAGTTCACACAAGGGGAAATAGGCAAACTTAATTGCCCTGTATCTATTAAGGAAATCTATCGCTTAACAAAATAGGTATCATTTAGGAGATCTGGAGATCCCAGGAAAGCATACACTACTAAGGAAAATGAACTGTATTACAAACATATGAAAGAACATTAGTGGGAGCTGGGTATCAGGGGTGTGCTCTCCCAAGTAAGTTTGGAATGAGTAGAATCTGTAGACTAAAGGCAAAAGGTACTGCACATAAGCACTGTCTGGTTGATAGCTATATCTTTGATCTGTCTGATGAGAGGGCCTAGAAGAAATGATACACTCAAAACCAAAACCTCCAAAAAAACCTACACTGAATTGATCAAACGTATCAAAAGGACACAGATACCAAATGAAAGAGATGATACCAGAGGCCAAATCTGGAAGAAGTTGATCTAAAATAAGAAAAAAAGGTATTTATTGAATTATAACTCAAAGTATAAAATCAATATCCGTAAGTTCAGACTCTTAGATAAATGAGGAATAAATAAATAATAGACGAATCAGAGATAAACCCTTAGTAGCATTCCACATAACGTGTGTAGATACTCTGCCTTCACAAAGGGGAGCACTACTCTTTAAGTGTGGGCTACACAGAGTCACTTCCTTCGAAAGAGAACTCTATAGAAAGGGGAGGGAGAGTAACATCATACTGGAGACTCCTAGCAATTACTTCAGAGGACAATGGAATTGCCAACAGTGATTCAGTCATATTGATGATGTGCACTTTTGATATGAACGATGATTTGGCACTTTATCTCTGTTGTCTTTCTCCTCACACCCCATAACCCCAATCTAATCATGAGGAAAACATCAAACTAATGCCAGTAGAGAAGCATCCTACAGGATACTTGACCAGTACTCCTAAAAACTGTCAAAGCCACTAAAACAAGGAAAATCTGACAAACTGTCACAGCCAAGAGGAGCCTAACAAGATACGGCAACTAAATGTAATGTGGCATCCTGGATGAAAACTTGGAACAGAGGCAATTAAGTAAAAACTGAGGACATCTGAATAGACTATGGATATGAGTTAATAACAATGCATATCTGTGGGTTCATTAATTTTAACAAATGTACCATGCGGATGTACAATGTTAATAGGAAAACCTGAGTACAGGGTATATGGGAATTCATTTACTTTTCTGTAAATATCAAACTGTCCTAGAAAATAAAATTTACTTTAAAAATAAAAAAATAAAAGAGGTTTTAAAAAAGCAAAAGATACACATGAGGAGAAGAAAAAGGGTTGGGGAGGAGGAGGAAAGTGTAGAGGAGGAGGAGGAGAAAGAGAAGAAGAATTATTTAGAGACTGAGCCTCTCTTTCTTTTCTGCTATAGGCCCTCAAGGTGTATAATCCACTCAGCAAAACAGTCTGCACCAAACTCCTTCAAAGTAGCTTAACTGACCAGGATTATAGCCTTTGGACATTTTATGCTCTATGCTGAAAGCATTTATTATGACTCCTTCCAAAATTTATACACTTCCATCCCTGGGAGGAGTTATGGTCTGCATAATTTTACCCATCAGATAATATCTCCAAAAAGCTGCCTATCTGGTTCTTTCCATTAACATTTCCGTACAATGTTACAAAGAATGGTAGTTGATTCCATGTTCTTTCCTTACATTCATGCAGATCTTGACGTTTTGTGTGTATACATATTTTGTTAAAATCTCATTCAGTATAATGTACAAAATGTCACTTTAATACCTAATAAGGAGATGCCTCAGGCCATTCACTAGTCCTTTCAACAAGAGCTGAAACAATTTCCTTATAAACATGCATAGAGGCCCTAGTCAATACTATTATCTCTTAGGGAAGCACTCATCCCGACTGGCTTTCTTGAAAGCCCGCCCTGTGGGTGTTTCTGGGTGCTGAGGACTTCCACTGTTTGTTTGCACCATCACCTGCCTTGCTCCTAACACATTGTTGATGGTGCACTGAAATCAATAGACCTGTCAAATGAAGCAGGCTCATGTTGGAGGTAGAGGTTTCCAGGTCTACCCAATGCTCGCAGCAGGAGTCAGAAGGTTAAATAAAAGCATGCCAGTGTTGGAAAGCAATGATGACAGAGCTGATAATCACCTGGTCTGGAACCCCAGGCAATAAAGGCAGGAAGGAGGATATTTTTAAAGGGTTTTAAATGTCTGTCTCTCTACATTGCTCCCAGCTCATCTATGACTGTGTCAAAAAGTTCTTTACTAGAACTCTGACTTTGGAGCCCAGAGCATGGTGAAAATAAGCAGTTATGGTATATTTTAAAGTGTGATTTCTAATGCAAGTAATTAAAAACAATTTGACTCCAGTTGCCATACTGGGAATTTCTGCACCATACCCCAAGGAGGAAGAACTGTACCAATTGCAGTCAAACTTCAATCCATTTCCATGGAAACACCCTTTCCACACACTGGGCACAGCAAACAGTCCTCCTCACCCCCCACCGCCTACTACCCACCATCCCACCTCAACCAACTGTCCCTTTCAGCCAGGTGAACTGAGCATATATCATTATCATTCCCTCTTCTGAGAGAGCTCTTTGTTATTCCCATATTGTCAGGTCAGCTCTCAGACCCGCCTTCTATCAACTCTACTGGAACTGTTCACTCTTGACTGGAAGCTTTGGCACATTTGTTTGTGGGATTATTTGATTAGTATCTATCACTTACAGTAAACAGTAAGGACACTGTCACTTTGCATCATCATTATATACCTTGTCCTTAATGCAGTGCCTGGTCCTTACTAAATATGTAATGTATGTTTGAATAGGTGAATGTATGAATCTATAGTGAATCAGTAAGTTAGAATTTGATATTTAAAACAAGAGATCAGGTTTTAGACTTGAACTATTCAAACTTAACTTTGATTCATGTTATAAAGAAATTACCTCTTCTGACCAAGCCCCTTCAAACTATCCGATGAACTTCAAAACACTCCTAAGACTATGTTCATATGTCACTTACTTTGGGCAGGATTTATTATTTCCCCAGACAATTTTAGATATCCTTTTCCATTCTCTGCTAGCACTTTGACTAATATGTCTACATCATAGAAAAAGTTCTATATATGCTTACATACTTCTTTTTACCACTGGGCTGTGAGCTCCTTGAGGTCAAGATCCATCTCATCTGTTAGTATTTTTTTAAGTTCTTCATTCAGTGCACAGCACAGAGAAGTGTTCAACAAGTATTACAGAACAAATGAACGCCTCTCTCTACCAATTATCAAGACTATGTTAGGCATTTAATTCTTTATATTCTCCTTATGGATGTAAATATTGTCTTCCAATTCTTCCTCATTGAATGTTCCTCCCGTAAACCTATCTTTCCTAAGATGGTTATTGAAAAAAGGGTGGGAAGGGATATATAATTTTAGTCCCTTACTTTTCACTTCCATATTTTTTCTCTTGATTTTAAGAGAGAAGAATGGATGGATCATCTCTCTTTTAATGACTTCTCTTTCTGATCCCTGAATCAGGCTGAGAAGTGTCACTCCTTTCCCCAGTCTAGAGGTTATAATGCTAGCTAGCTAGCTCCAGCGCGTGCTCTTTCTCTCTCTCTCTCTCATCCAGGACACAGTTAAATGAGATCAGTTCATCTCTCTGAGTCACAAATACTTCATTTTGTAAATGATGGTAAGGCACTAGATGCTTCTAAGGCAATGCCAGGGCTAGTACTGCAGCCTGAGTCAAGTGTTTCCAGAGGATGATGTTGCTTCCCTGGACTAGGTGTTTCACATCTTGTTAAATGACTATAAAGTGAAACCCTTCCCCATGAATGTTTAATGAACTTAAGGGAATGTCAGACGCAGACAATTCATTTGTTAAACACTGCAATTTGCAAAGAATTTCAAGTAGTTAACATGGGATTCAAGATAAAATAAAGACAGATTTGCCAGATATGGCATCCTACTCTGAAATTTTCCCTCCAAGGATTGTAGTGTAACTGTATATAACCCATCCACCCTCTGAGTGGTAGAAATAACCATAAAACTCCTATGCTAGGCGTTCAGAATTTCCTAATGGACACACCATGCAGCTTGGAGCTTGGACTCTGCATTTCCTCACTGCCCTTGGCATTTGGGAAGGATAATTTTCTGTTGGGGGCACCGATCCTGTGCATTGTGGAATATTTATCAGCACTTTTGCCCTCTGCTCATAGATGCTTCTCACCTTTTAAGACCCAAAGTTTTTCCAGCCTTTGCCAAAAGTTCTCTGGGGCAACACTGCCCTCTGTTAAACCACTGAGTTATAAAGATGTGAGATGGGCTTTCTGCTACTCACTAGGGGTCTCACAGGATGGATTTTCTCAAGCTTTGAGTCCCATTCTTCTCTTCTGCACATAGTGGGTATAAATTAAGTAGTCATTGTAGGAATGAGTCAATGTCTTTCTATTATTATTTAGCATTATTCTGTGTATGTACTCAATACATGTTATTTGCTATTATGATCACTATTTCATTTATCATTGTTTGCTTTTAACATTGACATTGGTATTTCCTCATAGATCTTGCCAGAAGAAAAAAATATGGACCTACAAAGAAAAACTGCTTTATTAAATTTTCTTCAATACATTTGCTTTTTTACCATTCATGCAGAAATTTTGAGCCACACATCAGATTACTGCCTGCTTTAAGACTAGAATTACCTGGCCTTCAGCTGTATAGATATCCTTATATACTTCTCCTTATATATCTTAAGCATAACATTGAAGGAAAGCAAATGTTCTTAAAAGTTTCTATTCCTTTTCAATGTACTATTGATATATATTCTCCATTACTGTTTTCACCCATAACATAGGACATGAAAAACTACAAATTGTTATTTGATTCTTATAACAAAATTGTTAGCAAGAGTATCAACATGGACATAATTCATCAACCTGGAAATTTGACTAGAAATATAGGGACTGAGATTGTACTGCATTCTGAAATAGTCAAATGTCAATTAGAAAAAAATACCATTTTCTCCTATTCAATTAACAAAAGCAATGTTGACAAAAGTATAACAAAACTGCTAGTGACCCATGTTGCTTTCTAGCACTGAATTTGATATGTGCCTTTGGGAAAGCAACTTAATTCATTCTAGTCTAGTGTGGTTAAAGGGACCTTCTCAGGCAGTCCCTTGGGCCCAAGCTGGCAAAGTGTAGAACGCTATGGCTAGCATTATATGTCTCTTCAGTGTACCTCACTTTCCTTTTTCAGAGTCCTTAAATGCCTCCCTGTCCTATCTATTCCCTGCCTGAACTCCCAGCCCAATCTAAAACTGATGATCCCTTGAAATGTATTGTCCTAGCTGACCACACTGCAACTCAGGGAAAAGATGTCCTATATATATATTCTCCTTATCCAAAACAGGATAAATATAAAAAGACACTTTCCCACATCTTATCTTAGGCCCCGTGAGAATGATCCAGTTGAGCCCACCCTCTGCTTCCCTGTGCCAACATACAAAATTGTGGATATGGGTGGGTTGGAGAAGGGAGAAGACAGAGAAAAAAAGAACATAAAATCCAATGTACCCAAAGATCGTTTAAGTGTTGGAACCTCTACACTTTGTAATTTCTTGTTATTCTAATCCTAATGGTTGCAGTCAAATGAGGGGTAGGGGAGCATATGAGTAAGTAGTTTATTTTAATATTCTTTCAATAGTAAACAATAGGAAAGAACTTGAATGTGTCTATAAGGAGGGAAGGATGAGGACACTGTGAAGTGGCCACATTGTGGACAATTATGCTACCTCCCAAATTAGTTTGTGGAGAGCATATAGCAGACATAAAATGCTATTGATCATCTGATGAAAACGTAGGATGCAAAATTATGTGTGTGCTCTGGCTGCAACCCTGTAAAATCCATCGGGACTGACTGAGACTCTTCCCGACCAAACTCTAGACAGGCTCCTCTGAGCCCTCTTTTCTACTAGGCCTTAACTTTGGCCTATCAAAACTGCAGATTCCCAGCACAAATGACTTCATTCAATCATCCCCACACTAAAAGACTTGGGTCAACTCTAATATAGTCTCTAATGGTTCAAGCCTTTGCCCCTGGAATAGCCCTAACCTTTCTTAAAATGCTTGCCTGGGAAACAAAAACAAAAACAAAAACTCAAAGCCTCCAAAAGAATTTGCTGTTAGCTCTAGACAATGCCTGAGGAAAGGCCACTGACCTCCCTTAAAAGGATTTACAATTGTAAACCGCCCTTTGTCATTCTGAGATGTATATGTATCTCCTACAAACTCCTAAGGGAGTTTCTTTCTCAGGGACCTGAAAGCCATATCTTTGAAACATAATCATTAGGAAGGATAGGATCTCTGCCTCCCGCTCTGTGGAAGTACAGAATCCTAAACTCAATTAACTGCCAGCTAACAGACACAACTGGCATGCACACTGAGCAACTCTGTAATTTTTCACTTCCCTGACTCTGTCAAGACCCCACTGTTTCCACCCCCCACCCCCGCCATTCCCTCATTCTCCCTTTGAAACAACCAGTCACCTCTGTACAAATTGAAGTTGAGTTCAGTTCATGCTGGACCTTCTTCCATAATGCAATAGTCTATTACGGATTAAAACCTGCCCTTATAGTGGCGGGCTTTGTTTAGCTTCAAGGTCCAATTGCTAAGGACTTGAAAGCCTCCACCCCGCATTTGTTTTACGGCTGTGAGATAATACTCAAAAATCATTAGCAGAAGCATTCCCTCTGTTTCAGAGAACAGTCCCCACATAACTATGATTACAAGTTTAACAAAATTTGGCTGGGAAGCAATTCCGATTTATGAATTCCACATTAAACATCTAAGTACATGTGTTATGCATAACATAATGGTGACTTTTGGGTAATGATTTCTTAGAATCACAAATGATGTATAAATTCCCAGTGATTTATGCATTGGGAGGGGCATGAATACATCCTGGGTGATTGCCTATTACACTCGAATCCTAGGTTTATACCATGGCCTTTGTTCCTTCCTTTTCTGTCTCGGAATCTGGATGTGCAATTTTATACAGGGGCAAAGAATTGCTACCCTGAGAGAAATATTTCAGTATGTCTTAGATGATATGTGCTTATCCTTAATTAAGCATTTTGCAATATATCTCAGAAATGATTAAAACAACATTAGAAAGAATGTAAGATTCAAAGAGCTTGCATTTCAAATTCTGGCATCCATTTAAGGCCTGGTATTAGGGAGCACTGACTCTGAGAATACAAGTCTCACTTCCCACCTGTCTTACCTTTGACCTCACTCGCACCCCTTACCTTGGAATTGCTGGAATATAGTAATGGTTCTTGGGATTCCATGGTTTTACTTTTTCTGTTTTTTTTTTCTAGCCTCTTGTCCTTTGCTCTTTGACTATATGATGAACGTTGCACCTCCCCATCTCCCTCCCTCTCTTTGGTCTCCTCTCTAACCTACTGCAAGGTCAACCATCTCAGCCCACATACTCCTCTGTTCTGGGATCTGTGCCCCTTACCACAGGTAAGTTCCCATAAGGTAGGGAGCATTGTATCCCTGGCGCCCAGCACAATTTCTGACACAGTAAGAATGTAATGTCATTATGGAACAAACAACTGGAGCTCTTTTTGCTTCCAGAGATGAATTTATATTGCAGATTGTAATCAAGGGCTGAGATTAAAGTTTTCTCTGTTTCATCCCGTACACGTGGATGTGTACACACACAGAACAGTAAAATGACTTAAGAAAAAATCTACAAAGTCCTGAAAAAAATATCCCAATGCTGATTCCAAGCACCCCGATCCCCCTGACCTGGAAACACTGAACTTGGCTGTGGGAAGAGATGTATAGACAGGTCACTTACAGTCTGCAGCTGGACATGATTCTTCACCAAGTTCTCTGACTTTGCCATTGTGCTGGATGCTTTGAGACTGTAGTTTTTACCATTTTGTGGTTCTTTCAGCTGTTCTTGAATTTGTTTAGCTTGTTTCCTGCAGGTTTAAATAAACAAATGCATAAATAGTTACATAAATTTATTCTATTCATATTTGGGGGGCTCGTTCATTCCCAACATCTATGTTTGTCATTTGTTAATGCTAGATAAACTCATTTAACAAAGGAAGGTCTTCCTTCGTTTTCAACCCACCAGCCCCATTAGATAGCTTCTAACAAAGGAAGGCCTTCCTTCGTTTTCAACCCACCAGCCCCATTAGATAGCTTCTAATTTGGAAAGAAACTGGTATTATCCATAACCGTCCCAAGATTCACACCCAAAGGCACTCCAAAGGCAGAGATAAGCATAATAAATTGTTCTGGGCTTCATGGGTGCGAGAGGTCCCTAACCCTTAGTGTGTAGCTCTAAAGAATTAGAAATGCTCTGAAGCAGTAACCAGGGGAAACATTAGAAGCTTGGACCTACCGGCCACAAATACCATACTTGCAGAGTTACATTTATACTTATCTTTTTATAAGCATGTGTAGCTTGATTGCATAGCCTACATATATACTGTAATGTGTATATTTTCTCTTACAGTTTAGAAGCAGCTCATTTATTGTTACCATTAGTCCCGAATGTGGAAATTATTATTTCCACTTTGTAAACCATAGTAAAAATAGTTAACTCTTGAAAGAGCACCTACTATGTGTCACGCATCATTTTAAGTGTTTTCCGGGTATCAACTCACTTACCCTTCACAGTAATTCTGTGTGATGAGGCAGGAACCTATACTCATTTAATAGATGAGGAAACTGAGGCACAGAGAAGTGAAATCATTTTCCCAGAGTCATATAGCTAGTAAATGGTGGAGCTGGATGTGAGCCCAGTCCAGCTTGTTGCATACTCTGAAGTCTCAAGCACCACTGGGGGACTGTCAGACCACTTGCCCATGGTCCCATAGCTTCTCACTGAGAAGGCTGAGACTGCTCTCAATCTCCAGACTCTGAGTGAAGTACTCCTGCCTGCGTATGTCGGGTGACTATTGTTTAAGTCAGGCAGTGGCTGCATCAGAAGAATGCAACAAATTCCTGCCTTATTAGCTGCTCTCTTCAAGGGCTTTATAGCAACTATCTAGGAGCAGAAGGCTCAGTATCCATAAAACACACACATACACACACACTTTGCAAAATCATCCCCTCCCCCACCCCAAACTTTTCCAAGATCCCTGTGAAGGATAGAGCCTTTGGTGGAGTGTGAGCCTGTCTCTTACAGTGAGCTTTTCCTGGAAGGCAGCACTCCATAGGGAATGGGCTTGGCTATCAGAGGGGCTGGGATTTAAATCCCAGCACTGCCACCCACCACTTTTGCTTTGATTTCCTAAATCAAAATGACTGTTTTCCGAAACTTCTCTGGCCTCGGTTTTCTCATCTGTGGATGCAGTTGTCAAAGCTAATTTCCATGGACACTGTGGAAACTAAATCTGTACAGAACACCTGTGAGGTGTTGATCTGTCCGCTTCCTCATATTTAGCAAGCTTAGCTGGATGGGCAGATTCTGCAGGGAAATTAGAACATTGACTCAAAGATGAAAGAAAGGATTGTATTAATTGCATCTCTCATGAATAAGTTGACAGTATTTGCTACCCGATTTGGAGCTCTGAGCATCATTAACTCTTTTGAATTTACACCACCAGTGTGATGTAGCTCTGTTTAAATATTTCTTTTATATTTTCAATTGCTTGGGGGGCTTTTATCTCCAATACTTTTAGTTGCTTTAATCCAGTTGTAATAATCTACCTATTTCTTAACAGCTAATCTGTAGCCTATTGTTCAACATAAATCTATCATATCAGCATTTTATGAAGCATCTTATAGCCACAAAATCCCATCAGGGATTTGTTGATGAAGGAACAGAAGATTCTCCCTAAATAAAACATCTGTGAGGCAGTAAAAGGGGGCATGGCACAAAGGAAGGACTCAATTACTCTCCTAAGGATTAAATAGTAGAAACATTAACAATCTTTTCAGTAATTCTATAATTCAGTATCTGGGAAATACCAGCTTGCAAGGGAATTTTCCTTATAAAAATGTCTGACTGCAATTTCCTAAATCCTTTTATAATTTGCTTTCCTGTACTAGCTTCTCACTCACTTACTCCTGACTCATTAATATTACAGGATACCCAGGCTTTCCTTTCTGAACTGGCCTCCTTCTCTATCATCCCAACCCAGCCCCAAACACACATATTTCTGCTTTCCTCCTTCACCCAACAAATGGGAACCAGGAGATGAGAAGCATCTGATTACAATTCCATTAGCTCTCTTTACGAGAGTCAGTGCTCTGGGAATGACAAGATATGGGCATTGCACACTGGAACCCCGCTAGCCTAACAATGTCAGTGTTAACATTTTATACTTCATTGAGTTTTAAGTTTCTCTGGTCCAGTTCATCAGAAAGCAATGAGATGTAGGTTGTGGAATGTCAGGTATCACAAGTCCAGGCCTTATTTGTAATGTTGCAGAATGGGCTCCTGGGGAAGCAGGCACTGAGATGGAGATAGCATGCAGGATTTTTATTTAGTGGGGGGAGAGGGAGCTCTTTGGATCCAAATCTGTGGAAGCAAAAGGAGGGAAGCAGTACTGGGCTGAGGGAGAAATTAGAACATAATGAAGTCTCAGTGAAGAGCTCAGCAAATCCCACAGGGAGCTCTGAAATTAGCATGGCCTTTGTACCCCAAATTGGGGCAAAGGTCTAGGCCTTTAGAGCCTCACATTGACCTGTTACTGGAGGTGGGCTGTCTCGAGCAAGGCAACTTTGATTACATTTGTTTTAGCAATTGGAGGACAAAGATCTTCACTGCCAAAGAGATCAAAGCTGCATATCAGAGCATCCACTGCCTGTCCTTAATGGGCTTCCCTTGTTGCTAACATCTTTGACTTCAGAGGGTGATAACCTATAGTTAGGGCTGGTTTTTAGTGGTAGCACCAGTTCACCTTTTTCCTTCTGTTTTTCTCATCTGTGTTTATTATTTGTCTCAGCTTCTGTCTCCTGCAACATTTCTCCTATCCTAATTCTGTTTTTTAGAGTTAAATTGTGTCTTGCACTTCCAAAGTCTACTAAGGACTCCTAGAGGCAGCTTCACTGCCTTTTTCTTCACATAAAAAGAAACCTAGAAGAATTTATGGTTACCATGTGAGCCCTAGCAGCCAGATTTGAATACCTCAACTAATAGTTCCATTAATCACTTATGAGAATATATGGGCTTGTTGTACATGATGAGAAGAGAATTTCTTTCACTGTGTCCTTTAGAGTTGTTGAGGTTCAATTAACTCAGAGAATCCTCTAAATCCAAGAAGGTGTTCATCATTTTGACCTCATCATGTTAACCACCTACAAGCTTTCGTCCACTAACAATTTGCTGTAATATTCCATGTGGTGAGGTCATGCCAAACCAAGGGTTCAGAAGACAAAGGACCAGAATGGTGGCATCTGAGGGATTGTGGGAACTAAAACATCAATGACCAAAAGAATGTGAGCTTTTGGGTAACTCTTGACTTTATCTGGCTGGGACCTGTATATCCCAGTATACAGAAAGCTGGTTTAAGTGAATTTATTTAGAAACCAAGGATGGAGAGGTCATGGAATCATAGAAGACTTGGCACTTCCAAGATGAAGTCAAACAAATGACACACATGTTAACAACCTTACAGTATGTGTGGAAGTAAGGAAAGTTTGAGGTAGAGTCTGTCTGTGCTGTTATCTCCAATATCTGGTGATAAGAATTAGAATTTCAGGAATGACTGAAAAGAAACATGTGCCAATGTGTTATAAAAATTTACATTGCTTTCAGCTATATACATTAGATGCTTGGTGTGTGGTACAGTATTCCTCTCAGGCAAGGAAAAATAAACCAAGACGCTCTCTAGAAATTGTGCTAGAAGGAAATACACTCTGTGTCTCTAATGAGAAATATAACTCCACTTGGAAAAGGCTTCAATTTTTATTATTACTTTATTATTCTCACATTTTCTTATTTATTTAATTTTTAATAAAAATGTATCCCAGCTGGGCAGGCAGAAAGACAACATTCTGATTAGTGTTTCTCCACTGGCTCAGTTCTCTGAATCCCCCATAATGAATGATGTTGAATAGTGTTTCCATTAAACCCCAACACCGCACGGAGTTCCAGGAGGAGGTGTGCGTCTCAGAGCCCACATGCTGCCTAGAGAGGGAGAGACTGACAGCCCTGAAGATGGAGGTCGCCTCTTACCCAGCTGCTCTCCATTCTTGTGATTGTCATAATCAGTCTTTCATTTAAATGTGTCACAAATACAAATTATACTCTAAAACTAAGTGATTAACTACCACTTGTTAGCAATTTGCTTATTGTTAAATATACAACTTCTTTCCTGTACACAGCACTTGCGAGGAGACCCTTCTAACATCCTGCTGCGTGTGATTACCCCTCTTGTGCCTGCCAGTGCTTGTTCTTCACTTTGTAGTTACTCCCAGACTCTAAGTTCCAGTGTGGAAAACTGTAGGTGTTAACAATAGCAAGTCCTCACTGAGTATTTACTCTTTTGAACACTGTGCTGTGCTCTTTGCAGTGTTATCCCATGAATCCCTAACAAATTCTATAAGGTAAATATTATTTTTGGCCATATTTTACCATAAAAGGAACTTGAGGCTAAAGGACTAGATGTAATTTGCCTAATAATACATAACAAGCAAGTGGCAGCCTAATGCTTTGAATATAGGTATGAGTGACACATGTAAAATCCTGACCATACACCATGTAAGCTTTCTAGAGAACACAAAGCATGGTGGGCTGCGCCAGGGCTATTCCTGATTCACCCTTAGCAGTTTCACCTTCTACCATCTAGTGGGAGGACTGTGGGACTGTGGGACCCAATGTGGTAGAGTGGTTTAGAGCATGCAATTTCACTTGGACCCGTAGAAATGCAAAGACCCCATCTGTAATTTCCTACTGTGTGGCTTTGACAAATTAATATTTTAAAATTAAATTCTGTTATTATTTGAACAATTCAGCAATAAGGAAAAATGTGAACTGTTGTTGAGAATTGGGAGATAATACATGAAAAGCCCAGTGTCCCTGACAAAGAATAAGTTCTCAAAAATGAACACTAATAACTGTCACAGCCAAGAGTTGCCTAGGAAATGTGACAATTAAATATAATGGGGGCCTGAAACAAATCACATTAAGTAAAAACTAAGGAAATATGCAAGTATGAACTTTAGTTAGTAATATAGTATCAATACTATTTCATTAATTGTGACAAATGCAACATACTAATAAAAGACATTAATATTAGGGGAAACTGGGTCTGGGATATGTGGGATCTGTCTGTACTACTTTCACAATAATTCTGAAAATCTAAGCCTATTCTCAGTTTATTAAAAAATAATAGTTACTAATTATGGATTCATACCAGAGTTTCAATTAATTTTTAAAATCATAATTGCTGTTCTTTTTAAAGATCAACATATACAACATGTAGACAGGTGTCAGAGACTATATCTGGAAATGGATCCATTTTTAGAAGAGCAAATGGGCAGACAAATATAGGTCCAATGAAAAGCAATTACACAGTGGCTTGCATTTCAGACAAGCTGTAGGAACAGAATCTGTGCCAACTTCTTAAGGCTTGCATGATTTAAATAAAATTTCCATAAATAAAATACCTTTATCAAAGTTCATTTGGAATAAATATATATATATATATATATTTAATTATTTTTAATGTTTAATTATTTTTGAGAGAGACAGAATGCAAATTGGGGAGGGGAAGAGAGAGAGAGAGGGAGACACAGAATCTGAAGCAGGCTCTAGACTCTGAGCTGTCAGTACACAGCCCTATGCAGCCTCCAACTCACAAACTGTGAGATCATGACCTGAGCTGCAGTCAGACGCTTAACTGACTGAGCCACCCAGGCACCCCTGGAATAAATATATTTTATGCCTATTTAGGCATGTATTTATTTTATTATATTTTATTAGTCAAAAATAAGAAAATAAGCACCTTAAGTAGAAGTTTCGGTTTCTTTTTTTTTCTTCAAGTTTATGTATGTATTTACTTAAGTAATCTCAACACCCAATGTAGCGCTTGAACTCACCACCCTGAGATCAAGAGTCACATGCTTTTCCAATTGAGCAGGTAGGTGCCCCAGAAATTTTAGTTTCTTAACAAGGGAACTATAGAGCATATTTGAGATATGCTTACTAACTGGTGAACCAAGGTAGACCTTATAGTATTCATATTTCACATTTGGCTGAAACCTTTATGGGTATCAGGTAAAAATACTATGAAAGGAAAACTGTGGAGTTCTTTTTGCAGAAAAGGCTAGATATTTGTTGATAATATTTAGGTCTACTCCAGTGAATTCTCTGTTCAGAAGTGTTAACCCCTTAGTGGCAGGAAGACACTGAGCCTTTACTTCTGGCAGATACTCAAAAAATTGCAGAGAACATAGAGTGTTCATGATCACAGAAAGGAATGATCGCTATATGCACCAAAGATAAACCACACACATGCATGTATGCACGTGCTGCATATATTCCCCACAGTCTATAAAAGACGCTACGTCATTTATAGATGTTTGATGGGCCCATTTTCCTCTGCCTGGAGCAGAGACTGTGAAGTTAAAGAAAGACAAAGTGCTTTCTCTGAGAAATAACCTTTTAACACTTGAGAGAAATGGTCTTACTTGCTTTTGAAGTAGAATGCTGCACAGAACATGCCCACGATGACAATTCCAAAGATGATACATGAAATTGACAGCACCTGCCTTTGATAAACTTCTTCACTCTCTGTGAATTTGAAAAATAGAATTAGAATGGATGTTAGCAGGGTACAGCAGAGACAGTTTTCATCCTTGTACTTCTGAGTTGGAGCTTTTCAGAGCAAACTTTTTGGCTCCTGTTATGAATAGAAAAATGTAAGGAAGTTATTATGATTCAATTTCTTTGCAATTGTCTACAGGCTAGCTGGTTGTTATTTTTTGAATATGCATGTATATTTTTGTATATGTACAGTTATCATAATTATGAATCTTATTATCAAGAGACATTCCATAAATTTAGCACATACTGGGACATACATTTTTGAAATTATAGTGGGGCCCAAAATAATCTTCTACAGAAACAAATATGTGTCCATCAGAATTTTCCTGTGCCAGTGATGACTTCCAATTCATTTTATGTGATACTGATGCTGTATTTTCTGATTTGGTCCTTCTCTGTCTGTCTACCATTCATCCACCCACTACTATGATTGACATCACTAATGAAAGAGAATTTCAATATGTATGTGCATATTTATTCACCCAATTCTTGGCTTCCTCAATCCCAATACTCTGGCACAGTAATCTCAACCTCTATTACCAAGGTCATATCTGATAGCTTCTTATCACACACACACACACACACACACACACACAAATAAATAAAAAACACAAGAATTCAAATACAAGCATGCTACTTTTTAGCCATTACCATTTACACTCCCAAATCATTTCTGAAATATGTCTACTGAAACAGATCTTCCAGCTCATCAAGACCTTTTTATCTATAGATCTCAGAACTTTCTGTTAATTATCCTCCTCTTGTCTTCATTTTCTTTCTTTATACAACACAGAGACTATGATCCATGATTACAGTCATTCACTCTCTTGCAAATACTCTCAACTACTATATCTCTTTTTCCTTCCCTTCTACCCATTTGGCAAAATAACTGCATACAAATCCAATAAACTGCCTTCTTCATACCTCTCCCTTGAGCAGCTCAGAATTGGGAGAGAAAATTGTACAATTGGGCACAAAGGCATCAATACAAGTTGACAATAGCATTGCTTAAGTAGATATCTGATAGTGACTAACAATCTCATCAGCCTGCTTCTGTATTTTCCTAATGATTACCCATAACTTCAGCATACTACTCAAACATTTGACTTACTCTCCCTTCCCTTACTTTCAGATCTTTCATATATGTTATAAAGAAAAGGAAGTCAGCATAGTATAAATCATCTCTATTTATAACACAAAACATACAAAATTAAGTGCATCTTTATCTATTCCTTTTGTTTCTTAACATAGTGCATGCAGTACTTCTCAAACTTTACTGTGTATTAGAGTCACCTTGAGAACTGCTGAAGGACAGATGGCCACCTACTTTCTCTCCCAGAGTTACTGATTTAGGAGGTATGAATTGGGGACAGAACATTTGCAGCTTCTTAAAAGTTCCAAGGTGATTATGATGCTTCTGGTCTGTGAAACATATTTGAGAACCACTGAATAAACTAAAAACCTTCAGAACTTGGATCAACCATGTAAGAACAAGGGAGGTTTTTTTGTTGTTGTTAATGCCAACATGGTATGGTATCCATGTTGGACCTTCTAAATGAAAAATCTTTATTTAAATGAAAGTTTTTGGTGTTTTGCATGCACAGTAAAATTAGAGAATGACTTAATTAGAAAAAGTACTATATTTTTGTTAAAGACTAATTCCTTGGATCCCATTCTCTTCTGTCATCCTGGGGTCTTCTCATCACTTAAATTTGAAGGAAAGGGAAAACATTACAATTCTTTCTATGATACCAGCAATATCTTTATACCAAAACCAAACAAAGACATAAAAAGAAAGTAACTTATTGACATATATCCTACATTGATAGCAAAAATTTTTAACAAATTTTAGAAAATAATATCTAATAAGGTATTAAAAATAATACATTGCGACCAAGTGGGGTTTATACAAGGAATGTAAGGTTAGTTTTGTAAAACCGATCAATGTGGTTCACGATTTTAACAGTCGAGAAAAAATTTATTTAATTATCAGAATAAAGGGGAAATTACTTAACAAAATCTAATATTTATTCCTTATTAAAACTCTCAAAAACTTAGAAAGGAACTTCTTCATCCTGATAAAAAGTATCTATAAATAATCTATACCTAATTGTAATAGACCGAATGCTTTTCTGCTAAGATCAGGGGAAGATCAGCAAAAATATCCACTCTTACCATTTCTATTCAACATTGTACTGGAGATTTAGTCAATGGAAGAAGGGAAAAATAGAAATTAAAGACATTCAGTTTGGGAAAGTAGAAGAAACATGATCTTTGTTCTCAGACAACATGATATCTAGGCAGAAAAGCTGATGGGATTTACAAAGAGCTAGTAACATAATTAGTAAGCTTAGCAAGCTTTCAGGATAAAAAGTTGCAGGATAAAAAATACAAAATTTAAATGTATGCCCATTTAATAGCCACAAATAATCAGAAATTAAAATTAAAGTATCATTTACAGAAGCATCAAAATATATAAAGTACAAAGAGATAAATCTGACAAAATATACACTAGGTCTATACAGTGAAATTTACCATACATTATTGAGATAATTTAAAACTGAAATCAATGGAGAGATAAAAACATGTTCATGAATTAAAAGACTCAATATTATTAAGATGTCAGTTCTTCTCAATTCGGTGGATAGATTGAGTTAAATTCTATTTAAAATCTCAGGAGGTATTTTGCTGTTGTAGAAACCAATAAGATGATTCTAAATGTTCTATGGAAATATAAAAGATCTAGAGTAGCCAAAAGATTTTTCTTATAACTAAGAGAACAACACTGAAGGTGTCAAACTACTTTATCCCAACACTTATTATAAAGCTATAGTAATAAAGGAAATATGGTATTGGCTTATTTATAGACAGATAAATCTATGGAACAAACAAAAGAGTCCAGAAATATATGCAAACATTTGTGGCCAGTTGATTTTTGATACAGATGCCAAGGCAATCAATGGGAAAGGATATTTTCAAGAAATGTTATTGTCATAATAGTATAGCCATAGCCACTAAAATGAACCTTGACCCTAACTCCATACCTTCTTCAAATATAAATTCATGAAGAATAATAGACCTTAATATAATATTTCATACTATGAAACTTTTAAAAGAAAATGTACAAGAAAATCTTAGTAATCATGGGATTGACAAAGATTTCTTAACTATAACACAAAAGATAGAAGCTATAAAAATTTTTAAATCAATAAAATGAACTATGTCCAAATTCACAATCTTTAATCTTCAAGACCATTATGAAAATGAAAAAAATGAAAATGAAAGGAAAAAAACCAGGGCAATTCTGGGGAAAAAAACCTGCAAAATATGTACTCAACAATAGACTTGTGTCTATAAGATGTAAGGATCTCTTATTGTTCACTCAACATCATTAGTCATTATAGAACTGAAAAATAAACTATAATGAGATGTAAGGCACCACTACTAGAATGAGTAATATTAAAGGCTGGCCATACCAAGGGTGTGAACAATTTGTATTCTCATGTACTTCTGGTAGAAATTAAAAATGGTATAACCACTAAAAAAATACTTTCATATAAAGTTAAACACATACCTACCTATGACACAGCCATTCCATTTCTAGGTATCTACCCAAGACTAATGAAAGCATATCTTCATTATGTACATAAAAATTCATAGCGCTTTATTTACAATAGCAAAAAACCTAGAATAATCCAAAAGTCCATTAGCAGGTAAATGGATAAAAAAAAAATTGTGGCATAGCCCTACAAGGGAATCTTACTTAGCAATAAAAAGGAATGGATTAGTAATATAAGCAATTCTACACCTGAATCTCAAAATAACTAGGTTGCATGCAATAAGTCAGACAAGTAAAGGTACCTGTTGTATTATTCCAGTTATATAAAATACTGGAAATCGTAAATTAACCTGTAGTAGTAGGAAGCTTGTAAGTGGATACCTGGGGTCAGGAGTAGGGAGGAGTGGACGAAAGAGACTACAAAGTGATATAAAGAAACTTTGGGGAGTTATAGATATGTTCATTGTCTCAAATATGATGATGTTTTCATGATGAATATTTATGTCAACATGTAACAAATGATAAATTTTAAATAAGTATTTTTATTTTATGTCAAGTATAATACCAAAATATTAACCATGAGGGACAAAAGAATAAAGAGAATATATAACTACATAATATTAAAAGATATATATGGCTGATACAACATTGTCCACCCATACCAACCAGTCTCTTTCTTCCACCATGGCTAACATTCAGCTCTTTAGAGTCTTTATATGTACTACTCTCTTTCTCTCTCCTGAATATTATTCTTATATTTGTCCTTTAAATGTCTACTCACATTGAGTGGCATTAGCTTAAAAAGTCTTGCATTGCACTGTAAGCTTCATTGGTGCAAGTGACCATATTTTTGTTGACCTATTTGTTTGATTCACTACTATTTCCCCATCACCTAGTGCAGTGCTTCTTACACAGGTGATACCATAAGACTACTGCCAAGTGAATAAGTAGATATTTCTGTGTTTATAGGGATTTTCTGATTTAAGCTATGCATGATACATCGACTCTCACCTGGGGATGCTTTTCAGGTTTACTACTTCTCCTTTATCCACACCATGTGCTCCCAGGCTTCCCACACATCCTCCTTTCCTAAGTTGACCACCAGCAACTGACCCTATGCATTCCTGAAATCTACACCTGGATCCAGGTGGGACTTTCCCATTCAAACCTGGCCTTCTCACTTCGACTCTGGACTCACAAATTCCTTTCCAGAGGGCAAAGTCTCATAAGGAAGAATGGTGAAGTCATGTATTCCAAGGCCTCAGAAAATACTGTAGCATGATCTACTGACATGTAGATACTCTTATTGTTCATTTTCTTTTCCATACCATCTATTTGCCAGTCCGTGGCTTCTTGGGTGATTTTCAGGTTGTATGGTCAGGCTCCACGAAGACACTCTGTGTGTTAGATTTAAGTATTGTTCTCAACACACTCCCTGCCTACATTGGGGCACTGCCTGGTTTTATGTTCTGGCAGAGCTTCACTCAGTGCTGATGCCAATTCACAACCAGAAAACTAGGCTAAACTCCCCATACCATGACTTCCTGGGGTTCTTCCAAAATGACCCAGAAGCTTCCAGAGCCAGCTGAAATGAGTTCATGACTTGTGATGTTCCTCTAACAGCAAAGTCAACTGCAGTAATTCATCTTTAATTAGGCAAATGGATATCAGACACAACAGACCTGGATGAAAGCCTATATACACAGTCTGATTTCTAGGACTTATTTTCTTCTTTTCTTTTTCTTTCCTAAGACCATGCACCATGTCCTCTCTTTAAATATGGCTGTACGTTTTTTTAGTCCTTCTTCCTGCATAAGTATACTAGGAAACAAAGATTTAGAAGAATGATCCCTCCTCACTCCCGTGTTAGGCTCTATTTCCATTTTATTCAGATTTAAGTATCTAAAGCAGAAATTAAATGTAATTTCTGAATAAATGGAGAGGGGCAATCATGTGGCCCTGGCAAGCCTTAGTCGACATTTTTAATTTGGAAAGATTCAAATTAAAGGAATTTTTAAAAATGTGTCACTGAGAACTTCTTCGGGCATACTGCCATCTTAAAGAATGTCATCCTTTCCATCCCCACATTTATAAGCTCATTAGATTTTCCAGTTGAACTTGGAAACAAATAAGTAGTTGTACCAACTATAGAGAATTTCATCTCCCTTAATTGTTGTGAGTTGATGACTATAATGAAATAAGCATGACTTGCATATGCTAATCTACCCCACCCTGCCTCTGCCAAGAAAAAGAATTATGAAAATGATGGATAATAATACCCATTAAAACAAAAAAATAAGACTTTCTACTAAACTGAATGATTTCCACATAAAATCTATGTACTGTTTTTGTTCTTATTTGAGCTAGTCAAATATTGCCTGAGGAAATGCACAAAATCAATTCTGAGTTTAAATCAAGAGTGAAATTAAAACTCCAAAGACTGTGAGTGAATTTATAGACCCAGGTGTAGCTACAGTGATGGCACTATCAATGCTGTTGATTCATAGCGCGTCACACAAGAACTAGTATCGTGAGGTGCAAGAAGCAAAGGGCTTGGAGCCTGGCAATCTTGGATTTGATTTTAATTTTAGCCACTTTTAATATGAGTAACCACAGGTATGTTACTGTACCTTTATAAACTTCAATTTCCTATCCCAATCCGAATAAAGACAATGATATGAAATGCCGACTGTAACAAATGTTGTAACAAGGAGGTATATAATGTAGCAAAAGCATATAGTATGGAAAACTGACCTATTCACAGAAACCAGAGATCAGAGATCTGAAGTATAATATTAGAAGCCAGTTAGGCAAGGGTAATAGGGATGGGGAGAGTGGTCCGGGGAGAGGAAACAACTTGTGTGAAGGCTCTGTGGTAGGAGATAAAATGGCATGGTCAAGAATCTGGAAGTTATCTACTATCATAGGGCCTTTGTACAAGTCATTTTCCTTAGCAGCTGAGCAGACCAACACAGAGGTAATGGGGATGTGGTATACAGTGAGCCCGTCATCACAACAGCAGTAAGGTACGAAAGGATTTCAAAGGAGAGGAATGTGATGTGATAATATTTATGTTTCTTTCTTCTGCAATATGCAGGAAATATTAGAAGGGATAAAACAAATGCAGAGTCCTGTTAGGAGGCTATTAAGTCATCTCAGGTAAGACATGATGGATGTTTGTACAATAGTAGTAACAATCATGGTGAAGAGAGGAGTAAACCAAAAAAAAAAAAAAAGCACTTAGGCTGAAAATACTTCAGGAACTAGGCAATGATGCTCTTAACTACGATAGCATATATTGGATGAGGTTCAAAATGGAAAGGAAAGATAACAAACTCAGTTTTGGACTTGGGAGAGTTTTGAAAACCTATAAGGTATCTAAACAGAGATGTAAAGTAAATATTTAAATATATAGATCTAGGCTAAAAGGAGGTGACAAGACTCTGGGTATAAATGTTTAGGGGTTAGGCATATACAGCAACTAAATGTTTTGTAAGACAACCCCATGAGAAAATACAGAGTGAAAAGAGAAGAATGTCTAAGATGGAGCTTTGATGAGAAAAGAGCAGCCAAGCAGGCAAAGCAAAAAAGGCAAAGAAACCAAAACCAACCACAACCAAAACAACAACAAAATCAAAACAAAACGAAAACAACAAACAAACCGGAAAACCCAAAAACCAAACAACTCCACACAACCACATTAACTAAACATGATAACAGTATAGAAGAAAACATAAAGGGTTTTTCTTTTCTTTTTTTTTTAATATATTTTTTAAGTTTATTTAGTTGGAGAGAGAGCATGAGCTGGGAGGGAGGCAGAGAGAAAGAATCCCAAGCAGGCTCCCCATTGTCAGCACAGAGCCCTCACAAACCAGGAGATCATGACCTCAGCCAAAATTAAGAGTCAGACTGCTTAACCGACTGAGCCACTCAGGCACCCCAAACGGTTTTTCTAAAAGGACAGGCTATTGAATGCTTCTGAGAGGCCAAATAAGGTAACATCCTTTAAGTTAGTGACTGTAGCGGTCACTGAGGAACTGAATGAGTTCTTTTGTTGGAATCATGAAGGTAGGCCCATAACTCTCCAGAGCCTCTGTCTTTATCTTTCATGTACTCCAAGGCAAATGTACTTTTCCCATACCTGTCCTGTCTTGCACCATGTCAGCGTGGATATAGAAGCTAGAATTCCAGCCTAATTCCAGAAAGCAGCAAATGCCTTACTTGTAACTTGAGACTCCCATTAACTTCATTATAGACAAGTTGTGAAGACTGAATGAATTAAGATATACAGGGCGTGGCTGTACCTAACTTACTAACTCTGAGTACTCAGTATTAGGCTGAACCACACAAAATTGCCACGGGAGGCCGGGCCAACAGGTGGTAATAATTGGTAGTTTAATTTGGTTCTACCTAATACATGGTAACTGTTACTATTATTCTATGGGATGTCAACATTGCTGCACTCCCATTTTTAAAAAGCCAGATTATGAAGTCATTTTGGAGGGCAAAACCGACCTTTGATTAAATAAGAATAGGTAAGGGTGTTTCCATTGTTCTCTAGGTCCCAACTCTGTTCCTTTTCTGTAATGCACAGAACTCACTCTTCTCTTTTTATAGGATCATATTTCACGTTATAAAGGTGGAACTAGAGAAGGTAACGTTATGGTGAAATTTCAGAAACTGACATTGGCCCAGTAGAAAAAAATCCTTTTGGCAGGCAGCCTGGCCCCAGACTCTGAAGATTAATGCTGCCTTTTGCTGCACTCACTCTTCCCCTGAGCCCGTCTCACGCAGGGAGCAGTATATGGTGGGCTGGTGTGTATGCCTGGCTATAAACACCAGCTACAACTGTTCTCACCCTCTCTCATCTGTTGACTTTACAAATAAAATGGGGAAAATATGACATATGTCCCATTTTTGTTTAGGGATTCAGTAAGACAGCACAGATAAAGTTTCTAAGATAGTGGATGGCATATAATTGATGCAAAAAAATGCTAGTTCTACCCCTGCCCCTTTCTTCTGAAGCCAATGTTCAAGTTAAAAATAGGCCTTGAAAACACTCTTACTTCTCTTATGGAAAACTAGCCTTGTCTATAGGCAGTCAGTGACTTTCTGTCTCTGGCCCCCACTGCCTGTGCCCTGAGACCCGTACTGAAGGAATTTACTTTTATGTCACTTTCTTTACTCCTGGTTCCTTGTACTTTTACTCTTGGTAACTGAATTTTTCAGCTAGTGTTGCTGAATCTCCTACCCAGATGTTTTAGAGGATATAATGCAAGTTATCCTCCCTGGGGCATGGGCTGTATTTCATCCTCTCCCTCGCATTCACTCTTTGAAAAGAAAAGTGTGCTCTTTGTTCCCAGAGACAAAGATTCCTTGGAAAACTTGTAGGTTACAGCAATGTCTGCTAAACTCGACAGCTCACAGTTTAGGTCCTGGTGTGCAAAACTGCTTGCAAGAATGCTTTTGGAAACTGTAATTGTCTTCAGGATTCTAGAAGTCCCTTCACAAAAACTTGGTAAGCTTTACTATGTAGAAAAAAATAATATCAAAAGAAATCATAGTTGCACCTTTCTTCTACCATTTCCTTTAAGAGATCTCTATATTAAAGACAGAGGAGTGGGTGACCTTGATGAACTATCTATGTATATGTGAGCGAATAAAAAAATATTCTAAAAGGCAGTTCCATGTCTCCTCCAAATATGGGGGCCTAGGATTCCACTGGCTCTTGGGCAATTTTTCTTTGTACCACCAGTTTAAATTCTGTAAGACACCAAACTTAAGCGTGATTTCCCTAAATGTGTGGGTATCCAAGTAATGTGAGGCTTAAACACAGACATAGGCATGCACGTGCACGCACACACGCACACACACACGCGCGCGCACACACACACACACACACACCTGTAAGTCATATGCAAGAGCAAAAGCTTTTCTACCTGCACCACCTCATATTCAACATATGCAAATCAGACACTATGTGGTGCCACCACTAAATTTCAAATGAAAGCATGATTACTCTAATAGTTCATTCTAAAAGTACACCTAACAATACCACCAGGGCTCTTTCTTATCTAACTATTCATTATCTGAGGCCTGTGGTTAAGAGTCTATTCATCAAGTCAACCTCATAATCTGGGTAGGTCAGTCTCTCCCTGATTGTAGGCCAACGACTTTTTTTTGGTCCCCATTTTAACTGGATTAAGTTGAAGTGGATTTATTCCAGCATTAATTACCTTTGGAACAAGAGGGTTTCCTGAATTTTGTTCTTAAAAATCAACAAACAGTCAAGATTGATTAAATTTTAGGAGCTTACAAGGAACTGCAAATGAACTTTGATCAGGAAAGAGAAGAATATTTAGAATGTTGGAAACTGGGATGTGCACTTTTTTAACTTGAAGACCAAAATGAACAAAGACTTAAATGGCCTGATAAGTGCACTATTGAAGAAAAAAGAATGATTTCATCAAAGTAAAAGGGGCCCTGAAGGAGAATGAAATGGATACTCACCAGGAGATCAATGAAATCAAACATACACTGGCAGAGTGGGGCACCAACTTATATGATAAGAATATCAGAAAGATCAAACAACTCCCTGAGCCTGGCTGCAAGGAACCTCAAGTTGGATGCCTGCAGCCCAACCATTTGTGTACAAAGGAATGAAATGACCAGAAGGTCCAGAAATGTTCTATATCTTCAACGCTGTGTTATTTCTCTTTGGAAGCCCCCTTCCCTTCTCTACTTGGAAAGCCCCACACCCATAAGGATTGAACCGTGCCCCCCAAAGGAGGTTGAAGTACTAACCAGCATACCTGTGAATATGATCTTCTTTGGATATAGAGCTTTCGTAGAAGATCAAATTAGGATCAAGTCATTAGAACGGACCCCAATCCAATTTTACTGTATCCTTATCAAAAGGAGAGGTTTGGACACAGAGACAGACATGCTCACAGGGGGAATACCATGTGAGGATGAAGGCAAATCAGGATGCATCCACAAGTCAAAGAAGGCCAAAGATTGCCAGAAAACCATGAGGAGCTAAGAGACTAGCAAGGCACAAGTTCTCCCACATTCTTCCCATAGCCTTCAGAAGAAACCAACACTGCTAATTTAATTTATACTTCTAGCCTGCAGAACTGTGAGACAATACCATCTCTGCCAGTTTGTGGTACTTTGTTATGTGCCTATAACACACTAATATACCCACTGATCTATAAAAAAAAAAAAAACTCAGAATACATACATCTTCCCATAACTGCACTGCCTTGTACCAAAAATCAGAGTATCTGTTTCCTCAAAGGAAAGAGTCCTCCCAGACTGAGAGCCCCTCAAGGGCAGGAATACCATCTTCATTCCCAGATCCCTGTCCCTGGCTCATGCTTGCTCTGCACAGGGGTAGGCACTCAACAGACAACTCAACCTTTGTGAAAGTCAATAGCTTCTGGGCTGGATGTCTGATAGCATTTTACCAGTTGGGATCTTTGCCTGGTGGGGTAATAAAAAACAGGCTATGCTTTCTTGGAGGGAGGCCCTTTTACCCAAAAGATTTATACTGTGCAGTCCACTGTGGCAAGGGCATCTTTTAAAATACTTTGAGAAAGTAAAATAATTACTTCATCATAAAATGTTGATATTCAAAATTATATTTTATCTTATTTCCATGCAAAATGCTTTTAGATGTGCATTATCCATAAAATTTGATATTTAAGGGAACATAACAGTTTAAATTCATAAACACATTTATTCTCAACCTGTAATTTCCTGTTCTTCCCCCATGCTCTCCACCAAATAAACCTTCTCTGTAATAATCCCTTATCTCTCTCCCTCCTTTCCCAAACATTCAGCTCTGGCTGACTATAGATAAGTGAATGCTATAAAACACATTTTGAAAAAAATGAAAGGCCCTAGGTCTTCTCATTGGTATCTCTAACATGCACTGGGTTTCCAAATGCTATTTCTCCCCACAAATAAATTATAAGTAAAAAGCAAATTGCATCAAAATAAATCTATTGGTGAGTTTTCAATGTTAAGGTAAAGCCAGTCTTTGGCTTTTGGCTTCACCGTTAAAGGGTCTGCAAATTCCATTTTTCCTGAACTTGTAATAACTGTCCCCAATCCTTACCCTTTAACCTCAGTTTTTTTCACCTAGGATACACTGTTCATTGACGAAGTCACACTCTACCATCAGGATATGTGACTCAAAATGATAAAATGTTATTTTCTTGACAATAGGGAGAATCTGACCCAGTGGGTTATAGGAATCTTTGAGTGTCTGACCTGTTTTGAGAGAGTAGAAGCCTAATCCTCTTAAATCATTTCAAGCTTGGCACCCAGGTAAACATCCAGGCCCAAGGTGACACCCAACCCTTCCTAGGTTTGTCTAATGGATCTCCACCTTTCTCAGCTAGGTAAGATGTAAGCTAAAAGAATCTAACTGCTTTTGCCCTAGATTTTAGGGGTGACCCACTTTGATCTATCAGCATCATCTACAAAGTCAGCTAGCTGTTTGCTCAGCTGCTGAGGCTGCTGGTTTTGTAGCATTGGGACTTCTCATGCCCGTGTTGTAACTATCCCATCAGGGGCTGTCCTGAGTCAGGTTGGGTATTGTATGGAACAGCACAGGTTTCCTGATTTGAGGCAGTGGTTCTCTGACCTGGCTATACATTAGAAACACCTCAGAATCTTTTCTTGGGGTATTTGGGTGGCTCAGTTGGTTAGGCGTCTGACTTTTGGTTTCGGCTCAGGTCATGATCTCAGCATTCATAAGACCGAGCCCCATGTTGGGCTCTGTTCTGACAGTGCAGAGCCTGCTTAGGATTCTCTCTCTCTCTCTCTCTCTCTCTCTGCCCCTCCCCCACTCGTGCTCTCTCTCAAAATAAATACATAAACATTAAATAAATAAATAAATAAATACCCGGGGATCTTTTCAAATTTACCTACATGTGAGCCCCACCCCAGAGTGGGAGATCTGAATTTCTAGCAACGGGACTTTAGATTGGTGTTTGTTCAAATCTACCTAAGGCAGCCAAGACACAGGAAAGGAAGCACACACACACATGCACAAAAGCAAAGTTAACCTTAGTTATAAATTATATTTCATCAAACATATCTAAAACAGTATCATTTCAAAATGAAATCTCTATAAAAATATTATTGAATATTATATATATTTTTTGTACTAAGTCTTTGAAATCCAGTGTGTATTTTATATTTGCAGCTCACCTCATTTCTGGCTAGCCACATTCTGAGTGCTCAATGGTTATGTGTAGTTAGAGATTAGCACACAAGACAGTGCAAGTCAAGAGGCAGACAACAGGGACCTCTTCCCAGGCTCCCTTCCTATCTGTTTATGTGAATTTCAGTAGTTTTATTGAACCTATCAGTGACTTAGTTATTAATGTGAAAAAGTGGCAATGATCATAATACCTCCCTCACTAGATTACTAGAAGAGTAAAAGAAATGCTTTGTATAATGTATTTACTGCACACTGTTTGCCTCACTGAAAGTGTTTATAAAATTGATGTGGTCTCTATTATTATTATTACTGCTGTTGTTGCTCTGATTTTAATATACCATGATAAAGATTGCTGGCAAAATCCACAGAGAAACGTGGATTTGAGAGATAGCATTGAAACCATTTGAAAATAAGTGATTTCTCCAAGTGCTCATGTGAACATGGAAAGAGGAAAATTAAAACAGTCACTATAGTTAAGCTCATTGGTTTCAGGAACAGAGATATGCTGAAGATCCTTGAATTAAAATAATGATAACCATAATAAATATGCATGCTCCTTTACAACATTCGTGCTGATAATATTTGATTTAAATTTGGCCTCTGAAAATTTTACTGAAAAAAAGGATAGATATTTGCAAACTGGAAATTAGAGCTGGAATTAAAATAGCACAGCTGAGCCTTCCCTTTGGACACTCTGCTGCTCCTGCTCCTGCCCCTCCACAGCCTGCTTTGGTAACCTATCCTCACCAGTTGGCTTCCTCTACTTGCTTGCAGTTTCTAGTCCCCTGGAAATCTAGCCTGCTCATGCTCTTGGCTGGCCATATCTCTTACTCCATCTCAGAATGTCCTTTCAGTTTCTGACCCTGTTGCTAAGTGACCCAGTCTCACATTTTTGCAAAATTCAAATTCTTGTCCTTTAAAATAAAATTGGTGTCAAAGTGTAACATGCATATAAAAATGCATAATTCATACATTTACAGCATGAGGACATTTTACAAGATGAATATGCCTAGCTAAACACCCAGATCAAGAAAAGGAATGTGACAGGTACCCAAGAAGAGGCCTATATATGCCCTCCTAATCACTAACCGCCTTGTCAAATCACTAACGTAACCATTAACCTCATTTCTAACACCAAAGTTTAGATGTACTTGTTTTGGCCTTCATGTGAGTGACATCAGACTATGTTCTTTTTATATATAGCTTTTGTTTCTCAGTTATTATGCTAGTGAGATTCAATCATGCCATTGCATGTTGCGATGCCTCTATCATTATTTGTTGACCTGCTTTTTAAAACTTACAATAAAGTCAAAATCATGGGCGTATTTTCATGTAAGTGCCCATAGGACTCACATCCTTTTTAGTGGCTGCATGGTATTCTATCCTACGGTGAAGTCTCTTGGACATTTATACTTTTTCCAATTTTATCTAATTACAATCAATGCTATAATGAACAGCCGTGTGTACTTGTAGTGACTACGGTTTAAAGAGAATATTGATCAACTGTATGGTGTGTAGAGAGATCATGAGGAAGGAAAGGAAAGTTAGATTAAATAAATAAAAGAATATGCCTGTGGAGAACTAAGGGTTCTAGCAGATGCTGTCATTCCTCATTCTGAGATTTGGGGTTCCTCAGCCTGACATCTCTCCAATTATCAGCCCAGTGCAAACCTTATCAACAAATCTCACCTACAGAAACAGTGCCAGTCAGCTTTCTCAGGAAAGAGGAGGTCTAACTGACAAACATACTGCTTTATTCAGTGACTGCAGATACCCCCAAAGGTCCTTACTTCACAAATATGAATGGGAAATCCTAACTCATCAGGCCTATCAACACACACACACACACACACACACACACACCCCATAATGACAAGTTCCCAGAGTAGAATATAAAGTGTTCACTTTAGTAAGTCTTTAAGATGGACCTTAGAAGTACTTCTAAAAAAACAAACAAACAAAAAACCCACTGACCTGGTTTTACAGAACCACTGTGATTTCCAGCATTTAATACTGGAAACTGTGGTACACTAAAAAGTTCTTAAGCTCTAATGTCAGCAAGACTTTTAGTCAGGTAATCTTTTAGTCATTTAAGAATGTGACTTTAAAAAATGTTTTGAATGTTTATTTATTTTTGAGAGAGAGAGAGAGAGAGAGACAGAGCACGAGCAGGGGAGAAGCAGAGAGAGAGGGAGACACAGAATCCATCTGAAGCAGGCTCCAGGCTCCGAACTGTCAGCACAGAGCCCAATGCGGGGGCTGGAACTCATGAACCATGAGACTATGACCTGAGACGAAGTCAGATGCTTAACTGACTGAGCCACCCAGGCACCCCTCAAAATGTGACTTTTGAATCTCATCTCTTTTATCTAAACAAAGGACAGTAGGGAATAATTATTAATACATGATAATCTTACACTGCAGCTAGCGAATTCTTTCCTTCACAGATAAGAGAAACAAGTTGCCATCTAGCAATGAAAGAAATTTGTATCCTACTCTGTAGTGATACCAACAGGGGCTTGGAGACAAGTATACTCAGCAAGGAGTGAGATACAGGATCCAAGAAGATGAAAGGGTTAGTACCAAGAGATAAGAACAGTAAGAGCTCAAGTGAGGCAGAATCAACAGACGATACCTGCCTCTTTAAGATGTACAAGCAAAGAATCTCTGAAAGATACATCCAGAAGCAAGATGAACCACATATGACCATAAGGGAAGTAATTCAAGCATCTGACTATAGCTGAATTAAATAGAATTTTAAAGTCTCTAGAGAATTCTTAAGTCTATGTGATGACTATGCATATCATCTTCAATAAAAGTATGAGGAGCATTTATTTATTTTTATAATTTTGTTAATGTCTCTCTCATTTATAGCAAGAGGGATAGAACATGAGTAGGGGAAGGGCAGAGAGAGGGAGACACAGAATCTGAAGTAGACTCCAGGCTCTGAGCTGTCAGCACAGAGCCCAACGCAGGGCTCAAACCCACCAACCATAAGATCATGACCTTAGCCAAAGTCAGACACTTAACCGACTGAGCCACCCAGGCACCCCAAAGTATCTGGATATTTAGATTTATTCTACGTCCTATAGCCAGACCATAGGAACAGTCTGAATTGTATTAAGATAGCTGCAACCTATCATCTTGTCATGTTTAGCATCATATGTTGTAATAACCATGTCTTTTGTTTTATTTTTTTTTAACATTTAATCATTTTTGAGAGACAAAGACAGGGCATGAGTGGGGCAGGGACAGAGAGAGAGGGATACACAGAATCTAAAGCAGGCTCCAGGCTCTGAGCTGTCAGCACAGAGCCTGACGTGGGGCTGGAACTCACGAATGGTGAGATCATGACCTGAGCAAAAGTAAGACGCTTAACCGACTGAGCCACCCAGGTGCCCTTTTGTTTTCTATTTCTGATGCTTAGAGATCTAAAACCTTGCTGATACTGAGGGACTCTCCTCCTAGGATTAGTCAATTCCCAGAGTTAGTAAGCAAGTAACTCATGAACATGATTTTCAAATACAAACCAACCAATCCAGAGCTGACACCCCCAGCCAGCTCCTTTATTGGGCTTTCATACTTTGAGTTACTGCCCATCTGCCCTAATCACCCTAGGGTCAGGTACCAGACAACTAGGGACAGTCCCCAGACCTAGAGCCTGCTAGTCAATTCGAAGCCTGCTTACACTGCTTCAGCCATTGCTTCCTGTGGAGACCACAATAAATGCTCTTGCCCACAGCTCCTCTTTCTCTGCCCTGACTGATCTTGGTATTCCCCCTTGGGGTCTCTCATAGCACAGTGAGCACCCACTTCTTCGGAACTGTAACAAACTATCTGGTGGCAGCTGTTTCATCATCTGTTGGCCTTACTATATCTCAAGCCTTCTATTAATACCCTATTTTAGAACATAGGCTATTCAAATCAATGTTCTAAAAGGATCATACGTCACGCTAAGAAATTGCAAATACTTTAAAAATATTGAAACTTTGTTTTTCTAAAGCATAAAAAACCCTGCTTATATCAGTCTAATGGAGTGATCACTACCCAATGGAATAACTCACAAAAACATCATTTCTAAACAGGATTAAAATTTAAGATTGAGAGAAAGTTACCTGCTAGGTTTACTGGATTTTCTCCTATATCCCATATCAGACACTGCTGTAGAATTATACTTTGGCTGTAAAGATAAGCAAGGTATAATTCCACAAATCCTTTAATCTAGCAGGTGAGATGGACATATAAAAATAAATATGAAACAGTGTGGTGTTTCAGAGCTATGGGCATGATCAGTTCCCAGCAACTCCTCAACTCCAGGTAACTATAAATGTTGTTCCTTCTGCCTGGAGTGTCCTCTGCCTCTCTCATATCATCCCCCAAGCTAGAAGTTTAGAGCTTATTTATAGCTCATTTAGAGCTCTAATTTCCATGAAGAGGAAGCTTTCCCTTACCTCCTACCCCAGACAGATTTAATGAGTGAGGCAATGGAGTAATCTCCCTTGTATCAATTATCACATTGTATTGCAATTCCTCCGGTATTTATTTATCTTCACTTTAATCTGCAAGCTCTCAGACTTTGCTGATCCTTTTGTTTCTGTTTTGTTCTGTGTTGTTCCAGAAAATCTGGAAAAATAACATAATGTGAATGTACTCAGTTTGGACTCTGAACTGGCACACACAATAGACTGTCCGGATATCTGAGAAATTAGGACTGTATATTCTTTTATTATTATTTTTTATGTTTATTCATTTTTGAGGGGGGTAGGTGGGCAGAGAGAGAGGGAGACACAGAATCAAAAGCAGGCTTCAGGGTCCGAGCTGTCAGCACAGAGTCCAATATGGGGCTTGAACCCACAAACCACAAGATCATGACCTGGGCCAAAGTTGGACACTTAACTGACTGAGTCACCCAAGTACCCCAGGACTGTGTATTCTTGAACCTACAGGTACCATACAAAATCAACAAAGGCAGATTACCCCTACCCCATTACTAAGTTTGTTCAGATCCGAACACAAATTTATACATCTTCAGGCAGAGATTACCCTGGAATTCTTGGTATTCCTGAATTTTACTCTTAGATGGATGACTCTGTTTAAAATTTTCTGTTTATTGGGTGCCTGGGTGGCTCAGTCAGTTGAGTGTCCAGCTTTAGCTTAGGACATGATCTCGCAATATGTGGGTTTGAGCCCCATGTCAGGCTTTGCACTGACAACATGGATTCTGCTGGGGATTCTCCCTCTCCCCCTCAGTCTCTACTCTTCCCCTGCTTGTGCACACATTCTCTCTCTCTCTCTCAAAATAAATAAACATTTAAAAAACTTAAAAAATTTCTTTTAATTCAATGCCCCTTCTTAAATTTTACTGACCTTGCTATCCATGGTAGATGTGTTGTGAGCTTATTCCAATATTACCTGGAATACCACAAGGCAGTTGCTATACACGAGGAAACAAAAGAAAAAGTGACATGCGGGTTCTAACAATAATACTGAAGAGATATAAGGACACTCTCTTCTTTCTTCTTTCCCTCAATGTCCCCTGCCACTCACACATGTGATTACCTTCAAAAAAGTTCACACACTGACATTCCTGGATGAAACTACCAATTATGAAAAATCTAAGACTACAGGGAAGCTCATGCGCCCAAGGAAGAGATGTACAGAAATTCTGGATCTCCTGTTGCCTCTATGGGTTGAGACAAATCAGGGAGGAGGTCCACATGAGCTGAAATACATCAACATCTTCTTGTTGTCTTGCACACAGCAAAGGTTCATTTCTACTAGAATGAAATACCACACTCATCACTTATGACAGACAGAAAACATATAGTAACCAAAAAAGAAAGGCAAACTTGTGAAGAAAAATAATTTTTGGAAGACTTAGGATAAGTCGCTCATAGCTGGAATAAAATTCATCCAGTAAACAACCCCATAGGCACTGTTTACAGACCTACCATCTGGGAAGAGATATCTCCTACCTGGGGATTGTTTTAAGGTTTGTTTTCTGAAAGGTAAAATGGTACTAACGTCCCCCGAGTACATAGACATGTACAGCCAGGTATTGGGCAGAATGGCTCAGAAAACAACTCCATTTTAGGAGAGAAAAACAGAATTAAAAGAGTTGTCAAAAGCAGAATGTATTATATTTCCTACACACACCCCCACGCCCCGCTCCTGACGTTATCATTGGAGCATCTCACAGCGTTGGCAGGAGAGAATATTACAATTCTGATTTTCAGCAAAATGTCTGTGCCTAAGCAGATATGCATCCCTGTGTGACAGAAGTGCCATTCTCATCATTTCTAGGAGAAAACATTCCGTTTTATAATTTCCCCCAAATGCATGCATTTGTTGATGATTCTGGGGAATCAGTTCTCTTTTAGGCAATCTATGCTTTGTCTCCACTTAAGAGATCCCACAAGGCTTTGCAACCTAGGAACCCCCATGCAATTCAGTGAAATAAGTCCTCAGGATCGGCGAGCTCTGCTGTATGGCTAACAAGGAAATGTGGTTGCGTGAAATGAGCGGAGGTGTGGCGGGTGTGAGCATGCATGCGTGCACTGGGAAAAATCAGGGGTCAGCAAAATAAAGCCTACAGGCCAGATACAGCTGGCCGGTCTGGTTTTGTAAAAATAGTTTAGGGGACCCCAGCCAGGTCCATTTGTTGATATATTGTCTGTGGCTTCTTTTGTACCACAGTGGCAGAGTTGCGTCATTGCTGCAAAGGACGCCAAGCCCAAATAGTTATGACCTTTTCCAGGGAAAATGTGCTGATCTCCAGATTAGTAAAAAGAAATTCAATGAATACAAATCACTTTGTCTTGGGAGGTACCATAAATATTTAAATAATGTCTTCAGTTAGCATTTTTAAAGATTTTTAAAATTTCTAAAACAACTCCTTAAATTATTACAATAATAATTTTAGTTCATTTACCGTGCTGGGTAAACATGGAGGCTGCCAGCCCGTGGAAGCCAACTCCCTCAGCATCTGCTAATAGACAAGGCCAATGTGGCTTCTGTGACTAGAGCTCGGGGACTCCGTGTCTAAGGCAAGAACCTTGAGGTCCAGGCAAGACATCTGAGCAGGTGCAGTTGGGGATCTTGTGAGCTGCTCAGGCACAAAAATTCCATTAAATTAGTGATGGTGCTGAGGAATTGGGACAACCGAGGTCTTTCCTAGAAAACTTAGAGACCAGAAGGAGAATGGAGGTCAGTTGGAAGTGGGGGCAAAATAGAAAAGACAAAGAAAGTAAGGATAAAAGAGAGTCAAAGGGCAGTTGAGTCATGTTAAATGGATGTTCAGTCCAAAGGGAAATCAACATAGAATTCTTCACAAGTCATGAAAGAAGTATTTTCTGACTGCTAGAGCCATACCTTAATGTGTGTGTATGTGTGTGTGTGTGTGTGTGTGTGTGTGTGTGTGTTTAAACACCTTAATGTTATCCCAGTCTCTGTGAAAGAAAAGTCTCAAGGTAAAATCTCTGTTAATTTTAATTTTTTATTTCTTATTTTCCCCTTATTGCATTCATCAATGTCCCTGAGGTTTTTTTATTTTGATTCGCTTTTCTGTCTCTCTGGTTATTGCTTGTTTGTTTTAATCAAAGGAGCTTAACACACAGAGATTGAAATGGGAAAAACTTTTTATCAGGAAATAATTACTGGACACACAAACTGTATCCAAGGCAAAATAGCTGACCCTAAAGAACATAAAGGAAAGTACAGACTGACATCAGGGGTGCCATACTTCATGGGAACGCAAGATACTATCACTTTTTAACAAGCATTTGTTTCTTTGGTTACCAGAATGTTCTGTAAGGTATTTAGAGCCTGTAGACCTCAGCTATACAGCTGGCCGGTGCAATTTGGTTGTAATATGGTACTTTGGGGTCAATACTATGCTTGAAATATAAACAGATGAATGGCTTTTAGCTAGAAATTTTTAAAATTTCTGCCTGAATGCTTGAAGTCCTTGAAATGCTCTGGCGGCCTGCTCCTGCTGTCCTGCTACCCTCAATGTTTTTGTTAGCCTGGAATGGGCACATATCAGCCCTCTATCTGGGAAAGCCTAAGGCAATAGGACATATTCCCATTTCAAGCTGCTGGTTCTGCACCCGTGGAGCTCTCACTGCTCTGACCGGGCAAGGAATGCATTCATTTTCATAATGACTCACAGACTGTGAATAACTACACCCGTCTTTCCCAACCTTGGACTGTGGTTGAACCCTTTGCAGATTGGCAAGAAATAACAACTTTTGGGTAGGGAATCTTCTTATTTCTCCATTATTGGAATTTAAGAGGCTAGGAGGTGGCTTTAAAGCATGCTTGTGCATTGTCCCTATTCTATGTAGCGGTGCCTCTGTGAAAAGGCCCCCTGACAACAATAGCAATGACAACTATAAAATGAACATTTATTGAGTACTTACAATACGCAGCTCTTTATAGGTGTAAAGTCATTTAGACTTCTTCAAGGTTCTGGGACTATTATCAACCCTATTGGCATTTGAAGAAATTGAAGCACTGAGAAACTGAATTATGCATTTAGGTTCAAATAAAAAATAAGTGATCACAGACTGTCTGCTCTGAAGCCCATGCTTTTAAGCTCCTATGCTACTGCCTAGGGGAAGAAGAAACATCTTTGTCCTGTACCTCTGTAAACAGAAAATCAGTCTTTAATCAAACCAAAAAAAATGATGCAGCAGTGGTGTGGGATGGTAAAAGAGGTCATACTCTGGAGTCAGACAGACCTGGGTTCAAATACCAATCCTATACTGATTTAAGCAAGGTAATATTAAGGATATCCCTTGTCTTCTCCTAGTCTCAGGCCCTCATCTAGAAAATAGGGATACTAAGGGATACAACTTCCACGCATGGTTTTTGTGAGCATAATAAAATAATGGATGCAAAGTCTCCAAAATAGTATCTGATGTTTAATGGGTAATCACTCAAAAAGTAATGCTTTTCTTCTTCCTTTCTGCTCTGATGGAGCTATTTTAACTGTATACTTATAGAAGATTTTTTCTATTATCTAACACAGAAAAAACAATCTCATTCTAAACAGCTAAGAACTCCTTCTTGAAAACCTGAGGTGCACATGACCACAAAAAACAGCTTGGGCCCGTCAAGACAGGATATTAGTTTCATAAGTCATAATCCTGTCTTTCAAACTGTCTTGAATTAAAGTGAAGAAGCTTAAATTATTTAAAATCTTAATTATGCTACTAGGCAGCTTTGAATGCTAGTGGTCTGGAAGAAGGAAGGAATATTCTATGTAGTATCGACCTAGAATTTTTTTTTTAACGTTTATCGTTTATTTATTTCTGAGAGAGAGAGTGTGAACAGAGGAGGGGCAGAAAGAGAGGGGACACAAGATCTAATGTGGGCTCTGTGCTGACAGCAGAGAGCCTGATGCAGGGCTCCAATTCACCAACCGTGAGATCATGACCTGAGCTGAAGTCAGACACTCATCTGACTGAGCCATGCAGGTGCCCCCTCAACCTAGAATTTTGAATAGCTATTTTTAAAGTCCGAGATATTCTATTTCAGTACATAGAAGACTTCAAAGATCAGACATGGGTCTGGTACACATATAATATCGTTACCTGTGCCTGATCTTCCCCATCTTTTGCCTTCTGTTTATGGTGAACCTGCTGGATCCTAAGGCCCCCACAACATGCTCGCTACCACCACACAAGTGATGGGTCAATTCTGACCGAGGCTTGGGAGCCAATGCCCAGTAACCTTGGAGGGGCACATGGGAGCATGTAGGAGGCATTCAAGTTATTGATTCATTAAATATTGAGTCTGAGTCAGAATGCAAATAGTCTAGCCATGGTCTTGGACCATGTCATTGAGATGTTAGTTACAAAGTCCAAATGTTCCTCTCCAGTTTTGCTTAACAATGTCCCTGCCTGACATTTATTCAGCACGTTTTACCTTCCAGTCAAGAGAAACTGATATTTTCACAATACTTTTTGCTCACCATCTCCCTGACACATTAAAAAGCATGCATGTGCATATGTGCACACAGATAGAGAGGGAATGAGTAGAGAGGGAGAAGGGAGAGAGAGAGATCCTAATCCTTGATCCATTTTTGCCTTTTAAGACCTGTTAAAACCCACTTAAATTAAAAAAAAAAAAGCTTTTTTTTGGATGCTGACTGCCTGCCTGATCTTCTGGACCTAGGAATATTTCCTTTACTTTCTCCCCAATTCTTTTTTAAAAATGTTCTTAAGATTTATTTATTTTTGGGAGAGAGACAGAGACAGAGTGTGAGTGGGGGGAGGGGCAGAGAGAGAGGGAGACAGAATTTGAAGCAGTCACTAGGCTTTTGAGCTATCAGCGCAGACCCTGACGCAGGGCTTGAACTCAAACCATGAGATCACGACCTGAGCAGAAGTTGAATGCTTAACCAATTGAGCCCCCTAGCATCCCTCCCATTCTTGTATATTTTCATTTACATATTTGTTTCTTATTCATTCATTCATTCATTCATTCAAATATTATTTTTGAGCACCTACTCTGTGCCATGCATTGTTCGGCATTAATGGTAACTGTAACATGAATAGAGTCCCTGCTTTCACAGATTTTTCCAGGCTAGTAGGGGGTAGAGACTAAATATTTGGTGTAATGTGAAGACCTGTACTAAGTATACAATTCAAACTTTGGAGACAGGGTTTGGAAGGCTGGATAAACTTTCTGTAGGAAGTAACAATCTTCAGATGATTCTGAAAGGAGAGTAGAGATTAGGTGGAGGATGAAAACTAGAAGGGGCAGCTGGTAAGTGGAAAAAAGGAACAGTAGGGTGTTCTAGACATAGGAAAACAGCATCTGTAAAGCCCACCATGAGAAAGAGAGCATGCAATATTAAAAGAAGTGAAAGTCATTCGGCACAGCAGGCGTACAAGGAGAATGGCTGGAGCTGAAGCAAGTGAAAAGACCATATGTGTATTTTAGAATAATTCTGTTCTGTGGAGAATGGATTGGAGGGAGACTGACTAGAGATAAATGTAGTAAGCTGCTACAGTCACTAAGTGACATTTCCCTGTTTAGACAAGTGGTTTCAAGATAAAGCAGAATGGAAACTTTGATAGAGGTTTAAGAACAGTTGAATCAATGGATTTTCAAGTTGGATGGAAGAGAGAGGGAGGAGTTAAAGATGCATTTTTGGATTGTAATTTGAGCAAATAAATGGATGGCGATGTCATTTACTAAGAACGAGGGGGATGGCTCAAGATGGAAGGGAAACGGTGAGTTCAGTTTGTCCATAGTGACTCTGTCTTTAGGGGACACCTGGATGTAGATGTCCTAGAGAGTGACATGCCCTATTCTGTGCTGACAGCTGGGAGCCTGCTTGGGATTTGCCCCACCCTCTCTCTCTCTCTCTGCCCCTCCCTGGCTCTCTCTCTCTCAAAAATAACAAACATTAAAAAATAATTTGTCTTTAAAAATATTTTTTAAAAAGTGACATACCCTTATACATAGCACTCTTTTACCATGGTGACATTCCAGGACCTCCTGTTCTTCAACAGTTACCCAAGACACTAAGTACAGAAGTAGATCAGATTTGTTTATGATTATGTTCTCCAGACAAAGGCCTCTGTTTGTAAGACTCCATCATCTCTATCACTTGCAATTTTATCTAAATCCCCGGGACACGGTCATCAAGCTAAGGGTGGATGTCATACTTCCGACAGGAACTTGATACACAGGACCTACAACCATTTCACAAATAAACAGTTTTCATGGGCAACTGGGTGGCTCAGTCAGTTAAGTGTCTGACTCTTGATTTTGGCTCAGGTCACAATCTCATGGTTCATGAGATCAAGCCCTGAGTCAGGCTCCAGCAGGGAGCCTGCTGGCGATTCTCTCTCTCCCTCTCTCTGCCCCTCACCCCCCACTCTCACATTCTCTCTCTCTTTCCCTCTCTCTCTCTCAAAATAAATAAATAAACTTAAAAAAAAGAAACAACTTCTCAAAATTTGTCTAATGCCAGAACCTGATCCTGAGATGCCAGCAGAGTCCAACACGGAAAGAGTTCAAAGAATTGAAGTATCTCATCAGTTCAGATGGTTTTAAAGTCTATGAAATTTCAGAGCCACCCTATACTCTTAGGTTATCTATTTGGAAAAATATCATGTAAAAATAACACAGTAAAATCTCTATGAGGCTGCCTGAGGATGAAGAGTAAAATAGTTCAGCAGGATAATTTCAAAACTGAAATTATAGTTTTAACCAAGGCATAAGGCCTTGGTTAATATATAGAAAGTTTAATGAAATGGTAAATCAGTAAGTCCACAAAGAATGATAATGTTTTACATTTGTACTGAAATCCATAGTTCCCAAAATACCTTTGTGCCCATGAAATTATTTAAGTATCTGAAACATAGAACTTCAAAAGCAGTTGCTATTTTCCAGATCATTTGGGCAAATGCTGGGAATCCCATATAAACGTGCAATCAACTTATCAACATTCACAGTATCTTTCACTTCAACTACACCACATTTTCTGAAACTACACTAAACAATTATTTCTGTTGGGAGCCAAAGAAGATGGAGAGTAAAATATCTTCCCATCCAAACTGGATGAGTATTTTTGTTAAATTTTCTTCACATATTTATTTTTAATAAAATGACAGAGATGAAAGAAACTGAATTCTGGATAAAACAAAACAAAACAAAATGAATGAAATAATGATTTATGTTTTTCTTTATCCTAATTGTAATTTTTAAAACATTTTTTTGTTTAACGTTTATTTATTTTGGAGAGACAGAGCAAGACAGAACATGAGTAGGGGAGGGGCAGAGAGAGAGGGAGACACATAATCCAAAGCAGGCTCCAGGCTCTGAGCTGTCAACACAGAGCCTGATGTGGGACACAAACCCAAGGACCTGAGCTGAAGTCAGACGCTGAACTGACTGAGCCACGCAGGTGTCCCCCTAATTGTAATTTTTACACAAATATTTTACTTTAGAACAGTTTTAGATTTATAGGATTATTATGAAGAGAGTACAGAATTCATGTATTCTCCATATGCAGTTTTACCTACTATTATCTTATATTACAGTACATTTGTCAATAATTCATGAGCTGATATTGATGTAATATTCACTAAAGACAATACTTCAGTCAGACTGTCTCAATTTTTCCCTTTCTTTTTCACTTCCAGCACCCCATTCAGGAGGCCATGTAGTCATGCTACCTCGGGATCCCTTTGGTTATGACAGGTTTTCAGATTTTCCTTATTTTTAATGACTGACAGGTTTGAGGATTATTGGGCAGGTATTTTGTAGAATGTCCCTCAATTGGGATTGTCTGATGATTTTGTCATGATTACACTGGGGAAATTTATTCCTGGGAGGAAACCATAGAGCTACAGTACCACTATAATCATGTCACATCAAATGACTTATCACCTTTAATGCTAACTTTGATCACTGATTTGGGTAGTTTGTCAGGTTTTTCAACTTTAAAGTTACTCTCCTCTCTCTCTCTCTTTCCCATCTATACAGTAATCATTGGAGAAAGTTATGTGCAGCTAACATTTAAGTAGTGAGGAGTTTTGTTCCATCTTAAAGACAGAGTGGCTGCATAAATTATTTGCAATTTTTCTGTCAGGAAGAGTTGCCTATTCTCCACATTGATTTACTTAGGTATTTTTTATATCACTATAGACACATAGGTTTTTATTTGATACAGTGAATTATAGTCCAATACAAGTTTATTTGGTCTATATACTTGTTCCAGCTTCAGCAACTGGGAACTCTTTCAGATGGCTTCTGGAACACTTTGATATACTCATATTGCTGCAGGGATTTTTTTTTTCCTGAGTCCTCCCTTACTTCCTGGTACTACAAGATGCTCCAGGCCCATCTGGTATATTTTCTACCTCAGTCCTATAATCGGCCATTTCCCCAAGGAGCCGTTTGCAATAAAAATTGGAGAAGAGTATAAAACAAAATCTGGGTTCTGGGTATGCTTGTGGTTACTGCGGTGTCATTGCTTTTAGACTCTCTCGACTGACAGTAAAGCAGTAAAGATATATATGTGTATATACTGATATACTGGCCCATACATGTGTGCGTATGAATGAATAAATTAGTTTTTCTATATACAACCTATATATTTATTTATAAAATATTTTATTTATATATAAATTATATATTTATCTTTATTATACATATATGTTATACATTATACATATATTATGCATATATAATAAAGATATATCTTTTATACTATATATATATCTTTTATTACCACTTGGATCATACTAGCCTCCCATATTCTTGTGTAACCTCTCACTGCAACAGTTAGAAATCTACCTTCCACATCTACCATCTATTTTACTTAAATGGTCAATGATACTATACATCTATAGTGATTTCAGTAACCCATACCTCTGTGGGGGAAAAGGATTTTATCAACTACGCTAACAGTACTTTGTATACAGTTCCTTTAGTCTTTAGTTTTACAGACTCTATTCAATTCCAGTTACTTAGATCTGCACCTTATTTCCCCACATCCTTCTATGATGTTGTTTCACATATTTGCAATATGTTTTGTTTCTTTTCTCACATTTTGCATCCTTTCTAGGGACCCTCCAACCTCCTAAATGATTATTTTAAGTTGCATACATTAAAGTACACTCTTTATGATATGAAGTTCTATGGGTTTGGACAAATGCATAATGTCATATATTCAACATTACAGCCACATACAGAATAGTTACATGGCCCTAAAAGTCCCCTATGCTTCAACAATTCATCTGTTCCTCCCTCTCCTCAGAAACCCTGGCAACCAATGATAATTTTTTCCTATCTTTGCAGTTTTGCCTTTTCCAGAATGTCAGATAATTGGAATCATAAAGTCTGTTTGGTGGGTGCCTGTCATTAAATTTGGAACATTCTCAGCCATTACTATTTCTTTTTAAAAATTTTTAATGTTTATTTATTCTTAGAGAGAGAGAGACAGAGCATGAGCAGGGGAGGGGTAGAAAGAGAGAGGGAGACACAGAATCTGAAACAGTCAGCCATTATTATTTCAAATATTTCTTCTGCTCCAGTTCCCTGTTGGGTTCTAGTATTCCAATTATGTGTGTATGTTACAAGTTTTGAAACTATTCTATGGTTTTTAAATGTTTTATTATTTGTTTTGGAGTTTCTTCTTTTGCATATCAGCCTGAGAAGTTTTGATAGATTTATTTTGAAGTTCACTGATTCTTTTCTTGGTCATGTCAAGTCTACTGATGAGCTTATCAAGGGCACATGTCAAATCTGTTACAATGTGTTTATTTTCTGGTATTTCCTTTTGATTTTTTTCTTAGAGTTGTCCTCTCCCTATATTACATACCTGTTTTTGCATGTTACATATTTTTTTTATTTAGAGTCCTTAAGATTTTAATCATTACTATTTTAAATTCCTTGTCTGATAATTCCAACATTTGTGTCATATCTGACTCTGGCTCTTGTGTTTGCTTTGTCTCTTCAGATTCTATTTTTTATTGCCTTTTGGCAGGTTTCTAATTTTTTTGTTGTTGTTGAAAGCTAGGCATATTGTCTTATATATTAAGAAATGCATACAGAGGACTCCAATGTGAAGATTTATGTTCTCCTATCTAGAAGTTGAGCTTTGTTTAATGTTTTCATTAAAGGTGCCAGGGCTTTTAAATCTCTTCAGTGTCCTATTTGTCTCCCCTCTTGAGTAGGGGTTTTCCTAAGTAGGTCTCTTCACAAAACAAATCCGTATCCTTCAGCTGTAATCCATTATTATTATATTGGGGTCCTGTTTACCTGGTACTTAAGTGTGGTACAGTAAAAGAAGTGTTTCCTAATCAAATAGTTATATTTCAGCCCCTTAATGGGCCTATGGCCATCACAAACATCTTTCTTATAACGATCCCTCCCTTCTCCCTCAACCCCCTTCCAAGTCTGGAAAACAAAGCTCAGGTAAAAGCTTTTCCCCCCTGGGGTACAGACCTTTGTTATAGAGAAGATTCTGGGTATGACTCCCCAAAGATTCTTCTTCTTCTCACCCCACCAGAGCAGTGAGGAGATCCTTCTTGGTTTTCTGGAAGTAAAGCCCAGGAAAGATCTGAAGGCTTCCCTAAAACTACTCGCCCCCAAGAGTTTCTCATTCTCATGCTAATCCACACTCAGTCTACTGCAAGTGATCAAATGCACCAGGGTAAGGCCCTAGTGTCTTCAGTTCCAAGGAAGCACATCTCAGCTGAAATTCTCTGGATTTAACAGTCTCTCCAGTTCTTAGTGTGATAGTTAGCCCTGCACACCCTGTTGGCTAGTGAAGCCCAGAAAAGTCACTGAATTGCAGTTTATCTAGTTTTTACTTGTTAGGAGGAGTGACAACTTCCAAATTCTTTACATGTGGAATCTGAAATGAGAGAAGCTTCCCTATTTCCATTTTCAAAGAAAATTCTATACTCAAAGAAAATTCTATATTCTCTATTCAAAGCCATCTTTGGCTTTAGTACTTTTCTGCACATTTAGTACTTAGCTGCACATTTTTTTTCATTCCAATATCTCAAGCCAGCAATTGCAGAAATTTGTGTTTGCATTCTGCAAACTTTAGAATTCCCCAGAAGTTAATTTCATTTCTAACTGAGCAAACATCAAGAGATTCTCAACTAGCCAAAGTGTAGTCATATGTGCTAGAAGGGGTATTAATACAAATTACGATATTCGTCACTTTATTTCAAAGTCATTCAGAACCAGAGACACATCAGCATCAAATATACTGATGGTGCCTTTTCTTTCTTTTTTTTTAAATTTTTAAATGTTTTATTTATTTTTGAGAGAGAGACAGAGCGTGAGCAGGGGGAAGGATAGAGAGAGAGTGAGACACAGAATCTGAAGCAGGCTTCAGGTTCTGAGCAGTCAGCAAAGAGCCTGACACAGGGCTCAAACTCACAGACCACTAGATCATGACCTAAGCTCAAGTCAGGTGCTTAACCCACTGAGCCACCCAGGCGCCCCTAACAGTGCCTTTTCTTTCCTACATGTACATATAGTGAGGATTTCATAATGGCTTGTGCTTCTAGACAGTTTTTCCTAAAGACTGTCTGAAAACTATATTTTAAAGTTGAGAGGCAGCTTTAGAAGTTTTGTTTATATACAGTGGCAACTAGTGACTGTGCCTGGGAGGAGTGGTCTCCATCATCACTACCATGTTTCCAATGCACTCTACATTCTCTATACACTAAATCGTTGTTTGTGTACTTGACTCTGGTGCCACTCAGTTAAAAATTTCAGAACATTAATGGGCAGCCAGCACACCGGATTAGAATTAGCCTTAAAAAGAAATTGATTTGCTCTCTTGGATCCGGTCTCTGTGGATCACCAGTCTCCGGGTTTACTGCAATCAAGGACACTGGTGTGTATAGTTCAGCGTGTTTTACCTGGGCCTGAAGGACAGTGGTAGTTTACGTCAATTAGCTAGCTTTCCCATTCCAAGTGTTGATGTGGCTCTAATAAATGAAGATGGCTTTCTCATCTTCCTGCATAACAGGAACAGAGAGACACAAACATACACATATACTATAATGAGGCTTACTGGGACCCACCGAGTGCTTGAATATCTCATGCCTGCGTGAATGTAGTGACTTCAGAGACTGAGGACAGGTAGGGATGCTTGATAAAATATAGGGTGTCCAGTTAAATTTTAATTACAAGTAAAGAGTGAATATTTTTTAGTAGATGTATGCTAAATCTGATAGCGCCCTCGTTTGCATAAATCAATTCCACCTGAGGGGATACGGGGGTAATATTTTCCTCTCTAAGAATTCAGCTTTTCTTGACATATCAGGAGATCAAGTTACAATAATCCCCTCCTGGAAAAGAATCTCAGGAGTTGAAAAAACAATCACTGATGCATCACAGGGCTTTTCCTGAAGGACATGAACACATGGGGAAGGAAGGCTTTGGTCACAGTGAAAACTAGGCTTAGAGCCCTCTCTACCAACAGGTCATAATATTCACATTCATTAATCAACTTGCCACATGAGTTAGCAGGATATATTAATACTATCAATGGCCGATTCTGGATAGTATTTTAGAAGTGTGAAAAATAAACGTCCTCTTGCTGAGAACTTACTATGTGCCAAATACCATACTAGGCACTTAAATGCTACCACTCCAATTAATTGCCACAACCATGCAGTAGATTTGCCTCACTATCTCCTTTTCCATCTGTGAAATGAAGCTTCAGAATGGATAAGGAAAGCCACACAATTACACAACTTCATGGCTGATAAGTTCGAGTTCACTTCCTTACCAGAATTCAGTTGTATATAATCATTTATACAGAGATCAAGGCCTGAACCATCAGACAGACCCCCACCCACACCATGGGTGGGGGTCATCAAGGCAGGGGGGCCAGGCCCCATGAACACAGTCTCCTCAGTTCAGGAAAAAAAAAAAAGGTAACATGAAAATCTCAGTGCCCAACACCAGCAACGGAGTTGGATCTCAGCATCATTCATAATGTGAAAGATCTGTAGAGTCTCTGGAAAATCCGTAAAAAAGAAGATAACTTACTTCTCCGGCAACTCTCACATGTCAGGATCTGTCATAAATGGTATTTATTTGATATTTTATTTAACCTTCAAAACAACCTTGTGATTTGGGAATTTGTTGCACGCTTTAGCGGAAAACAAGGCTCAGAAAGATGAAAATACTTGCTGACAGTCTTCTGGTGAGGAGGGTTTTGAGCTGAGATTCACACTCATGGCTGCCTGAATATAAAGCCCTTGCTCTTTCCACATGGACCACATTGCTTCTGTGAATGTTTGCCATGTATAACATATGGAAATGAAGAGTTAAATATTTATGAAATCTCCTTTTGAGTGTATACTCTTGCCAAGTTAAGTACCTCAGCCACTTATTTTTACCTCTGTCACTGGTGATTAGAGTATATGTCAGGTTGAAAAATGTCAAATTTCAGTTGCTTACTTTACTATGATGTTAAAAAAATTAAGGGAAAAATGTATGTATATATTCTTTAATTTCATCCTAAAACAGAGGTATTAAACTGCACCGATGTCAAAGCTATGACTCTAGCTAGGCCCAGTTTACAGCCTAGCTCAGAGTCAGAAGTAGGGGAATAGGTGTGTTACATTCAATCTGAGATGAAACCAATGTCTGAATGTTGCTTTGAGAGTGCTAGTGCTTGACTCCAAGACTTCCAGGCAGCAGGAGGCTTCAACAATAGCTTATTTAGGAAGCTAATCAGCGATATCCAATGTTATGAAACACTAGAAATGGCCTCGCCATGACCCTAAGCAACAGGAAAAAAGTTGGGGTTCCAGTATTATCAGAAGAATTGGAGGCAGGAGAAAGGAACAGGCACCAGAAAGGTAGCATAATTATGGTAGATGCAGGTAGATATATCACCTGTTAGAGGTTAACTAGGAAGTCAGCCATCTAGCTCTGATACAGGCTCTGCACAGGGGTGGGAAAGTACTCTTTCTTAAAAAAAAAAAAATTATTTATTTTCTGGGAGAGCACAAGTGGGGGGAGGGGCAGTGAGAGAGGGAGAGAGGATCCCAAGTGGGCTCTGCTGACAGGATGACAGCAGGGAGCCCGATGTTGGGCTCGAACTCACCAATTGGGAGATCATGACCTGAGCAGATGTCAGACACTCAACTGACTGAGCCACCCAGGTGCCTCTGGAAAGTACTCTTCTTTTTTTAAAAAATTTTTTAAAAATCTATTAATTTTTGAGGGAGAGAGACAGAGCACGAGCAGGGGAGGAACAGAGAGGGAAGGAGACACAGAATGTGAAGCAGGCTCCAGGCTCTGAGCTTTCAGCACAGAGTCTCATGCGGAACTAGAACTTACAAACCACGACATCATGACTTGAGCTAAGTTGGACGCATAACTGACTGAGCCACCCAAGCGCCCCTGGAAAGTACTCTTCTTAATGAGAGCCTGGCAAGTGTGACATTCCTACTTGAAACTGTCATCTCTATTTAATTTCTGTGCCTTCCTTGTGAAACAGTCTTCGTAGTCATTGGTACCTGTCTTGGTCAAGATGTCATAATCTCAGGAGAGTTACTAAGACCTTAGCCTGAGTTAGGAAATGATAGCTCTGTGAGCTGGTCCAGCCACCCAGGTACTATATTACAAAATCAGGAGCTGCACTGTAATTATTTCCGTTCTCCTCCAGTGGGCTAATATTAGGCCCACATTTAATTTTCTCCCACCTTATCAAATTTCTTACTGACAAAGTCCTTTAAAGCTCAATTAATTCAGCAATATGATTACATTCCCCGAGGAACATATAAGCATTACTACTGTGTAGAATAGGAGACTTCCTCAGCATGCTCTACTGTTAGAAAGGATCCTTGAACAGGAGAAATTCCAACAGTGATTTGAGGGGGAGAATTTACAATTGTGCTGTTAGTTTTATGGTTTAACAGTCTTTTAAAAAAATGTCGTGCAATATCCTTACCTTGTTCAATCGTGTTTAATAAATATACATCTGTTTACTCATATCTCTGAGTGGAGGAGAATTTTTCCTGACTTCAAAGGTGAGTGATTTGAGATAGAATCTATAGGAACATTGCCACAGCGCTGCACAAAGTTCTAATTTATGCCCTATTCTTTTTTAAAATTTTGTTTTACATTTATTTATCATTGAGAGACAGAGAGAAACAGAGCATGATCATGGGAGGGGCAGAGAGCGGGGCAGACACAGAATCCGAAGCAGGCTCCAGGCTCTGAGCTGTCAGCACAGAGCCCGACACGGGGCTCGAACTCACAAACTGTGAGAACATGACCTAAGCCAAAGTCAGACACTCAACTGACTGAGCCACCCAGGTGCCCCATAATTTATGCCCTATTCTTAAACAAACAATGAGAATAACAACAAATAAACTATAACAGATCTACTCAAATATTAGGAAATTTTTTATCCATTGTAAAGACTTATGCAAATAGAACCTATAGAGTTCTCAAGACTATATATTCTTTTGCTTCTTTATCTTTATTTTTTAAAAAGAAAAAGGACCTCTGTAATCAGGAACTAGAAATAGCTTTTTTTCAGGGATCTCGAATACTACAATTTTATGACTATCTTTTTTACTAAAAAATGTCTTTATATCATGACGGTAAGATAAACATTTGTTGATCACAGATACAAGATGACAGAAATTGAAATATGAGAAAAATTAGAAATGTATTTATATATTTCCCAATGTTTATGATAAAAAATGATCATTCTTCCATTTTAGGTTCAGAGAATATCATTGAAGTTGTAGAAGCAGCCTAAAATGAACTTCACACATTCACTATTTAAAAGTATTCAGATCTTGGGGTGCCTGCATGGCTCTGTTGGTTAAGTGTAGGACTTTGGCTAAGGTCACGATCTCACAGTTTGTGGGTTTGAGCCCCGTGTTGGACTATGTGCTGAGAGCTCAGAGCCTGGAGCCTGCTTCAGATTTTGTGTCTCCATCTCTCTCTCTCTCTGTCCCTCCCCTGCTCATGCTGTCTCTGTCTCTCTCTCTCAAAAATAAATAAACATTTAAAAAATTAAAAAAATAAAAGTATTCAGATATGCCTATAACATATTTATATATGGGTTTATCAGATTAGCCAAAATCCCACCAGGGAGATTTTGTGTCTATTTTTTTTTTTAATTTGAAGTACAAAGAAATTCATTCATTTGTATCATCATCATAGGAATTAGAAGTTTCATCACTGTATTTAAATCTTAGGAGAATACACAAATGCAACATCACTGCGTGCTAGGAATATAGTTTATTAAAAAAGACATAAAGGTTTAAAAATTGTATTTGTTTAAAATCTGAAATTTTGGGAATGAAACTTCACTTCCCCATTGTCAAACACATTTTTCTTAATTTTTATCAATTAATATCTGGTTATCAGAAACATGTTCATAGAACTTCAGCTTCCTCTCTGATATGTAAAAGACTTGGAAGTCATTGCCTTCATCCTCAAAAAGACAAAAAACCTGGACAAAATGAAAGTGAACAGCTCTTCTTAGAGGCATCAGAGAGTTGAGGTCATGGGGCTGCCTTGAAAATGGGAGAGATGGGTGAGTACAGAGACTCACAGCTTACTGGGATCAAAAACCACATGCTGGGGCCAGAAACTGTAAGAACACTTAAGCAGTAATTGATTAATAGCTGGAGAATGAATGTAGACTAGCCCGAGAGATTAAAAACTCCTGGGGACACATACTTAGAAGGATCCCTGACAATTTTTTGAGATTTCCTTCCAGGGGCCCCTCCTGGAGCCCTCAGTGTTCCTGATGAACACGGGAGAAAAATCCTTTCATGGATCTGAAAGGAAATGTTACCATTTTAAATATTTCTATTGTGTTCTGTTATCCTTAACAAAGGCCATCCTCAGAGAAAACTATTGTATGAGGGCCTAACCACCATGAGAAATACCCAACTCCAGTCCCCTCTCTAGCCTTTAACATGGGGAAAAGTAATGTTCAACTATGGGCTCTTCCAGTCTTCCTGTCTCACTTAAGAGGGGGGGAAGGCAGGAAGGAAAGCTGAAATGAACTTGTGAAGGCCTCAGTCAAGAGGCACAGACCTAATAAAAGAGGAGGATCTGAATACAGAATTATAGCATATTCCCCCCATACTTTACCACTCATAAGCAGGGCTCCTGTATAGTAAGAGAGGAACACAAGCGAAAGTACTACATATACCATACTTTATTTAGGAGGACGTCTCTAGGGAAGCCCAAAGATAACAAGGGGAGACAAAAAATAAAGGAACCAGACAGAATTTTAGCCTTGACACCCACAACTATAACAAACATTAAACACAGCCTGACTTCTACCCAGATAAACATAAAAACTCACACTGAAGTCCTATTTACCTCAGTTTCTATTAGCTAATACATCTTGTAAAGCTTTCACACATAAACACACACACACACACACACACACACACACACACACACACACATATTACCGGGTATGCTAAAAGGAAAAAAAAAACAACAATCTGAAGGGACAAAGCAGGCAACAGAAGCAGATTTAGATTTGACAGATATTTTTGAAATATCGGTAATTTAAGTGATTAATATGCTAATGAATCTAATGAAAAAACAGACAATATGCAAAAAATGGTAATGTAGGCAGAAAGATGGAAACTCTAAGAAAGAATCAAAAGGAAGTATTGTGAAACAAAAACACAGAAGTACATATCTAAAATGCCTAGAACTTGGGGCACCTGGGTAGCTCAGTAGGTTGAGCATCTGACTCTTGATTTTGGCTCAGGTCATGATCTCAAGGTTCCTGGATTCGAGTCCTGTATTGGTGATCATAAGTTCAAACCCCATGTCGGGCTCCATGCTGCCAGTGTGGGGCCTGCTTGGGGTTCTCGCTCTCCCTTCTCTCTCTACCCACCCCCCCCTCCAACTCATGTGCACATGCTCTCTCTGGTGCTTTCTCTCAAAATAAATAAATAAAGTTAAAATAAAAAAAAAATAAAACTGGGGAGCCTGGATGGCTCAGTTGGTTAAGCTTCCGACTTCAGCTCAGGTCATGATCTTGTGGTTCCTGAGTTTGAGCCCTGCATTGGGCTCTGTGCTGACAGCTTGGAGCCTGGAGCCTGCTTCGGATTCTGTGTCCTCCTCTCTCTCTCTGACCCTCCCCTACTCACACTCTTTCTCTCAAGATAAGGGCACCTGGGTGGCTCAGTTGGTTAAGTATCTGACCTTTGGCTCAGGTCATGATCTTTCAGGGTTCCTGAGTTTCAGCCTTGCATTGGGCTCTACACTGAGAGTGCAGAGCCTGCTTCGGATTCTGTGTCTCCCTGTCTTTGTCTGCCCCACCTCCATTTGCACACTCTCTCTCTTATTCTATCTCAAAAACAAATTAATCCACACTAAATAAAAATGAAAAATGTCTTGAACTAACTAAGTTCAAGGAAAAAAATCAATAAGCTTGAGGATTGTCAATAGGAATTTCACAAACTAAAAGGGAGAGAGAAAAATAATTTTTAAAAGAACAGAGTATCCAACAAATGGGGACCAATTTTTAAAAGATATAGCACATGAAATGAGAATACAAGAAGGAAGGAAGGAAGGTAGGAAGGAAGGAAAGAAGGCATCCAAAAATCTTAAAGTCCTAATGGCTGATAATTTTCAAAAAGTAACGATGGACACAAAAAATCACATATCCAGGAAGCACAGAGAGAATCAAGTAGGGAAAATAAAAACAAAAAAATCTACACTAGGTATATCATATTCAATCTACACAAAATCAAAGACAAGAAGAGACTCTTGAAAGAAGCCTGAGGAAGGGAGGGGAAACCCCTTACCTATAGAGAAATAAGGATAAGAATTACATCATTCTTTTCTTCAGAAACCATAAGCAAGAGGAGAGTGGAGTAAATATTTAAAATGTGAAAGAAAACCAAAACAAACCACCACCAACCAAGAATTCTGTATCCAGTGAAATTATCTTCCCAAAATGAAGAAGAAATTCTTTCTCAGACAAACATTAAGGGATTTCAGTAGATGTCCCTTGCAAGAAATGTTAAAAGTTCTTCAGAGAAAAAAAATAGAAGTAAAAATTTGGGTATATATAAGAAAAAGGAGAGGCTCTAGAGACAGAACAGATGAAGATAAAATACATTTTTGTCTTATTCTTAATTGAGCTAATGGATATCTGTTAAAAAATAATAGCAACATGCTAAGTAATTATAGCTTTTGAATAAACGAAATGAATGAAAGCAATATTATAAGACATGAAAAGGCATAAAATTGGGAATACTCTAACTGAAGTGTACTACTCATGAAGCAGTTAAAGTGCTGTGTGAAAGTGGACTTGGACTAGTTATAAATGTATATTGCACTCTAGAGCAATGACTAACAAAATTAAGAAGGAAGTATAATCAATATGCTGAAAGAAGACAAAATGCTATCACATAAAATACTTAATTAGAACCAGAGAAGGAAAAAATAGAAGGCAAAGCAGAAAGAAAAAAAAAGACAAGGTCAATATATAGAAACAAAAAACAGAAACAGTAAATATTCATTCAAAAATGTCAAAAATCTCTGTATATATGATGGAATAAATATACCAATTAAAATACAGAAGTGATGAGTATACATACATATAAAAAACAAGATACAAGTATACATAGTTTATTCAAAAATCCACTTTAAATATAAAGACACAGCTTAAAAGTAAGGGGATGGAGTAGGATATACCTGGTAACACTAATAAAAAGTAATCTGGTATACAAGACAAGGATATCTAGTCTTATCACTTTAATTCAGCATTGTACTGGAAGTCCTAGCCACAGTAATTGGGCAAAAAACAAAAACAAAATAAAACAAACAAACAAACTCAAAAAGCATCCAAATTTGAAATAAAGAAGTAAAACTGTCTCTATTTGCAGATAATAATATTATATATAGAAAACCCTGAAAACCTCAGTAAAAACTTAAACAAATTCGGTAAAGTTTCAGGTTAAAAAATCAACAAACAGCAAAGAGTTATGTTTCCATAAACTAACAATGAACTACCAGAAGGAAGAATTAAGAAAATGATCCCATTTACAATTACATCAAAATGAATAAAATACCTACGGATAAATTTAAACAAAGAGGTGAAAAATCTGTACTCTGAAAACAAGATATTAATGAAAGAAATTGAAGGAGAGACAAAAAGAATAGAAAGATATTTCATGCTCACAGATTAGAAGAACTAATATTGAAATGCCTACCCAAATCAATATACAGATTTAATGTAATCCTTATCAAAATTCCAAGGGAATTTTCAAAAAAAATAAGAAAAACCAATTATAACATTTGTATGGAACTAAGGAAGACCCCAAATCACAAAGCAATCTTAAGAAAGAAGAACAAAGCTGGAGGCATCACACTTCTTCATTTCTAACTATATTACAAAGCTACAGTAATCACAGCAATATAGTATTAAATCTGGGCACCTGGGTGGCTTAGTCAGTTAAGCATCACACTTTGACTTAGGCTATGATCTCACAGTTCATGAGTTCCAGCCCCTCTGGCTCTCGTGCAGAGCCTGCTTCAGATCTCTGTCTCCCTTTCTCTCTGCCCTTCCCAAAATAAAAAAATAGAACATTAAAAAAATCATATATCTGATAAGGAGTTAATATCCAAAATATATAAATAATTCATGCAACTCAATAACAACAACAAATCCTACTAAAAGATGGGCAGAAAACTGAATGGGCATTTTTCCAAAGAACATATATAAACGGTGAACAGGTACATGAAAAGGTGTTCAACATCACTAATCATCAAGGACATGCATATCAAAACCACAAGGAGATACTATTTTACATCTATTAGAATGGCTGTTATCAAAAAGCCAAGAGATAACAAATGTTAGCAAGGATATAGAGGAAAGGCAACCCTTGTGCACTGTTGGTGGGAACACAGTTACTATGGGAAATAGTATGGAGATTCTTCAAAAGGTTAATAATAGAACTATCATATGATCCAGCAATTCCACTTTTGGTCTAGTATCTGAAGGAAACAAAACCACTATCTTGAAGAAATATCTGCACCTCCATGTTCATTGCAGTACTATATGCAATAGTCAAGACATGAAAACTGCCTAGGGTGTCCATTAGTTGATGAGTGGACAAAGAAATGTGATGTATATATGTGATATATACATATATATACACAATATGTATGTGTGTGGTATATATATGACATATATATATATCACACATATACTCACACACATACATGTATATGTATATATATACACATATACATGTATGTGTGTGTGTGTATATATATACGTAGTTCAACCATAAAATAGAAGGAAATCCTGTCATTTGTGACAACATGGGTGGAACTTGAGAGGACATTTTGCTAAGTGAAATAAGTCAGAGAGATTAAGAAAAATACTGTACGATCTCACTTATATGTGTAATCTTAAAAAAAAATAAAAATAAAAACTCAGATATAGAGAACATACTGGTGGTTGCCAGAGGCAGGGGGTGGGTGAGTGGGTGGGGAATGGGTGAAGAGGTGGTCAAAGGGTACAAACTTCCAGTTATAAAATAAATAAATAGCTACAGCTATTGTATATTTGAAAGTTGCTCAGAGAGTAGATCTTAAAAGTTCTCATCACAAGAAAAAAAATTTTAACTATGTGGTGATGGATGTTAATTAAACTTCTAGTGGTAATAATTCCCACTATATAAAATCATTATATTGTATACTTTGAAGTATTAGAATGTTTTTTGTCAACTGTTTCAAAATAAACTAGAAGAAAACCTAATTGCTGGGTCCTGCCTCCAGAATTTCTGATTTAGGAAGTCTGGACTGGGTTTGGATTTCTGACAAATTTCTAGGTGATGCTGATGCTGTTAATTTGGGACCACACTTAGAAAATCTCTGAGTTAAAGTTTGCAGCCATACTGGGCAAATGGGTACTTCTAATTTTATTTTATTATTTACAATTTTTTAATGTTTATTTTTGAGAGAGAGAGAGCGAGAGCGAGCTGGAGAGGAGCAGAGAGAGAGGGAGACACAGAATCCAAAACAGGCTCCAGGCTCTGAGCTGTCAGCAGACAGCATGACACGGGTCTCAAACCCACAAATAGGGAGACCATGACCTGAGCCCAAGTTGGACACTTACCCAACTGAGCCACCCCAGTGCCCAATGCGTAATTCTAATTTTAGAAATGAGTGAAAGTTCTTGGAAAATATTCCCAGTTTGGATGAAGGGATGATGGAAAGAATAAAATTTATTTTATTTATTTATTCTAGTTTACAGGGGTCAAACTTATGTTTTTTTCATTCACTGTGGTTTACAGGAGTCAAACATAAATCAAAGAAACAAAAACTATTTTCTTATGAGAAGTATTTGTTTGATCCCCTGACATTTTACTCTGTGTAGACAAGTCTATGGAATGGTCTGGTGCTTCATGGGCAGCCCTTTTGAGGTTCTTGGGAAGACGGTGGATCCATGCAGTAGTCACAGATTTATTTAGAACTATATGATCATTTTTTTTTAAGTTTATGGATTTTGAGACAGAGACAGTGCAAGCGGGGGAGGGGCAGAGAGAGAGAGACAGAGACAGAGATAGAGAGACAGAGAGAGTCCCAAGTACGTTCTGTGCTGCCAGCACAGAACCTGATGTGGGGCTTAAACCCATGAAGCTGTGAGATCATAACTTTAGCCAAAACCAAGAGTCAGACACTTAACTGATTGAGCCACCCAGGTGCCTCAACTATAGGATAGTTTATAACTACACTGGATCCTTCTTATACATCACTTTACATCCTTTTATTTTAACCTTTTACTGCAATTGCTGCAGTAAAGACAATGAGGTCAATTCAGGCTTCAAAGAACCCTTCATGTAGGTACAGCCTGACAATGCATCCCTTTTGGATGTTGGCCCTGGGCCATCTGCTTCCTCTTCCTGCCTTGTGTCTTCTCTGACTCCTTATACACTCATCTCAAAGTTTGTAATGCAAGAAGTTACTGCTAGTGAAACCATTCTTGACAATAAGGAATTGAGTTAATTTGAATAAATGTTTTCCCTTTTCATCTCTTAGGTGGATAGTTCTGGCTTCTCAAGCATATGGCTTCTCAAAATGCCCTATGGGATTATCATTGTCCATACAGGTGCCCAAATACCTAACCATTCTTAGTATAAACTTTCAATTCTTAGCATAGACTTTTACTCCTTCCTTGTTTACTCCACCCCCATCTTTCACTCCAAAAAAAAAAAAGTTAATTTTAGACCAACAGATTTCAGAATAAGAAAAAAATGTCAGGAGCACTGCATATGATAAAGAGGTCAATTCTCAAAAAATACAGTAATTTTTAATATCTATGTACCTATTGAAACATTATGAAAATACATGAGGCAAAGACTGTACTTTAGCTAAGGAGAAATAAATAAGTCCACTATTATACTTGGAGACTTGAGTACCCCTCTGTCAGAAATGGACAGATCCAGCAGGCAGAAAATCAGTAAAGATTAGATGAATAACACATGAACCAACTGAATCTAATCAACATTTGTTGAAGACTTCATCCAAGAACAAGAGAATATACATTCTTCTCAACTTCACATAAAATATGTATCAAGATAGGACATATTCTGGGTCATAAAACATACCAAAGTACATTTAAAATAACAAAAATAATACAAAGTATGCTCTCAGACTATAATGGAATTAAAATATAAATCAATAAAAGAAAGGTGGAAAATTCCAACATATTTAGAGGTTAAACAACACTTTTAAATAACACATAGATCAAAGAAGAAGAATCAAGAGAAATTCTAAAAAAAACATTTTGAACTAAAATAAAATGAAAAAGCAACTAATCAAAACTAGTGGGGTGCTGAAAAACAGTTCTTGAAATAACATTTATAGCATTAAAATGCACATATTAGAAAAGACAAACAATCTAAAGATCAATAACCTAAGCTTCCACCTTAGAAAACCACAAAAGAAAAACAAATTAAATCCAATATTAGTAGAAGAAAAGAAGTAAGAAAACTCAGAGGAGAAATCAATAAAACTGAAAATAAGAAATCAATACATAAAATCAATGAAATCAAAAGCTGGTTCTTTGAAAAGATCAATAAAATTGATAAACCTCTACCAGGTTAGCTAAGAAAAAAAAGAGAACACACAGATTACTAATACAAAAAAAAACTGAAATAGGGAACATGACTACAGATCCCCTGAACATTACAAAGATAAGGAAGGGATATTATGAGCAAATCTTTGCCCACAAATTTAATAATTCATATAAAATTGACCAAATCCCTGATATAATCAATGAAAAATATGAAAATAGAGTTCATAGAAAAATCTATGAAAACAAGGAGAAACAGACAATCTGAGTAAGTCTACATCTATTGAAGAGATTGGGTCAATAGTAAGCAGCTTTTCAAAAGAGAATCCCTGTGACCTCAAGTTTGGTAGTTTTTAGATAAAACACTAAAAACACAATCCATAAGAGAAAAATAGGAAATTCTGGCTTTATTAAAATTAAAAATATCTGCTCTGTGAAAGACATTGTAAAGACAGTGAGATTTCAAACCAAAGACTGGATAAAATATTTGCAAAACACCTATTTGACAAAGGAGTTGTAACCAAAGTATACCCAAAAAAGCTTAAAACTCAACAATAAAGCAAACAACTCCATTTTAAAAATGAACAAAAAATAGGAAGACATATCTCATCAAATGAAAGTATTTACTTAAACAATAAGCATATAAAAAGTTGCCCTAAATCATGTGTCATTAGGGAGCTGCATATTTCAACAACAATGAGCTACCACTACACTCCTGTTGGAATGGTTAAAATCCAAAGGTTAACAACACCAAAGGCTGGCAAGGATGCACAGCAACAAGAGGTCTCACTTCATTTTCAGGAATGCAGAATGGTACGGCCACTTTAGAAGAAAGTTTGGTAGCTCACAAAGCTAAAGATAACCTAACTGTATGATGCAGAGATTTTGCTTCTAGGCAGTACCCAACTTTGTTGAAAACTTATGTCCACATAAAAACCTGCATGTGAATGTTTATAGTAACATATATTATATTGTAATTAAGATGGTGGACATGTGACCTTATATATTTGGCATAACCCATAGAATGTACACTGCAAAGACTGAACCTTAATGATTTTATGGACTTTATTTATACTAATGTACTGATACTGGTTCATCAATTGTAACAAATGTATCACACCAATGCTAGATGTTTTAAGAGGAGAAACTGTGGGGGGGTGGGGAGAGGATGGAGGTGGTGGAGGGTGGAGGAAGGATTACATGGGAACTTGTACTTTCTGCTCTTAACCTAAACGTACTCTAAAAACTAAAGACTATTAATAAAAGGTTCATATCCTAAGCATCAGAGCTATTTAAAGATTCATAACTCTAAATTAGTTGGGCATAAAGAAATCTTAATTGTCTGTGATCTCTTTCACCATAGCAATAACGCGTACATCTAGGTTGACCTCTCTAATTCATGCTAAATGGAAAATTCGGCAGGGAAATCCACCATCCTAACAAAAGGATGACAATCACTGCAGTAGCAGGATTCAATTCTGCTGTCACTAATAGAAATTTTAAAGTCAACCCATCTGTCCAGGAAACGCTGAAACCCTTGTGGGTTTCTTTCTCTTTCTCTGTGATAGAATGGCAAGGGAATGTCATTGTCATCACCAGCACTTGAGTGATGGTGGCGTTGCAAAAAAAAAAAAAAAAAAAAAAGACAAAAAGACCCCACAAACTTGCCAGTAAGCCTACTGTTGCTGCTGTTCTTCAGAAGAGCCTGTGTGAGATGTGAACAGAGGCCATTATGTCAAAATCAAGGATCCATTTCTTAGGACGAGAGGTTGTTTCTAGCAGGCAACACTTGAGACAGAATGAAATGGAGATCCATTTGCCTGGCAGTTTACACTTCATAGATATTTACCGTGGCGTTAACAGAGAAGCTGAAATTTCATAATACTCTGGCCACTTGTTCCAGAGTGAAAAGACAAAGCTCAGGAAGCAGGTGGTGGGCCTCCATTTCTGAGACTCAGCCAGGTGTGGGGACTGAGGAAGCCATTGGGGGTGCCATCCTTCAGGACATGGCATACCACACTGCCTCTGCCTTTTTTCTCCTCCTCTTGGCTTCCATGGCTCCTGTGCCTGAAAACAATCTGAATATTCTGGGAGAGAGTCCAAACACAGCCCTCTTATCACCTGGGGAAGAGAGGGCGTCTAGGATTGTAGCTGAGCTCCTCTGCCTCACGGGAAATGCAGGACTGGAAGTTTATAATCTCTCTCCACAATACACTCATCTGGCTTTTTCTTCTTCCAAAGTGAGGCAAGCTGAAAGGTTTGCAGGCCAACAGCAAAGAGCCAGTGTGTATGTTCTTCTTTTTAGTGCATTGATTACCATTTTATTTTAGGGTTGAGCAGTAATTACCACTAATGAACAACATGATAATCTACAGCATAAATCACCAGTTACTTGGCTTTACCATTTAACACAATGAATTAAAATGAGGCAGGTCTCAGTGTATCTTCCCTACAGGTCAAGGTGAACTGCAATATGCAGGGGATCAAGGGGGGGCATTTCTACTCAGAGGAAACATTCGGGACTCCTGGATATGAATCACAGGCATAAAGACAGGCACACTTGTGAACTTAACAGCCAATGTGTTGGTCATCACTGAGATTTTGTCCTGCATCATTTGGCAACTTGTTCCTCCCGAGCAAGTTGTGAACAGCTTACCTATCCCAGCCAAGCTGAGACAGCCTCCTCATTGCAGTTTCTGCCTCTGGCCTTGCACAGAAATGTGAATTAGCTTTCCAGTGAAATGTATAGACGTTCAAAAGTTTCTTGTGTGATGCTTTAGCAGGATTGAGGAAAGAAGGAAGATAGGTACCTTTGTTACTGAGAAGCTACTCTAAACCAGGTGCCATGCATGCACTTTGTATCTACAGTCTTCCTGAAGGGAGCTCTTTTTATGAGCCCATTAAGGTTGAGAAATCTAGCCCAAGGAAGGGTTATGGCTGGACAAAGACATGTACCATGTCTAATAAATGTCTGAAGTCAGGCTAAGATTTAAAGTTGTCAGTATAACCTTGCTCGCATAGTTTGATCAACACATGTTTGATGGTTTTATAGTTTTACATATTTTCTCCACACATCAGACTCCATGCCCTCGAAAGCAAGGGCGACCGTGCCTGCTTACTTTGTATTTATATACATATAGTGAGTACAGTCAGTGCTTAAACAGTATTTGTGCAATTACATAGGAAACCTTCTGTACTGAGAAAAAATGAATAGTCTAAAATGATACATCATACTACATATTGTATATTGTATAATATACATCACATATATTTCTTATTCAAAAGCAGCTACAAAGATTCCATAAGCCCATTATACTAAAATACATACTTTGGTTTAAGCAATGGAGACATAATTTAAATAATTCATGATAAATTAATATCTCCTTTATTCTATTAGTGCTTCTTAATAGCCTGCAGACAGACTACATCAACATTATATATCCCGATTAATACAAGATTTATCAAGATGTGAACTGACTTCAGAAAGAAGGAAACTATAATAGAATCCATGATCCTCAAAGTGTTAAAAGTGGGATTTAATTAAATGTTCTAGAAAATTGAGAAATCAGAATGCATCTCCAACTCCACAAAATATGAATTTTACATAAGGAGATTTTCCAAAATCTATCTGTTTAATGTAATATAAATATAGGCAGGTATTGCTTCAAACCCTCAAAGAAATCATGTTAAGAATTTATCTCCTAGTAGACAGGAATGCAAAGCAGACAAAGAAGCCCTGTGGTGTTAGAGCATGAAGGGTGGACGGTACCCACAGAGAAGACTCCTTGTTGTTCTCAGTAATGGGATCAAGCACATTTTCTTAGTTCTCTAAATAATTGAGAGGAACGGAATTGTTAACACAGATGACTTTGTATTGATTGCAGTTTACAATTTTCTATGCAGGGCAATGTTAGGATCCATTCATTTATATTATTTTTGCCTGCATTATAATTGAGACATAAAAAGGCATTCTTTATTTTCCTGCTTTTTTTCTCTCTCTTTTTTTTTTTTATTACTTGTATAATCACCATGTCTTTCAAAGATTCTATGAAAGAACAAAGCACAAGACCCGGTAGTTTTCCAAATTGATTTCTGCAGGCTTCTTCCTAAGCTCCTCTGATGACAATGTGGTTTTATGTGCTTTACCCTTTCTAGAGGAGAGCCATTTAAGGATACGGAAAGGCTTGGGTTTTATTTGATTAATGCTTTGCCTTGTGTATAAAAATGTGAGAATGCATATTAGAAGAATTGATAACATGCTAAGTTATAAAGCCATGTTTCCTATTAAATACATTTCAATTTAAATTTCATGGATTTCTTATAGTCTCAAAATTCTGATTGTTAATATAGAAACAAGCAAAATTTGTGCTACATTTATTCTAATGTTTAAAACCCTGATGCTACATTTATTTAAAGATGTTCAACTATTTTAAAATGTATCAAATTTTTAGATAAAGAGGGTTGAGTAAAAGCCATATCATAAATCTCATTCCTCAAAACCTATTGAAATTAATATTTTAATAACAGCCAAAAGTTCATTAGTAGCAACTGAACAAGAAATAGGGACTACACATGGAATAAGTCTTAAAATATTGCTGCCTAGAAAAGAAAGACAGAATATGGCATGATGTGTGACATTTCAAGCCCCATGTCCTCCTGTTAGGGTCACTCCTGATGAAAGAAAATAATAAAAACCTGAGGATACGTACTAGTTACTCCGCTCAAGTGTTCAAGAAAACATTTGAGGAAATGCTTTTAAGAACAGAAGTCTTAACATAGAGGAATTCAACACAGGCAGAAATTACCAGAGCAATACCCTAAGTTTGAGAAATGAGGTGAAGTCTTGGGAGCAGGACAGGCACATGGTTGGTGTTATAAGCCGTGGTTAATTTTGATAAGATTTTGGTAAAGACAGTCTAACCTTGACTCCCAACATGGGCTATAAGAGGCCACAGTTAAGCCCTCCTCTACCCGATTCCATTGGAATACAGGAATGTGGATATAAGAAAATTAACCTCTAAACGCAGCTCCTGGAAAAGGCAGAGACATTCTTGCTATCTCGGATGGGGACAGGAGAGCATTTCCTCAGTGCCTCAGGACAACAGAAGTTTCAGACAGAATGACTAAATATGCAAGTAAAAGTGACAACTGTTATGGATTGTTTGTGTTCTGAAATCTTAACCCCCAGTGTGATGGTATTTGTAAGTGGGGCCTTTGAGAATGGCATAACACTCACAAATAGGATTATTGCCCTTACAAAAGAGATTCCAGGAAACTCCATTGTGCCTTTCCCCATGTAAGAATATAGACAGAGGATGGCCATCTTTGAAGAGGAAGTGGGTTGTCACCAGACACCAACTCAACCAGTGCTTTGATCTTGGACTTCCTAGCCTAGAAAACTATACGAAATAAATGTTTGTTGTTTAAGTCACCCAGTGCATATTTGTTACAGCAGCCCAAATAGCTTAAGACAACAACTATTCAAATTTTATAGAGAAAATAAAGGAGAGTAGTGTCAGAGGAATAAGGAAAATCAAAATTCAGAAAGTACAGTGAGAGCCAATTATGAAAGGAAATGTAATCAAAAGACAAGATATAAACAGTCTCCAAGATATTTGCACTAGGGAAGAATTTAATAGGAATAATAATTCCATAAAAACATAAAACAATTGAAACAATGAAACAATAAAAACAAAAGAGTAGGTTTAAATAAAAATGGAGATTTTGGTGCCAAAAGACTTATTTTAGAAGCCAAATTTTTGAACAAATTTATTCATTCTGTTGCAATGAAGGAAAAGCTTTCAATAATCACTGTCAGGGTAAAGGAAGAAGACAAAGACATTAAGGCATTGGAGAGAATGGATAAGCAATGGATTAAAGAAAAGAAAATGGATTAAGGTAATATATATGAACAGGTGACAAAATATAAGGCCAATGTGATCAATGTTATGAATGCAATAAGTTGAATATAAATATATGATATAGATCATTTCTAGATTTTGCAGATCAAAAATATGTTAGTACAGAGATAACAGGTGGATATTTCCAAAGTGAATAAATATCTATATCCTAATGTCCCTTTAAAAATGATACTCACTAATGAATTCAAGCCAGTCAAAGTAAGGATTCAGGCTTGGGACATAATTATATGCATTTTCTATGTTCCAGAGAATAATGAAAAACACATACTTGTTATGCACACTGTAAATTTAAATTTTATTTCTACATAATAGGAAAAATTATCTTGAAAAACTTTTGGATAGTTCAAGTTCTCATATTTTGTTTTTGTTTCTGTTAGAATTAGGCTATGTCCAGTGAGTTCCATCCATGCCTAGAGTTATGTATCAGAAATACTTTGGGTCCCTGAGGAGAAGAACAGGTTAGATATTTTTATTAATATCATTAATAAAACTGACACTCTCTGAGATTTTTTTTTAAGTTGATTTATTTATTTTCAAAGAGAGAGAGACAGAGAGAGACAGAGACAGAGAGACAGAGAGTGGGCAGAGTAGATGCAAAGAAAGAGACAGAATCCCAAGCGAGGTCTGTGCTGACAGTGGTGCTCGAACTCTCAAACCGTGAGATCATGACCTGAGCCAAGATCAAGAGTCAGATGCTTAAATGACCGAGCCAGCCAGGCACCCCAACACTCTCTGAGACTTTTTTTACCATCTACTTTTCTGATTCCCTAGTATTTTAGTTCATTTATTGTCTAACATAGAGCTTCTCAACTATTGTTATAGGCAAATTAAAAGATATTGATTGCCTAAGTCATAGGAAAGTCTTGGGTGAGATTTGAGAGTTGTTTAAATCTCCCAGGCCTATCACCTCCAACTTTGGGATGAGCAAAATTACCAGAGATTCCTTGGAAAGAGGCCTAATCAGACTGGGATCATGCCTACGAGCTCTGTGAGAGCCTGCAAGATAAGCAACATGTGGCTTCTAAGCCTTCCCAAATAGATGTTCCACCCATCACAGGAAAGGGCTTCAGTAGTTCATAATTCAGGTAGAAAGAAGCCCCAAGTGCTACCATGGTGAGGCTGCTTGTTGGGGGTAGGATAGGAAGTCAGGAAAGCAAGGTGGAATGGTTTACATTGGCTTCGCACATATGGGGCGTGTCTGCCTGTGACTGATATTCATTTTTAGTGGCATCCAAGCTAACTATGTAATTGTCTAACAGTCTAACGATTGTACAAAATAGAGTCTCATCATTATTTCAGAATAGTTGATAGAGAAAAGTTGTACTGAGTTACAGATTTATATTTTCAAGGAGATTTCAACACCAAGTTTGTCAATGCAAAAAGGAAAGGGCTTTTAGTTCCCCAACTATAATTGCTACTACCACAAATTTTTTAATGGTTGTAAATGGAATTTAAATTTGTACTACTTTCTTGTCTATGGTGGCATTCTAAGGTTTGAAGAGATGATCATTAAGGGGTATTTATGAGGAATTGCGTGTAATCATGTCAATCATAAAATCTAATATAAAAATATTTTTCATTAGTAATTCATATTAGCAAGCTCAACACTTTCATTACACATTTAAAAATAAAGTAAGGTCAATGTTTTATATAAACTAAAGAATTAATATCATCCTAGTATTTCATATTTTGCTTCACCTAATTATATACTATGAACCTTGTATACAGAATATTATTATAGGGGCATCTGGATGGCTCAGTCAGTTAAGTGTCTGGGTCTTGACTTCAGCTCAGGTCATGGTCTCATGGTTCATGGGTTTGAGCTTCATATTGGGCTCTGTGCTGACAGTATGGAGCTTGTTTGGGATTCCTTCTCTCCCTCTCCTTCTCTCTGCCCCTTCCCCACTTGTGCTCTTTCTTTCTCTCTCTCAAAATAAATAAATAAACTTAAAAAAAGAATATTGTTACAAAACCCCATTCATATGCCCCAAATATCCTTCAATATGTCTTCCTTCACACCTTACAAATATCATTTTCCATGTTTCCTCTGAAATGAAAAAATGAATCAGGAATACTGTTTCCACATACTCTCCTACCTATAGAATATCACTTCATGTTTTGCATGAAATCTCTTACCCACCCTGTTCCCTTTCTTTCACATTTAAGAGCTACTCATCCTCTGTGTCCCAGTTCAGAGAGGGCAGCCATCTCTTGTGTTGAATGATTAATAATCCCCATGCCACCATCAGTCAAATCATATCTGGTATGTGGAAAAGAAAGTAGTTAAAACACAAGCCGACAATGTAAAATGACAAACTTGGGTGGGATGGAGATGGCAAGATATGTGTGGAAACCAAAGCCAAGAAATATGTAACTATAGATTTCACTCCGTTTGTCTGAAATTTTATCTTTATAAGATATATTTAGATATATGTATATAACATTATCATAAAATAGAACTCTCTTGTAAATACTTGATAATATACATGACATATAAAATATATGTGCTAAATGTTACTAGAATTGGCCTCATATGTGTCTTTCAGTTGGTTACATCTGTCTGTCTATATCTTCACCTACCCATCTATGTATTCAGCTATACTAACAAATGTTAGGACCTAAAGCAAAATGAAAAAAGCTAATATAAAGCAGTCTGCTTTTTTTTTTTTTAATTTATTTATTTTTGAGAGACAGAGAGTGAACAGGGCAGAGAGAGAAAGAGACACAGAATCCGAAGGCTCCAGGCTCTGAGCTAGCAGTCACCACAGAGCCCGATGCGGGGCTTGAACCCATGAACCGTGAGATCATGACCTGAGCCGAAGTCAGACGCTCAACTGACTGAGCCACCCAGGCGCCCCTAAAGCAGTCTGCTTTTAAATCAAATTAGGGGTCATCTTTATAACAATGTCTCTAAATAAAAGTAAGTACTATTTTTTAAAAAATGGTGGTTACTAAATTGGCCATGAAATGACAAGTCTTCCGAACTGGGAGAATTGACTCTAGATATCTGAATAACTTAAATATGGGTATGTGTACCAGAGTCAAGTGTCTTCAAAATTATACATGAGTTTCACATATAATTTTAGCCATCTGCTGTTCTATTTGACCTTATCTCACTGTGTTCAATTCACTGCTAGAGCTTAAGAAATTTTCACCTGTTCTATAGGTAACACTTTGCTGCTGTTCATTGGCTACAGGGAATCATGAAGGCCCCATTATTCTTCTTAAGGAACAATCCAAGTGCTTGGCGAGAGTAGAGGTGAAAGGTTCATCATATAGAGAGCAGAGTGGGCATTTCTGAAAATAAGGAGGCCTCTGGGCATTTGTGTAGGAAGGAGTCCAGGATTTTTAGTGAGTTGTCTTTTTCACTTCCATCTTTCTGGCCTCCTATCATCCCACATTCTAGCCACTCTGAAGTTTGAGAGCATCAGAGGAGCAGCCAGTAAAAGGCACACACATACACAGACCACAAAAACTAGTTTCATATTTATTATCCTTCCCCAGCTCCAGCACCAGCTTCAGAAAAATAAGATGAAATGAGATCCAGTTTTGAGAGCCTGAACTGATCCCAAAGGGTATGGTTGCTGGCAGTGACAGCATGATAGTGAACCCATCACTCATACACATACACACACACACACACACACACACACACCCCCCGATTTTAAAGCCTTTAGAGAGGTATGCTAAAGAAAAAAAAATACAAATTTTATGTAATTATAAATATTTAAAACTTGTTTGAAAGACAAAGAATAAAGCTAAATAAATGTACAATATTTTCTGGAGATTATAAAAGATCTCTGACATATCAAAGTGCCCAAAAGTAAGTGCTCTTTGTATAAGAGAGAATGAAAAACTTATATTCATTTTAAATTAATGGAAACAAGCTTTACAATTCATGCTTACAGACAGTTCTGGTAGTGTTTATTATCGGAAACATTTACACCAACTAACTCCCATAAAGTTTTGGTGAAATCTGTACTTTCCTCATTAGATTGGTTTGGTGATTACAGTACTCTTAGTTTCGGACTTAAGGTCTCATTTTGTGTTATCGTGGTCAGCAACATCAATTCATTAGCAATAAAAGCAAAACAAAGGCAAACTCCATGAAAACAAACTCCTTAAACAAACCCAGTCATCAAAATGCTTGTAACCTCAGAGTCTTATCATAATGAAGGCATTAGCCTTTGGGATACGACTAGATATTCTGCCGTTATTATCTGAGTAACCTTGGGCAGTTGTATAATGTTCCTGGCTCTCATTTCTTCATTTGTAAAATGGAGGGGATTATTCCAACCCTCTAAAATCATTGTCATTAAAAAATGAGATAATTCATATAAAAGATTTAGCAGATTTTCTGGTATTGTGTTGGTACTATTCATTATATTCTCAATAATTGTTATTAATATTTGGCTGGGGGTTAGATTTTATTTTTCCCATATCTATATAAGATCAGTTAAAGGAAGTACATCTTTATTTTCAAAGAGATTACAGCATGAATTCTAAAATTAATAATCTTTAAGACATTTATAATATGTATAGTAATGGCATATTAATTGGGATAACATTTGACAAAAATATTTGTGAACTATAAAGTGTGTATGCATTTAATAAAAATAGTATTGCTATATTGGTCATTAGAAGTTATAGATACAATCAAGTTCTTTATATGCTTGTCTATTACCTTTAATTTACCCTCCTATGACCTTGGTAATTTCTTCCACCCTATATTATTATAGCAAGGCCTGTTAGGATTTGAGGGTATGTATGATTTGTTCAGATCCTCTGAAAAAATTTTTTGAAGATACTTTGAAATGTATAGAAGTTCCCCCACTTAAAAAGGCAATTCCCCAGATATTTCCTATACACTTTTAAATCGTAGTCATTGTCAATGACTGAGGTTATTGATTAGAACAAAAGTACCATGCTAATTTCTGGACAAGTACATATGACTATAAGAGTGACGATTTTATTTTTGAATACTCTTGCATGCTCTAAATGTGTGCTAACAAAGCTACTGGTACTCAGAAAAGCAGAAGTAGGAAAAAGGTAAAACAGAGACAAAACTATCATCCACATTTCTACAATTAAAGGAAAGCCACTCTTTATATGTGGATGTATTTCCTTCTAAGTCACTTTCCCTGATCATATATTTTGTTTTTGTTTTTATGAGTGTTCATATTGTAAGTACAATTGTTATTGCCATTATTTTACCTAAATTATAAGAGACATTATCCATGCTTTTTCAGACTCTGTGCTCTTTAAACAAAGAGCAGAAAGAGGCCTAGCAGGTGTTATGAGAACCGTAATTCATCTAGAGTGAGCATTCAGAGTTTCCCCAGAAATTAATGGGGAACTTTTAAGTGTCCTTTATGAGTGAGAGAATTGCTCTCCTAATGGTTCTGACTGTTAGAACCTACAATCTTGAAGAGATATTACAAGTAAATTTATATATGTCCCTCATTTCACTCATGCAGTAAAGACCAGAAGAGTTAGATTACCTGCCAATAATTTACTGCATCCAACTGGTGAAATCCAGAGTAAAACTCATGGCCTATAACTTCCTCAGTGCCCCTTCTGTTCAGGACTACCTTTAACATTTGAGAATTCTAAGACAAGAGTGTAAATGGAGACCCCAGGCCTAGAGCCCTCCCCTTTTCTCTTCTCATCCTGCTTCCTTATAGAAGCATATGGACAATCAGTCTGCATGTCCAAGTTCACTCTGAATTTCAGGCCTAGAGGTGTGCACAGTCTGCCCTCAGGAAGTTAGAACCAACAGAGAGGGTGACCTGCATCCTGAAGCCCTCAGAATAGAGATTCCTGGGCTTCTTGACACCTGGAAGGTGGTCTTGCAAGAAAAACATGAGCTCTATTAGGCATATCCTCTTGGTTCTATATTTTAGCTAGACTCTGAGAGAAGGATGTGAGAGTTGATCCTACAAGTATTGTAAGATGTGCAGAAGTGAGCAAGGGAAAAGAGGAAATAAGGAAAGAGTAGTTTACCACTGTGGACACCCAGGGCACAGACTACGTGGAATGCATCTCAGGACTGTCCCAGTGCTGGGCAAGAATTGGGGTGCTTACTGCCAATTATCATTTCTTATTGGTTGAGGATCCCTCTCAGCACTTTCATCGTCTGGCACTTCTGGGCTCCCATTCGGAAGGCTAAGCAAGTCTGCTATACAAGATTAGAAGCCTTGAAGTGTGGTGCCAGGGAGGGGGCTCTGGTTGCTGGGCTATAAAGCCTCTACTGGATCTCCCTTTTTATAGTAAGTTTTGAGTGAATACACTCCACAATCTACCATTACAATATTGGTAATATACTTTAAATCACCATACCACTTAAAATTAGAGAATGAAATATTTCTATCATTACCTTACACATTAAGACATCTTAGTTACTTAAAAGCACGACTCATTCAAGAAATAAAGAGATCAGAAACAAAGAAGCCTTAGGTTTGTTTCCGAAAGAAACTTGCCAGTTAGAGTCCAGATGGATCTTTTGTGTAATGCTGTGAATTCAGTCATGGAGCAATATATTTTATCTTTCATCTGGACATTTAAACATCTTATGTCATTTAGCACTTAAACTTACTTGTATCAAAAATTATTCAGTTCTCTCATGCATCAGATTATGGTTTAAGAACATCCATTTGTTTCTCGAAAGCTTTTTAACTTGTCTAATTAAAAATTCTGAAGCAAATATTCAGAACTTCCACATGCTGCTTCTTCTATAAGCACTGACACATTCATGTAAGTATACATTTACTCACATTTTAAAGACTCTATTTTGCTGCATTTTAATCAAGTCCTTTTTCAAAGATGTAAACAGCACATTGTGATGGTAAAAGCTGCCCAAGCTGGTGATCTTTGCATTTGCCCTTCACTAAAGCAAATTTCATCTCGCATGAGCAGATGGATGGAAATGAACCAAACTAGAGTCAGCGAAGGACCAGGATGATTTCAGTTGATGACTGACACCTGCTAATCATGAGTGAGGGACTTAGTGCCAAGAAGAATAAAGACTCCAGGTTTCTTTAAAATGCAATTCCATTTGCACTCGGAGGCAGGGACTCCGACTCGACTCCCAGCAGGGATGGTTTCTCAAACTTAATGAATTTCATTCCTGCTACAATCCTTTGGGAAGAAAGAGACAACGCTCCATACTGATTACTATCCATCCAGTTTGTTGTAAAAACATGACATTAAATGGAGTTTGAGGTTTTTAGCCAACTTACAAGCCACATTTAGAGGTATTTTTTTTTGATTTTTGGAAAAGCAGCTGTTCTCTGTTACATATTTTAAGTATATGAAAGTTCATGTGTATTTCTACGTAGGAAATCAAAACATCATTCCTCTCATTAAAATCTACTTTCAGATACCCTACAACTGTAAACAGGCATTTCGTGGGAAATAAGATGTGCATGCACAGATCCCTGCACAATCCAGCCTCATCTTTTGTCGGGCACACGAAAGTTTCTATGGACCCCTGACCACTCCAGCTTGGAGCCTGGTTCCACAAACTGCATGACCTTAAACCTGTGCTTCATCCTCTCTGAGGTGATTTTCTTCCCTATAAAATGGGGCCAGTAAGACCTCACTAGGGGCTGATTATGAGCATTAAGTCATAGGAGTTCAGCAAATTATCTGGTCAAGCAACTGGCATGTTGAAAAGGCCTAGCAAATACCAGCCTCATTCTTTTCTTACCTTCTCTCATGTAAACTATACCTGCAAAGTTTTAAACTGCTTCCTATCCAAATAGTCCTCATTTCTTAAACCTTGTTTAAACTCCATCTCTTTACAGACATCTACTGACACCAAAGCTTGGAAAAAATTATACTGTTGGAGCATGGGAGAACTTCTACGTGTCAGGGACTGTGCTGAGCACTTAACCATCATTATCACATTTAACCCTCCCAACAACTCTATGGTATAGGACAATAATTATCTGTACGTTACAGATAAGGAAATGAAGTTCATCCAGCCAATAAATAACAGAGCTGAAGTGCAAACCTTGGCTGCCACTCACCTTATCCTCTAAAAATTCATAGTTTTAATTTTACGGCACTCATTTGAGAATTAAACTTTACAGTGAATTGCCTTCCATAT
>CM053561.1:38530145-38747288 GCA_028646485.1 Cryptoprocta ferox | reverse complement strand
ATAATATAGAATCCAAAAAAACAGTTGAGCAGATCAATGAAACCAAGAGTTGGTTTTTTGAAAAAATAAACAAAATTGATAAACCTCTAGCCAGGCTCCTCAGAAAAAAAAGAGAGAACACCCAAATAGAGAAAATCATGAATGCAAATGGATCTATCACAAGCAACCCCTCAGAAATACAAACAATCATCAGAGATTACTATGAAAAATTATATGCAAACAAACTGGACAATCTAGAAGAAATGGACAAATTCCTAAACACACATCCACTACCAAAATTCAAATGAATGCAGTCTTAAAGGAAAATACAAAAGAGATGAGAGGTGGCAGAGAAGTTAGATGGCTTCAAGTAGGATGTAAAGGACAAAAATCTCAAATCAGAGGATGCCTCAGTAAGTTAAGTGTCTGACTTCAGCTCAGGTCACAATCTGAAGGTTCATGAGTTTGAGCTCCATGTCAGGCTCTGTAAGGAAAGCTCAGAGCCTGGAGTCTCCTTTGGATTCTGTGTCTCCCTCTCTCTCTGCCCCTCCCCGGCTCGCGCGCTCTCTCTCTCTCAAAAATATATAAATATTAATTTTTTTTAAATCCCAAAGGGGAAAAATGGCATATTAATCTGAGAGCCAAAATCAACTTACTGCTGAGCACAAAGAAAACTGGAGTTGTTAACACAAAAGGGCTTATGTGTATATTTAGTAGCTTGGATTTTAGCCTTTCTTCCCCTATTGATCTAAAGGAATTATATAATTTAAACATTTTTCTTTTTTTTCAAGTTATGTAAAATTTTTATTGTACAATGTAATACAGATGTGAAGATATGTAAAGATAAGCATAAAGTTAATAAAATACATAAAATTAACTACATACAACCAGTTTAAGAAATTTAACACCACTAGCTTCTTATTGGATATTATCTGCTTCTCTCTGATCATACCCCCTTTCCTTCCTCACAGAAGTAATCGCTTTCCTGAAATTTCTGTAAATCATAGCCAGGTATGTTTTACCAGACAATTATCAACAGAAAATAACCACCTATGTAAATAGTCTCAGGAAATTACACTTGGAATACATGTTGTTAATTTTTCCCTGTTTATAAACTCTACGTGCATAATTACATTATATGTATAAATATTTTGTCTTTTAAGTTTTTGTTTTAACTCATTAGTAAACTTATAGAGTTATAGTAGTTTCAGGTGTACGATATAGTGATTCAACAGCTCCATACATCACCCAGTGCTGTACGACAGACAAGTGCACTCCTTAATCTCCATCACAAATTTAATCCATTCTCTTACTCAACTCCCCTCTGGTAACCACCAGTTTGTTCTTTATAGTTAAGAGTCTGTTTCTAAATTTATCTTTCTCCCCCTCGTTGTCCCCTTTGCTCATTTGCTTTGTTTCTTAAATTCTACATATGAATGAAATCATATGCATTTGTCTGTCTCTATGTTGCTTAACATTATACTCTCTAAGCTCCATTCATGTTGTTGCAAATGGCAAGATTTCATTCTTTCTTACTGCTTAACAATATTCCAGTGTGTGTGTGTGTGCGCGCGCGCGTGTGTGTGGGGGGGTGTGTGTATCACATCTTGTTTATCCATTCATCAATTCATGGATACTTGGGCTGCTTTCATATCTTGGCTATTATAAAATAATGCTGCTGTAAACAAAGGGGTGCACGTATCCCTTTGAATTAGTGTTTTTGTATTCTTTGGGTAAATAACCCAGTAGTGTGATTGCTAGATCACAGACTAGATCTATTTTTAATTCTTTGAGAAACCTCCATACTGTTTTCCACAGTGGCTGCACCAGTTTGCATTCCCACCAGCAGTGTGAAAGGGTTCCTTCTTCACATCTTCACCAACACTTGCTGTTTCTTGTGTTTTTGATTTTAGTCATTTTGACAGTTGTGTGGTGATATCTCATTGTAGTTTTGATTTACATTTCCCTGATGATGAGGGATGTTAAGCATCTTTTCATGCGTCTGTTGACCATCTGGATGTTGTCTTTGGAGAAATGTCTGTTTATGTCTTCTGCCCATTTTTAATTTTTTAATTTTTTTCTTTTATAGTTTATTGTCAAGTTGGTTTTCATATAACACTCAGTGCTCATCCCAGCAAGTGCCCTTCTTCATGCCCATCACCCCTTTTCCCTCTCCCCCACCCCCATCAACCTTCAGTTTGTCCTCAGTATTTAAGAGTCTCTTATTGTTTGCCTCCCTCCTTCTCCTTACCTATTTTTCCCTTCCCCTCCCCCATGGTCCTTTGTTAAGTTTCTCCTGTTCCACATATGAGTGAAAACATATGGTATCTGTCCTTCTCTGCCTGACTTATTTCACTTAGCATAACACCCTCGAGTTCCATCCATGTTGCTACAAACGGCCAGATTTCATTCTTTCTCATTGCCATGTAGTATTCCATTGTATATATAAACCATATCTTCTTGATCCATTCGTCAGTTGATGGACATTTAGGCTGTTTCCATGATTTGGAAAATCATGATTTGGAAAGTGCTGCTATGAACATTGGGGTACATGTGCCCCTACGGATCAGCACTTCTGTATCCCCCCATTTTTTAAATTGGATTATTTGTTTTTTGGGTGTTGAGTTTTATAAGTTATTTTTAAATTTTGGATACTAACCTTTTATCAGATAAGACATTTGCAAATACCTTCTCCCATTCCATAGGATTGCTTTTTTGTTTTGTTGGTTGTTATCTTCACTGTGCAGAAGCTTTTTATTTTGATGTACTACCAACAGTTTATTTTTGCTTTTGTTTCCCTTGCCTCAGAAGGTATATCTAAAAAAATATTGCTACAGTTAAATAAATATCAGTATTTAGATTTCTCAGTGTGTTATTTACTTCATTTCTGTGAATTTATCCATGATGACTCACTTTTTTGCATTTGGTTGCAATTGGTTTCACTTTTGGTTGCTGCATGATACTCTATTGCATAGTCGATTACACCAAAATTTATCCATTTTACTGATTATGGCCCTTTGGATTCTTTTTATGGTTTGACTGTTATGAACAATATCATGAACTTTCATGTACATCTAATGCACATATATGCATGAATTTTTTATGGTACATGAGTAGGAATGGCATTGCACTGCCAGCAGTGAGTGAGATTTCTGCTATTCCAAGTCTAGTCAACACCCGAATATATCCAAACTTCTATTCTAGTCTAGTCTAATTAGTCAAGTTGAGTCTATTTGAGTCTAGTTAAGTCTATTCTATTCTATCTTGCCTATTGGCCAATGGTGAAATAACTCATCCTGACTTGAATGCACATTTCTTCAACAAGAGATGTTGAGCATCTTTTCATATATTTACAGGCTATTTCCATTTTCTCTTTATATCAATGCTCATTTTTGTATTGGACTTTTGGCCATTTTTATATTGATCTGAAGAATACTGATATTTGTTATATGTAATGAAAACGTCTCATCCTACCTTGTGACTTTTGATTTTGCTCTTTTATGGTGTCTTTTGACATACAAAAGGTCTTCATTTTAATGTAATAATTTTTATTAGGCCCTCAATGGACAGGATTTTTGTGCCCTGTTTTATAAATAATTTCTTAGCCAGATCATTCATTTTTTTCTATGCTTTTATTTAAAATTTATAACTTTGGGTGCCCCTGGGTGGCTAAGTCAGTGAACTTTTTTTAAATTTATAAATTTAGGAGCACCTTGGTGGCTCAGTCAGCTAAGTGTCCAACTTCACCTTAGGTCATGATCTCATGGGTTCATGAGTTTGAGCCCCTGCACTGGGCTCTCTGCTGTCGGCAGGGAGCCTGTTTGGATCCTCTGTCCCCCTCTCTTTCTGACCCTCCTTTGCTCACATGTGCACACATGCTTGTGCTTGTGCATTCTCTCTCTCAAAACATAAACATTTAAAAAGTTATAAATTTGTTTTTTTATTTATTTAATACTAGTATGAACTTATTTGGGGGTATGGAAAGAGAGAGATATCCAATTTAAATATTTTTCCATACAAAATCCAATTGCCCTATTATTATTTTATAGTCCTTCTTTAGCCAACCGACCTGTAGTTGTCTCCTTGTCAGGATTCCAATTTCTGTATATGCTAGAGTCAGTGCCTACATTCTTTCTTCCTTTCATTGATCTATTTGTATATCCATGCGCTAATATGCTCCTGTCTTAACGTCTACAACTAACTCTTGATACCTGGTGGGGGTGGGGGTGGGGATGAATGCCCTAACTTGTTCTTCACATAATGCTATGTCTACTTTTGCACTCTTGTCATTTCTTTCCTCAAGAAACAAAAACAAACACACAAAAAAACCCAAAACAAAAATTGCATCATTTTATATCTGTTGCTAGATTTGTAATTTATGTTATTTGCTTGTAGAGTAAATATGATTTTTAAATTATATATAAATGTAACTGATTTTTATATTGATGTTTTTATCCAACAACTTTGCTAAATTTTTTATTAATTCTAAGAATCATATGCAGATTATTTTGGGTAATGGTATAATTGTCAAGTAATGATAAATCTCTAACCTTCCTTATTATTCTTTTTCTTGTCTTACTACACTGACAATAAATCTCTAATACAGTATTACACCAGAATGAAAGTCATGGGTACCGTGTCTTATTTCTGATGCTGAAGGGACATTTTGCAAGAGTTCACATCAGATATAGTGTATGTTAAGGATTTTTAAATGTCCTCTATCAAAAAGAAAGTTCCCATCCACTCTTAGTTTGAAAAGTATGTTTTTTTATCATGATAGGCTGAATGATGGATTTTGCTACTTTAAAAATAATTTTTTTCTACTTTGTGTTTTTAATACGGTGAATTATTCTAGTACATTTACTAATGTTAAAGCAAACTTACATTCCAGAAATAAACAAAAATTGTCCAAGTGCTAGGACCTTTTGTATACTTTGCTGAGTTTAGTTTGTGCTTTCCTTATTTGCACTGCTTTTGTTAGGCTTTGGCTTTAAGGCTATGCTAGCCACTTAAAATAAATTTTGGAGTATTTTCTCTTTTCAATTCTCAAAGAAGCTAAGTTGAAACTATCTGTCATTGGTAAATTACAAAGAACTCAATGCCAAAGTCAGCTGAGCATGGTTTTTTTTTTCCTTTAGGATAAATTTTTAATAGCCAACTTCTGGCTCTTTCAATCCTCTCTTTTGTGTGAGAATTTTAAAGTATCATTTGTTTCCTCTGTCCTTTACGTCTACTTTTTATATTTATTATGGCTTATTTTTTCTAACTTCTAATGGAGGAATGCTTGGCTCATTACACAGAACCTTTGTATTTCTAATATTAAGAAAGATCAATATATTTACCTCTCAACTTAGCATTAGCTTCATCCTACATATATTGATGTGGAATATTTATTTTTTTTTAAATTTTTAATGTATATTATTTTCGACAGAGAGACAAAGCATGAGTGGGGGAAGGGCAGAGAGAGAGGGAGACACAGAATCTCAAGCAGGCTCCAGGCTCTGAGCTGCCAGCAGGGATCCCGATGTGAGGCTTGAACTGACAAACCGTGAGATCATAACCTGAGCTGAAGTCCCCACGCTTAACCCACTGAGCCACCCTGATGTGGAATATTTTTATTTTCTTCCTTTATCTAAAATTAATTACAATGTGTTGAAGTCCTTAATTATGAAATATATAACTGGTCCTCTTGTTGTTACTGATTTTTGACTTGTTTGCATTGTATTTATAATATACAGCATTCATAATATTAAATCTTTAAAGTTTGTTGAGACTAGGGCTATATTTTCTTTTTTAAAAAATATATGTTTTTGGAAAGAAGATGTACTTTCTAAATGTTAGGTATAGTATTTATTATGTATCCATTACATCAAGTTTGTTAATTGCACTCTTTATTTTCTATGTAAGTGTTTGGATTTTTTATTTGTTTCTTTGATGTGAGAAACAAAGGAGGTGTCTTAAGACTTCCTTTTATGGTACAAATATTTAAATTTGTATTATAATCTATCAATATTATACATATATAAATATACACATTTTCCCCTTTATATATTTTCAGATGGTATTATGAGCTACAAATAACTTTACAATTTATATCTTCCTAGTTAAGAAAACATGCTATTATTAACCAGTGAGAATCTTGTACCTAGTAAAGTTTCTTTAAATTTTACTTTAATATTAATAATACTTTATTAGCATTATTCTGGTTATTATTTGCCAGGTATGTGCATGTGTGTGCATTTCCATTAAGTACGATTACTTATATTTTTAACATTTATTTTAAACATCTTTTTTAATGCGGTTTCTTTGTTAATCTCTTTTGAGTTTTCTATTGTTTTCATCCTTCCTTCTTTCCTTCCTCCTTCCCTTCCTTCCTTTCTTCCTTTTCTTTTGAGAGGAAGTACAAGCAGGGCAGGGCCAGAGATAGAGGGAAGGAGAGACAGTCCCAAGCAGGCTCTACTCTAACAGTGCGGCTCAAACTGCTGAACCATGAGATCATGACCTGAACTGAAACCAAGAGTTGGACGCTTAACCAACTGAGCCACCCAGGCACCTATTCTCTTTACTTTTTTTATTCCCTATTTGCTTTCTTTTGGCTGAACTTAGGAATTTTTGTTTTTAGACCTAAAAATAACTATAATTAGTCAATTCTCTTGATTTCTTCAGAGTAAAATAAGGCACAATTTACAATTATAAATATAAATGAGAAAGTCTTTAAAACATAGAATACTTAAATCAAGCATTATTCAAAAAGGATAATGTATCCCAACCAGGTTGAGTTTATTCCAGGAATGCAAAACTGGTGTAACCCTTGAAAACTAATCAGTTTGCATCATTACATTGATAAACTAAGGGATAAAGCATATGATGATTTATCAGAATATGATAAAGCATATGATTTTTTTTTCAGAAGAAAATCTTTGGTAAAATTTGATACAGATTGATCATTAAAAAAACCGTTGTGCAGCAATAGTAGTAGGGAATTTTCTTATTGTGGTAGCAGGTAGCAAAAGACATAAGCCAACATCATAATGGTAAAATGTCAAAAACTGCCACTCGGAGATTGTGAATAAGAAAATGAAAGTTAATATAACTATTTTTAATCAATACTGGACAGGAAGGTCTAACCAGCAGAAAAAGACAGTAAGAACTAAAATATTTAAAAGAAGAAAATTTATTTCTTAATTTTTAATAATTAAAAATATTCCTTAATAATATCTGAATTATATTATTCAGATGATATAATTTAGTAGACAATCCAAAATTATTATTTTTGTAGTCACTCATTCATTTATTAATTTATTTTACAAATGCTAATTTTTAAAGAATATAATGTTATATATACAGCTATGAATAAACTGTTATATCTATACTAACATTTAATCTAAGACTGTTCATTTTATATTTTTTATTTATAGATTATTGTCAAATTGGTTTCCATATAACAGCCAGTGCTCTTTCCCACAAGTGCCCCCCTCCATTACCATCACCCTCCTTCCCCTTCCCTCTTTAGCCCTCAGTTTGTTCTCAGTATTCAAGAGTCCCTTATGATTTGCCTCCCTCCCTCTCCCTAACTCTTTTCCCCCCCAAAAATAATTTATTATTATAGGGGCGCCTGGGTGACTCAGTTGGTTAAGCGCTTGCCTTTAGCTCAGGTCATGGTCTCACAGTTCATGGATTCGAGCCCTTCATTGAGCTCTGCGCAGATGGTATAGAGCTTGCCTGGGATTCTCTCTCTCCCTCTCTCTCTGCCCCTGTTTTGCTTGTGCTCTCTCTCAAAAATAAATAAATAAACTTAAAAAAAATAATTTATCATTAGATAAATTATTAGAAGTAAAAAGTAAGTATAGCAATGTTGCCAGATATAAAGTCAATATATAAAAATCAACTGAATTTGTAGCAAGAAAATGAGAAAATGAAACAAAAAAATGCCATTTTCAATAGCATCAAAAATATAAATATCAAAAAGGACAAATCTAACAAAAATGTGCAAAACCTCTAGACAGAAATCTCTAACATTACTGAGAGAAATTAAAGAAGAGCTAAACTAATGGAAAGCTATATGATGACCATGTGTTAGAAAATTTAATATCTAAAGATTTACCAATACTTTCCAAGCTTATCTATAGATTTAATGTAATTTCAATAAAAATCCAAGTAAGTTTTTTTTTCTTCCTCTATAAAAGCTGACTAGCTGATTGCAAAATATATATGGAAATGCAAATGGCCAAGGATAACCAGGGCACTCCAGCAGAAGTATAAGTTTGGCTTACTTGGTCTATGAGAAATACAGATTTATTATAAAGCCATAAAATTCATGTTATATAAAGAGTCCAATAAACTAATAAGAAAATAAGAAAATCCATGGAAAAAATGAATAAAAGAACTAACAAATACTTCACAAACAGGTTATACAAATGTCAAAAAAACATAATGTGCTCAAAATGTGCTCAGACTCTCAATTGGGAAAGACAAACAAGATACTATCATATATCAAAATAGAATGGCACACTGTTAAGACTAGGGACAATATCAGATGTGGGAGAGAATAAAGAATAACAGAAATTCTTACACTATTCAGGTTGGAGTGTTAATTGGTTCAACCTCTTCATGAAAATAAATGACAAAACAACAAGGCCACTAAAAGAAAATAAGTTTGTGTTACCTATTAAATATGAAAATAAGCACATCCTATGTCCCAACAATATTGAGCAGAAATGAATACACATTTATACAAAGATGGCTACTGAAATGTTTGAGGCAGAATTATTCATAATATTCTAAAACTAGAAAAAAACAAAGGCCAATAAACAGCAAAATGGATATATTATATATTCACACAATGAATATATATTCAAATATGTACATATAATACGCAATGAATCAGCTATTTTAAATAACAATGTTCAGGAGGTAAAATGCTAAATGCAAGCTAGAAAATGGAAACCATAATAGGATATTGATTGTTTTTGTTTTGTTTTTGTTTTTGAGGGGCTAGAATGGCTGTGATTTGGAAGAGGCCAGTGATTGGCTTCTAAATGAGCTGACGGGTTACATGACTTTGTACTTTATAATAAAATGTTGAAACTTCACATTTATGCTGTATGTACTTTATATATTCACAATTAAAAGTTGTTTTTCCTACCCATAAAGGCACTGAGGTTTAGAAAAAAAAATAGCCTACAAGGGAGATCATGTACATTCGCTATATTTTCTAATAAAGATTTCCATAGCAACCCAAGTCGCATTCGAATAGTCTATTAAATTCACTTAGAGTAGCTGTCACCAGGCTCAAAATAGAAGTCCTTCAGACTGACAGTCATGTCACAAGCTATCTTTGTCAAACAGAAGATCTATAGACCAGCAACAACTCCTCTAAGGCTGTATTAATTGAAGATGTTGAGGGTAGAGTACTGCTCCTCAACAGGGCTCTTGAGAGAAGTTCCTCTTGAGATTACACCAGAGGATTGTTGAGCCATATCAGAGCACCCAGCAACATTGCTGCTGTTTTACTGTTAACTTCACCTTCTAGTTCCCAGGAAGCAATGAATGAGAATTGCTTTAGTGATTTTGCAACCTCCTCAACCAACCTTCCTTTTTTTCTAAGTGTTTGTTTGTTTGTTTCTGTCAGAAGCATAACAACACAAAGTTAACTTATAGGATTTTAGTTTATGGTGAAGGTTCTGTAAATTAGGATTGGTCCCTTAAATCTAGACCATTCTAATTCTGGAATTCTCATGTGCTCTATGTAAACAATTTGCTACTGGGTGCCATTGACTATGTACTTCAGTATTCCATCTGGCAAACTAAGCCCTGCACATGAATACCTGAGAAACAGCTCAAAATTACATCTAAAAATGAACTTCTAATATCCAACCTTCCCTCTTCAAACTTCCTTTTCTCAAGGTCTTCTTCATTTCAAGAAGTGGCAACTATCTTTATGGTTACTGAGTCCATGGCTCTGGAATCATCATTGATTGCTCTTTCAAATCCACTGTGTGATTTATCAACAAATCCAGCATGCTCTCTCCCTTCAATACAGATCCAGAATCTGACTCAAGTTCACCTACTCCACTGCTGAAATCTTTGTGCAGGTCACCATCACATCACCTGTGGATCTACGCACCAGCCTCCTACCTGGTTGCCCTACTTTCCTCCTTGACAGCTGGCTTTTCTCAAAAAATTAACCATAAGACAGATTTGGTTGTTTGAATGCTCAAAATTCTCCAAAGGATTCATTCATAACCAAATTCCTTCTATAACTTACAAGGACCTACCTGATCTGGATCACTATAATTTCTCTGACCTACTATCCTACAACTGTTCCACTTGCTCACTCTGGTCCAGCCTTTTTGTTCCTGAGTTTGAGCTTCCTCTGCCTGGAAAATTCCTCCCCAGAAAACCACCTCCCATGCTCCTTCACTCAATTTTTAATGCTACTTTCTCAGTGAGACTTTCTCTGGGACTCTATTTAGATATTCAACTCCTTGTCCAGACACTCTTTACCCTCTTCCCCACTTGCTTTTTCTCTTTAGGACTCATCAGAGTCCTATATGTCTTACTTATTTGTTTTGTTTATATTCTGCCTCCATCACTAAAATATTAGCTCCACAAATGCAGGAATCTTTGTCTGTTTTAAGAATTCTTCATTCCCCATGCCTACACTGTGAATGACATATAGTAAGTGCTTATACAATTTTGTTAAGTAAATAAACGAATAAACATGTACCCAAATGTACTTACACTCCAAGAGTTAAGAGTTGAATGTGCCTTGGACAAGGATTTTTTTGATCAAGATTTGGGGACCTTGTAAATTCCATTTCACCTTGGAGTTTCACAAAGCACATTGTGGTATTAATGGATATAAGAATTTATAGAATTTAAAAGCAAATGTTTAATTTTATTTAGCCCATTTCCTCAACAGATTTGAACATGGAATTCATTATTTACATATGCAACCATTTATTTATTCTTTTATATCAGAATAAAGGTAAATGTGTGTGTGTGTGTGTGTGTGTGTGTGTGTATAAAAGCCCTCCTAATTTCTTTAGAGAACACAACTTAAGAAATATTGTATTAGAATATAAAATTAAATTTATCTCCAAGTTCAGTTTCACTGAACCAGTCTATGCCTTTTCATAATTTCTAGTCATCTGGCTTCATTTTGTCAAGGAAAATAGCACAAAAAAGAGCTTTTATAAATAGTCTTGGTTTGCAGGATGTGCTTATATTTTTTAAACAAATTATCTGTGAAAAACAAATAAATAAAAATTATCACTAAATTTATCATTGCAAATTAAATTGTAACGTAAATAAACATGCCTTATTCAAAATACCGCAACAATGCAAACTGCCCTTATAAAAATAACTGCCGTGCCAGCCAGGTGAATGGGTTCAACTTGTGTCTCTATCGCAAATTAATTTGAATAGAAGTTGTAATTACTTTGATTAGACCTACATATGTTCAACAAAAAGGAATGTTTTTCTTGATCCCCCACATGCTCAGTTTTTCCCATAGTCCAGCGTCTTCATTTATGAAACGGTGGCAATATTTACATCACAGAAGATTAACTGAGAGCTTGTGCTGTATCTGGCACAGTGCCTAGCCCATTGCAGATGCTGGGGAAAATACCAGTCCCTTTCCCTTTCTTTGCCTGTTTCAATACAGTAAATCTGGCTTTACAAAATGAGCTATAAATATAAACTACACAAAATACATACAGATGAATATACCTGTGATTTATATGTGCCATGCTTTCATGAACATTTTTCTAATTACCTTAGAGTAAATTGTAAAACAAAGCCTTTAGTTGAAGCACAATTATGAATGCCACATCTAAAGATTTGTATACAACAGGGATGGGAAAACTTAATTCAGAGCCAAGTTCTCTCTAATTTGTGGAAACTTTCAACCACACTTTGTTTAGTTTAGTTTTGTTTTTCAATATGAAGTAATTTTAAACATCACTTTTGTAATTGTAGAATAGCACTTCCGGCATGGTAGAAGACGATCGTAGGGTATTGTGAAGCCATTAAAGGTCACTTATGAAAATCCAGCCTTCCAACAACATTTAATAAGAACCTGCTATATCCTCACCTCTGAGCTGAGCACAGAGGACCCACAGATGAATGCAGCACAGTAATACGGAACTCACAGACTCTCCATGAAAACTAGAATACAATATCAGCATCTATGGGTAGAAAAAACTGACCCTTGCTACCTCATATCTTCAGCCAGAAGAAAACTGAGTGCACGAGACATTTCCAAGGCATTTCTGAAAGGTAGTGACAGTTTCTGTCCTAAAGCATTTTTTTGTTAATTAGAAAGGCTTTATAGGGATGTTAACAAGTCTCAAGGTTAATTGAACTGAATCCTCATTGAAGAAGGGATACAACTATATAGCTATCTAGATGTAAATAATACTGAATTAAAAGAATGGAAAATCTGAATTGGCTGCCATGGAAAGGTAAAAGCACTAAGGACTGAATTGTAAGAGTGCTTTTCATAGCATGTAGCCCATAAATGCTTTATGTTGGTTCCAGCTTTGTCTTTATTTGCTTGAGTAAACATCGTCAAGTTTTAACATCACTGAGCCTCAGTTCATGATAAATAGGAAAGTGGACTCCAGACGAAAAGTCTCAAAGATCTATTTGACCCATGATACACTATGGTCTTATAAATATTAATGCAAATATTTTGAATAAATTGATGGCACTAATGGTACTAAACCTCAAAGTCCCCTTAGTGTGTTGGTCTTATTATTACTTCAGTTCGGTAGGTCAGCTGGAAAAAAAAAGAATACGAAGTATTTAAAATGGTTTTCATTTCATGGAAAAAAAAAAAAAACCTCAAAACATACTGACCTATTCTGAACTTTTAAAAAATGTTCAGACTTACAAAAATATATCCCCCTTCCTTTAAAAGAGCTTTCAAATTTTTATCTATGAAAAGTGTTGCTGGTGAGTTGAGATCCAAGGAAAGAAAAGAAGGCATTTTTTTAAAAAGATAAATGGGAAGGGAAATTGAGGGCATATGAAAAGATGATGGATAATAGAAGAAAAAAAAAACACTCTTCTATGAAACAATGTTTTCCTTGAAACTGAGGAAATGAAATCATCTTTATTTCATGAAAAAATATCTTTGATAGAAAAATACAGAGGGATAGAAAAGCTTTTATGGCATTTTCAATAATAGATGTGCATACATACGAGTTAGCATCTGTGTGTGACAGAATCTCAAACTGAAGGAGATCTTAACCACTTTCAAAGTTTAAAAGGGGATCCATTTCCAAGTGACATCCAGTCAATTTTCCCTAAAAATGTTCTCTAATTCCTTATTGCTTGAAAGTCTGAATGTTACAGTGATCATCCTGCAACTGGCTTCCAATATATATTTCACTAAAAAATTGAGAAACTCCACAAATCATATTTAGTGTTCATGATCTCAGTCCCATTTTTAGGTGGAAGTAGCTTTATAAACTGGCAGAAATTGCAATGTGTTCATAGTATATTTAATGAATAATGTTACTCATGTTCTACCACAGTTTCAATTGCTGATTCATGGACAGCAATGTCAGTCTCCTAGGATTTTGAGTATAATTAAGCAATCTCTCCCTGCACTGTGCTACCACTATAGCCCAGGGGAGACATGCTGCAACCCTCAGAGAAAACTCCAGCCTTTCCAAGGATAGTACCTTGAATGCTTATGCTTCAGCTACTAGAACGTCATCCTTTGCATCCTTCGTCATAATTCTATTTGAAAACTCAGTGATTTTCAGATTTTCCGTAGTGAAACATAGCCACATGTGAAAGAGAAAAAAAACTTCAGAAAAAGTTATGAGCCAAAGTCTATCTTGGACAGAGGCTTCGTTTTCCCAAATCTAAGACATTTTCCTGTCATAACATCAAGCCAAAGACAGATTTTGAAATCTGCCACTATCGTTCTGAGGTGGAAATCCCATTTTTACAGCTAACAATAAATATGAGACAATGTCCACATCTGTCTCAGTGTGCCCTCACTTGTCAGTGTGCCTATCTAAAATACAGAAGGGCCGAAAGAGTCTACATTATTACAAGACACAATCAATACACAAATATCGCTATGCATTTTCTAACCATGACGCAGAAAAATGGGTTAAAACAAAGGTGACAAGTGTTAGAAGTAAATGTGAAGTAAAGGATATCCTTGTAAATCTGTTTTTTAAGTAGAGAATGGTAAAAGGTAGTCTTAGACTAGTTCCCTAAAAGTGGCCTCGTTTGACTAAAGAGTATCTTACACAATTGCGGCTTCAGGACACAGATGTCTTTTTTTTTTATTTTAAGGAGATTTTGAGAAGGTAAACATATGAAATTAGACATAGACCCACTGTGTTTCTACCTTTTATAAAAATGTAAAGTCAAACAAATTACAAAAAAATCCAAACAAAATTTTATTATATATATATATAAACATATGTAAATAATTTATATATATATAATTTGTCATGTTAGCTAATTTGATAAACTGATGGAGATAAAATAAGCAAATTATATTATAAACTGAAGTATCAAAATTACAGTGTGCAAAGAATAAAAGTAGATAAATCAAAATATTTCAAGGAGTGCCTGGGTGGCTCAGTCGGTTAAGTGTCCCACATCAGCTCAGGTCATGATATCACAGTTCATGAGTTCGAGCCCCGTGTCAGGCTCTGTGCTGACAGCTCGGAGCCTGGAGCCTACCTCAGATTCTGTGTCTCCCTCTCTCTGCTTCTCCCCTGCTCACACTGTCTCTTTCTCTCAAAAATAAATAAACGTTAAAAATTTTTAAAAAATATTTCGAAACATGTACTGTGTACAAAGGCTACTCCAAGTGTAAACATGCATTATCTCATAAAATTTCAAAATACCTTGGGAAATAGATTTAGACTTCTGAAGAGATACTGACAATCCAGTTTTTTTCCAGAAAAAGTACACAGGAAATAAATACTTAAAAATAATATCATAACAAGTAAGATACTAATAAGATAGGCCATGACAGTTGTCTTGGAATAAACCAGAGAATAGGTATAGATTGACTAGAGAAACTGTTTTGAATCATTCCAAGAGTTGTTGGAATATGTACTATTATTATCCTTGCCTTGCATACAAGAAAACTGCAGCCTAAGGATATTAATATGTACCCAGAGGTTGCAATAGCAGTAATTAAAAGAAGATTCAATCCCAGGATTCTAAAACTTTATGGCACTGTGACACACAGAAAACCAGGCTTCCATCCAAGTTAAATGGGACCAGTGAGAGAGACAGGTTCAATTAGCAGACCTCTGATGCCTCTTCCAAATTTATAATTAATATTAATACATCACTTGCACATAGAATAAGAGTTTGATTGGGTAATTGTTGGAAGACTTACCTATAAATACATAATATTTGATATTAATCAGAAAAAAATCCTTTTATAATTATGTGATTTCCAAGGGCTTTGTTTTTGAATAAGAAAAAAAAAAGCATGTCATCTTACATAACACATTCCAAATAAATCAACCTATCATCCAACTAGGTTTCCCTTCCTTTTTTTTACTGAAGGATAATTGACACACAATGTTAATTGATTTCAGGTGTACAACATAGTGATTCAACAAGTCTATACTTCATGCTATGCTCATCAAATACTATCTGTCACCATATAAGGCTATTACAATACCATTGACTGTATTCCCCATCCTGTACCTTTTATTCCTGTGAGTTATAGATCCCATAATTGAAATCCTGTGTCTCTCACTCCCCTTCACCCATTTTGCACATCCTCCACCCCACCTCCCTTCTGGCAACCATTAGTTTGTTCTCTGTATTTGTGGTTGTTTCTGCTTTTTGTTTGTTGTTTGTTTTATTTTTTAGATTCCACATATAAGTGAGATCATATGGTATTTGTTTCTTTCTGACTTATTTCACTTAGCATTATATTCTCTAGGTCCATCCGCATTGTCATAAAAGGTGAGATCACATCATTTTTTTCTGGCTGAGTAATATTCCATTATTAACATTATTTATATATATTATATAATATTCCAATATAACATTATATACTATATATATATACATACACACACATATATATATATATATATATATATATATATATATATATGACAACAACTTACCTATCCATTCATCTATTGATGGACATTTGGGCTGTTTCCATGGCTTAGCTATTATAAAAAATGCTGCAATAAACATAGGGGTGCATATGTCTTTTTAAATCAGTGTTCTCATTTTCTTTGGGTAAATACCCAGTAGTGGAATTACTGGATCATACGGTATTTCTAATTTTAATTTTTGGAAGAACCTGCATAGTGTTTTCCACAGTGGCTGTACCAATTTACATTTCCACCCACAATGCACGAGGGGTACTATTTCTCCACATGCTTTTCTTGTCTCCTTGATTCTGGCCATCCTGACAGATGTAACGTGGTACCTCACTGTGGTTTCAATTTGCATTTCCCTTATAATTAGTGTTGTCATCCAACTAGTTTTTAAACTATGTTTTCTACATCCTGGAACATCATAAAATTATATAAGTAAATATGACTTTAGGAAAAGGACATGCCTATTTTCTTCCAAATATACCATCTTGTTTTATTTTAACCACATTCCTGTGAGATATGTATCAATACTCCCATTTTATAGGTGAATAACTCAGCTTTCTCAACCCACACCTTCCACGCACACAGAGCTAGTCCTTGAAAGCTTTTCTGATCATTGGTTTTTTGGATATCTGAGCTTGAGTTTTACCCAGGGTCCTATTTTGTTGATAGGTAAGCATCACCCATCTCAAAGGGCAGAATACTGAAAAGACAACATACAAAAATGTATGACATAGGCCTTTTCAGCATATGGAACTTCTGCACAGACAAGCCGAAGTTTCTGGGAATTCAGACTTTGATTGATGCTGTAATGGACTGATACTGGGTTTTCAGGATCTCCTAATATTTGGGGGGAAAAAGAGACATAAACTGCACGGTGTCTCCTAAAGTTATAGGAGAAGACACAAGCACCTGATACAGTGGGAGTGCAGATATCCACATGAGGACGTGTTAGACACGGGTGGTGGGCCTTAATTCTGTGGCACAAAGAAATCACATGCAGAGAAGTCAGAAAGATTATGATGTGTTCAAAGATGCAAATGTGAGTTTGAATGGCTGTGAAGGGCATGAGCAGAGAAAATGAGGCTAAGGAAGTAGTGAGTCAAGATGGGCCTAAGACGCTCTGGTATTTAGTACCATTCCAGGATTCAAAAACTCCCCTGGGGGAATCTGACAAAATAATCAGAGAATAAGGTGAGATTTCCTTATCAGAGTCATGATCCTGGTCAACATGGAAGTCAACAGAGCTTCATGATCCTGGAAATAATAAAATACACACACACACACCTATTCTATCTCTGCAGAAGACTAGTAATTTTGTAATTTTCCTGGACTATGAAAGGCAGGCTTGCTTGCATGGGGTGAATTAGGACAGATGAGGGGCCATATCTGGAGGAGCTCCTTCCCCTCTCAACTGTATCTGCCTCCCAGAAAGCAACAGAGGAAACAAGAGGGGAAGTCTCTAGGAAAGTATTGGAGAGGGCTGCCTGAGCACAGAGCTGGTGCACCCTCGATCCTTGAGGGTTTACAATCACATACACATACACACACACACACACACACACAGATCAATTTATACCTAGGCTAATGCAGTGCTACATGCAAGGGAATGCAGAAAGGAAAGACATAATCTGAAGGCCTAATATATGCCAACAAATACATACATTATGTGTTATATCATCAATTTTTATATTAATAAATCATGAGTGAGAGATATTAGTCTACACACACATGAATAGATGGGTAGGTAGGAAGGTAGAAGGATACTTCATAGATAGATAAGAGATGAAGTCAACATTTGATGCCTATCTGCCTGGCTGCAGAATATATACTTGCTTTCCATCACACTGCTTGCCTCTCATAGCATCTCTTTTCCTCACAGCAACAGAAAGGTGGAATATTGAACCACTACTCTGATTCCACAGTATGACCCCAGAGAATAGATACCTTGATTTTTTTCTGGTTGGAGAAAAAAGCCCTGTATTCTCATAAAAATGTCTGTGACTGAAGTTAGCAGCTTGAACGTAATGGGGAAATGAATGGGTGGTGAGCAGATAAAGACACAGCTGTTATTACTTCATTAATATTGTCCTGAACTGCATCTTTGGGTAAGTTAAATGCTCTTCTCCTTCTCGAAGCTAAGTCAGCCTGCTACTATTTGTTTTCCCAAAGCATCCATATTTGAGGTGAACAAAGCATCCATATTTGAGGTGTTAAATTATGTCACTCACAACAAGCACCTGGCCTGAAAATACTTCATCAATTGCTCTAATAGCAGGACTTATAAAGCCCAGAACCAATGAGTTTAGAGGCTGCATTTGCCATGTTAAACATCCATAGCTACCAAGAGATAATTTGGGAACAGCTTAGTATTATTTTTGCCTAATTCTCCGTAACAAGCAGAGTTACGCCAAGACACACAAAACACTCTGACTCCAGTCATTCCTGCTCATCTTCCCCATTAATTCTGCTTATCTTCCTGTATTCCTCAAAGTACCTTTCGTTTGGCTTTCAGGGGAAGTGAAGTGTGAGATAGAAATGGGTCAGAAGGGGGCCACCCTTCACCGTGCTCGTGGTCCCAAAGCCAGGGTTATCAGGTAAAACACTCAAGACTGAATTAGTTTGAATTTTATGTAAGCAACTAATAATTTTTATACAGTATGTCACATGTAATTCACCCAACATATCCACACTAAACAGTTATTTGTTGTATATCTGAATTTCAAACTTCAGTGGGGGAATCCTGCATTTTTATTTGCTCAATCTGGCAACCCTGCCCACAGTGCATGTCCTACAGCTGGGGCCCTAGCTGAGTATATGTGTCTCCCTGACTCAGTATGTATAAAGCCCAGCACAGGGGCAATGAAGAGAGTATCATCACATTTGCGGAGAACATACTTTCTTCCATTATGCTGGTGGGAAGAGCTATAGGAGGAATTTAAGCTCTGGAGATATTTGATCTGAATTATAAATTCATCTTTGCTATGTATCAGTTGAGTACATTGCTTTTACTTCCATTGGCCTTGTTACATGAAGAAATGAGAACAAATTACTGTGCTAGTCTTTTTTATGCTAACTTTCTTTGCCTTGCATCCCTATGTCTTTGTTTCTCATAATGACAACCTCACTGATGCACTAGTCCAAATATAGATAGCTTCCTTGAATACACACCAAGTAGCTCTTTAAATCTGGTATTTCCACAGGATACTAAAGTACAGGATCAATTTTTCCTGGACCAAAAATCCAGTCATTCAGATGATGGTGATTTTCTATATCACATATTTGAGATTTCTGATAACTTCGAAAGATAAAGTGAGATAATTCATGTGAAATTACCTACCATGCTGATAACTCACAATAATATTAGCAAGTGTTGATTCCCTTCTTTCTATTTCTCAGAAGTATTAGCAAGCTTTATCAGTAAAAAGAGTCTATATTTAATATGTTTTCAACACAGTATAGTCTTCTGCTTCAAGACTCACCCAAGGAAATAAAGTGAATGAAATCCTCTCGAGAAGAGTGAGTATAACATCCAAGTGGGCAGCTTCTCTGGACAAGAAAAGTTTACTTGACCTCCTTCACCTGTGTCTGATTCTGTTGGAAATATTAATGAAGGGAAAGTAGCCAGCCTACACAACCCATTGGAAGGTATAAAGACACCTCTTCAGACCCAAATTCTGAAAAGAGATCTCTAGCTTTCATAGGCATTACTCTGTAGAGAGCTGATCCTGAAAATGTAGCTGACATTTCATGGAATGCCCTGGAAAATTCTATAAGGAAACTCTAGAGTCCCTACTTTCTAAGGTGTAAAAATTAACACACAGTAAAGAAGAAAACATTAGTATTCAATTTCCTTTTTCCAGAAGAATCAGAGTGGTGTAGACAACCTGAGAACAAATCTTGGCGAACAGATGGGTCAGAAATCCTCATCAGTGAAGTTGCTCCCGGGAGGAAGGAGAGTTAGAACAGCTCATTTTGATTAGCACTTAATAAGCACCAGGCTTTGTGCTAAGCACTTTATATGCTTCATGTGTTTAGGTCTGCATGACAACCTGATGAAATTGGTGATGCCATCATCCCTCTTACACAGACTGGTACCTACAGGATTAGAGATGATAAATCCCTGTCCCACCTCATACATATACTAAATAGTGGAGCCAGAATTAAACCAAATCTCTCTGTCCCTTTATGTCCAAGTTTCTCACCATAGAGGCAGCTACTTCCGGCACTAAAATCATGTTAAATACTAGGAGCCTGATCCAACCCGGAACAACCTAATCAGGTATCTGAAGCTAAAAATAGGAATTGACATTTGCAACAAGACTGCCCAGTGTCTGGGATGAAAGTTAAAGCTGAGAGCTCTTGAATTATGTTATTCAGTCCACTTGAGAATATTCCATTACTCGCGGTATCTCAAACTGTAACTATGACATGAACAGAAAACATGGACTTAGAAGCAAGAACAAACAATTCATGATCTATTCACTAAGAACCTATCTGGTCAGTCAGGGTCTTCTATGATTACTGGACCACATCGAGGGCTGCATAGAACACCTGAATAAACCGGAAGCTATACTTTTGAGAAGTCCTCAGGTGACACCCACTGCTTAAACAGAGGGAAATCTCCAGAAAGAATATTGGTGACCAACTATGAGTTATCTAGAACTAAACCATATGGCCTTGGGTTTCATTGATATTTTTAAAAATATCATAGAACTTTTAAAAAATCATTTAATTACATTAAGAGTTAAGAAAACCATACACCATTTAAATTCATTTTAAAATCAATTCAACAAATATTTATTGAGTTGTTATAATGATGCTAAGCACTGGACTAAAGATGCAACAATGAATAAGTCCTGTTCCTACTAGAGCTTTTCTAGTAGGGAGACTCAATAAAAAAGTAGACAGATGAACCAGTTAGTAATAAAGGATATGGAAGAAACAGAAGAGGCTAATATGAATGACATGGGAAATGCATATAATAGGATGGCAAAGGAAAGTTTCTTAGAAAGTGTGTTTGAACTGAAGGCTTTATGATGAGGAGGAAGTATGCAGAGATGAGTAGGGTAACTAGTACTGAGAGAACAGCCAGCGCAAAGGTGCTGAGGTAGACAGAGGAACAAAGAGAAGGCTCATATGGCAGGAACAGTGAGTTGGAACCACAGTGGTAGGAAGCGAAGTCAGGGAGGTAGGCAGTACCAGATCACAGAGGACTTGGCATGGCAATATATGGTGTCTGTATTTAATTTTAAATCTATTAGAACTTTTCATGCTAGGGAATGACAGGAATTGAATTTTAAATAAAAAGTTAAATGTTATTTAAACTAAATTATAATGCAAATTGCCTTTGTTGATAAGGACCAATATCCCCCCCAATCATATCAACCTGGTCCTGTTTATTCTGACATCCTCATTAGGATGGTTCTTCCTCTGCCCATGGGAATCCTACCCTTTTCTCAAAGATCAGATCAAGGTCCCCTATGCCACTGGCTCTGCTCATTGTTCCTCATCCTCACAGCCTCCCCAGGTGTTCTGCCCTTGCCTCTTTCTCTGTGCCAGACACAGACTAAATAGCAATTCATCTTTATAATGCCCACAGTGTTATTCAAAGAGCAAGCATTTGGTGAGTATTTGAAGTAAAATTTGAGCTTGGCCCATTAGCTGGGGTTTTGCACACAATGCCTCCAGGCAACTTCTACACACAGCTACTGCCAGAATAAGCTAATCTGATCATTCTCTGCCTGAAACCTCTGAAGGCTTTCTCTCACAAGGAGATAAAATCACACATCTTTCCAAGGGCATAGAGTCATCATAATTTGTTCTGACCTAATTGACCAACCACATTACCTACCACACTCCCTTGCAGGTGTGTTATGTTTCTCCAGTTACTCCTCACCCTTCCTAAAACCCCTGTTCTCTTCCCTCTCTTATTTACCTGTGTTCTTCCTTGTCCCTTTCCCCCATGTTTCTTTCTGCCATCCCCCAATTGTAGGAAAACATTTTATTCTTCCCTATAAAGATGTCTCCGACTGTTCTAAGGAGAAGTGGGTGCTCCTTCTTCTGTGTTACGTTCTCCCAGGATTTATGAGAGTACAGTTTCTGAAATTCTAGCTCTGTGACATATGCTTCTGTGGAAAAAATATATGTAAGATATTGCCTACTATAGCCTTCTTTCCAAGATTTATGAATGGACAGAAGTATACTGAAGGCTTTGTGAAATCATGCAGCAGAAAACTACAGAACCTAGTACTTCCCGCATGGATGCGAACTCAAACCCTCTTTCTGTGCTGAGTATGAAACACATGCCAGTATGGTGCTGCTGTTTAGGAATCCTCATTTGGCCTTTTGTAAAACAAAAAAGAACAAAAACGCTTCAATTAAATCCTTTTTGCATTGAATTGAAATAATTGGTTTATGATCTGTCCCCTACACTGAGTTGTGAACTCCTTGAGAATCTGTTTTACCTGTCTTGCTGTGGCTCTGGCTTGGCAAGGGTGAGCTCCCAAAGGGGCTCCACACATTCTGACTTACTGCACTACTGTGAACCCATAAAGCAGACTCTCTGCCTATTGGGGAGAACCAGTATTATCTCCACTTTGCTGCATCAGAAGATATTCTACCCATCATTCTTTTTTTTTTATCTCTCCAATGCAAAACTTCATCTGACTTCAGAAGCAGTTGTCAGGGAGAATCGGATGTAACAGTCCATTTGTTTTTTAGACCTCATTGGGAATTACTTTCCAATGACAAACTGGACATCTTTGTTGCTCTTCTTTTTTCTAACATACTTAGGAAGGTCTTTGGAAGCTACTATGAACTTAAGTACATTTTAGATTAATTGGCATATGTATGTAATCAACTTGATAACTGGTTAAGATCTCACATTCCTTTGAGTCTAATTTGACAATCCAAAAATCCAGTCCTTTCTGTTAGATCTTAATTCTCTCTATCTAATAAAATAGCAGTCACCTCTTATAAAAAGTTCAAAAAATTTATGTTTTTTAATTGTTTATTTTTTATTTTTTAAAATGTTTACTTATTTATTTAGAGAGATAGAGATAGAGAGAGCGTGCACAAGCAGGGGAGGGACAAAAAGAGAAGGGGAGAGAGAATCCCAAGCAGCACAGCCTGATGAAGGGCTTGAATCATGAACAGTGAGATCATGACCTGAGCTGAAATCAAGAGTTGTATGTTTAACAGACTGGGCCACCCAGGTGTCCCATAATTTTTTAAGTGTTTAAGCTGTGGCTTTATTCATTCCATTAATAAAAATGTTGACCCAGAAGCAACTGGAAGCTCCAATCATGGTTGATCTTGATCCTACAGATAGCATTTCATTGCCCCAAATTCACCTATCACTAGACTGACATAATTTTTGCTTCATCATATTATAAAAGAAGTTCATGGAAGTCTATCCAGACTTTGCTGTAGTATACACAGAAACTCCCCATTGAGTCATTTAGTAGCTTTCTAAAAAAATATAATATTAATTTAGCAAAAATGTAATAGTCCTATGTCTGCCTTCAGTGAATAATAATTTATTTCTAAACTGTTCACAACAAATACTTTTCTCAGTGTCTGCAAATGAATTTTTATTAAGCAATTCTGGAATCTAATCTATAAAAGTATTTACAGAAATGTCCATTTTCTCCTTTGTAGAAGTCAAAATGACTATACCTGCATATTTTCTAGTACATCTCTTGGTTGTAACCATTCCTCGAAGAAGACCACTGAAAGTTTTCATTCTCACCTGAAAATTCTGTCAGATTTCAATTTATTTCACTTATACTCATGACTTTTTAGGGACTTTTATTGCTAACCACTGGAGGCACTGCTAATGACTAGTATTAGATTAATCATATATATATTATAGTATATATATTATATAATCAAAATGTTATAATATCTAAATGTCATAATATCAAAATATTATTCTAAATATGTGGCAAGGCAATATTAGAACAACCAAACCAGGGAGACCTGGGTTGCTCAGTTGGTTAAGTGTCCGACTCTTGATTTCAGCTCAGGTCATGATCTCATGGTTTGTGAGTTTGAGCCCTGCATCAGGCTCTGCGCTGACAGTGCAAAGCCTATTGGGATTCTCTCTCTCCCTCTATCTCTGACCCTATCTCCCCAAATAAACAAATAAAATAAACTTAAAAAAGGAACAACCAAACCAAGTTAAGATATCGCTTCATTCAAAACAAAAGTAAAAGAAAAAGAAAAAATAGAAAAATACCTAGAAGGGTTTGCAATTAAGAGAGCTGAATTATTACCACTTGTACTGAGACTTATGTTAAAAAAATCATAGTGTAAAGAGAGAGGGAGTAGCCATATTGCTAAAGTGAAAAATAACTTAGAAAATAAGATTGTGTACATGTTCCTTAAGCAGAATCTTGGGAAATCACTGGAGACATGGTTCAACTCACTACTCTATTTGGCAAATGTCTCCTATCAGAGGAGATGAATGTGTAATGCCTTTATACCCCAATGGCATTCAACAGTTAAGACCACCTGACTAACGTCACTCAACACAGTCTGTAATTACCAAGAAATCTTCAAATTCAACACATTTCTGTAGATAATCCTACAAGAGATATTGTAGTGATCAGCCAATATGAGCCTTTTTGTGCACCTGGCAGTTGTAATTCTGAATGTAAAGCTAAAGACTGGCATTTGGTTCAGTTTTCATTTTCTCATAGCTTGGATAATGTGGGTTACCACCAAAGATTCTTATAACCTCCTGGTACTTGAAAAACATAACCTTTAAACCCTAGTATTAGATACCGAACTTCATTGTCACTTGAAACATTGCCAGAGTACAACCTCTTTGAGTAATCATGAAGCCCTCATTGTGTGACATGCCCAGCAGTTAGTCACGAGTAGAATTCAAGAGCTCTGAAGGAAGACAGACTTAAGTTCCAATCTGATATCTGCAATTTCCTGGCTCTTTAGATGAGATATTTCAGCTAAACAGGCTTCAGTTTTGTCATTTACAAGATAAGGATATACAGAATTCCTACCTCATTCATTGTTTTTTAAAGTTCAATGAGACGATATATGAGGTGCCTGGGTGGTTCAGTCAGTTAAGCATCAGACTCTTGATTTTGGCTCAGGTCATGATCTCAGGGTGTGAGGTTGAGCCCTGCGATGGGTTCCACACTAGGTGTGGAGCCTGTTTAAAATTCTCTTTGTCCCTGTCTCTCTGCCCCTAGCCGCTCTCTCTGTCTCTCTCTCTCTCAAAAAAAAAAAAAAAAGTTCAAAGGGATGAAATAAATTTTGACATTAAATGACATTTAACATTAAATAATGTTAACTTTCATTACTCTGAAACATCTAATTCTTCATATAGCTTAATATGGCAAAGAAAGGCACACAAAAAAAGTAAACAAACACTCTTGAATGGACCCCCTCTACAAATATAAACACATTAATCCATAATTTGCTATTTTGTTTTATAAGAAAACATGATATATTTAAGTGAATGAAAACATTTTTGTTCCACATAAATCTAACTCAGGAATTTCAGCATAGAGAGAAGAGAATCATTACTTCTGTATCTTTAATGCCAATTCACAACATATATATGAATTCATTGACATACAGGCCTGTTAGATTTAAAGGAATGCACAGCAAATCACTCATAATAAGTAGTGTAGCTTTTAGGAAAATATCCCCATTTTATATCATCCAGACAGAATTAGAAACCAGTCTTTAGCGTTTACTAAAATATCCTAAAACAATGCCTTTTACATGACAGAATAAAGAGATAATATATGGTGAAGTATGACCTTACCAATTCTAAAACTATACACATATTCTCGAACATACAATTTGACTATAACACATTTCTAAGGCTCTCCTTACAGCAAACTCAATATTTCACCCTTTTCTCTTTTCCAACTTTGAAATGCAGATTGTTCTAGAATAACTTTTCTTCAGATTTTAGTTAAGAGTCTGCTTTTCCCAAGTTCTATAAATCTTTTGATTTAAAAAAATATAGGATTTACTCAATCAAAATTTGCATAAATACACTGTTATCTTTAAAACAATGTCAAATCACAAATAAGACATTTAACTGAGAGAGTTCATTTTGTTTTTCCATATGAGAATGGAAGAGATTTGCATGAAAGATCTCCCACACAATCATCAGCTCTCCCTGTGGTTTGCTAATATGTTTGCAAATGGCATTGCACCTGCTTTTATACAAACGTCTTTGATGCCTACAGCATCCAATGCATCAGGGCATTGTCAAAGAAATAGCTGCATAACAAATAGCTCAAGTGGATATAATGAGATATGCTCATGATTGAGCACCTGACACTGGAGCCAGATACTTCTCAGATGAGAAATCCCTCTTCATGATCAATGTGCCTTCCAAACTTTGGCCAATCTGACATGCCCTTTGGCCATCTGTCTCCTCTGGATATTTGGGTAGATTTCTCAATGAGTATTTATGCTTACAGTGAAGTTTTGTCTATTCTATCTCCTGATCTATTCACCTTGTGAAAAAAACTGTGAACATCCTACCTTAAAAATCTTAAATTTCCCTCATGCATGCATGGTGAGTAGGTTCAGTCATTAATTCCAGAAATATTTTTGATTACTGACTTAATACAATCTCTGATTATACATTTTTTTCACAAACACAATTTTGTGTTTTCATGTACTTTCAAATGCCTGCCCTATTTATACCAGTTAACTTTATTTTTTTTAACTGATACTGTATTCCAGGACAGTATTTGTTGTTGATATTTCCATTGTGCCAGTCCAAGAAGGATCAACAAGAAAAATTCATGAATATAATTAAGGAAAAATCCTTTTGAATGCTGACACCTTTATGGACATTAGGTTTAGCATGGCTTCTGTGGTAAGATAATTATTCCTTAAAATTACTAAATCAACTCAGAACAGTTTTTTGGTTAAGTTTTTTTCCTGAAGTTGATATTCTTTCTCTGGTCCTAAAGTAGTGATGTTAGGGAGCTCATGGACCCAGATGAGTCTCTCTTATAAGGCTCCCCACAATGTAGAGGTAATACAGAGTTGTACTATCTCAACTATGGCACCACTCAGTACAGTTTATCCACATGGCTGGTACTCAGCTTACATGTCTCCTCCCCCAGGAAGCTGTCTGAATTTCCCAAACCCATTTAGATGCTTTTGTAAAATCCATTGTTTTCCTTCATTGTACCTTGCCTATGTCATTTTGATAGCACTTGTTGTATCACCTCAATTATGTATAGCTTTCTCTCTTTTTAGTTTCAGAGCCCTTGAGCATTAAAGGATGTGGCTTATGTATCTGCATCTTCAATATCCTATATATCCTATAGTGAGTGTGAGAAACATAGGTTGATTAAATAATAATAGGATTCCTGAATCATAAGATTTGAAGCTCCTGCTTTAAATTTATTAAACTGCATAAAGTATTCAGCTTTTGAGTCTGATCAATAACATAGGCGTGGCCACTGGGAATACAAAGGCTTGGGGAAAGAGCTGTGTGCTTCAGATCATCATTTTGTGACCCGTGTTCCAACTCAAGAAAGTTGAAATTAACATTGCCCAAAGTAAGAATGATGAAAGTTGAGAAGAAAGGTATTCTAGAACTCATTAAAACACAACTGACACTGAGAACTGCAGGTACTCCAATATACTGACAAGATTAAGTTTATAGAGACTATGCCTGCATTTCTGCTTCCTAGCTGTATTTATACTAGAGATGTCATATTACTGGGATGATACCACCTTCACTACAAGGAATTTTCATAGGGACTATGAAATCACAAGTTAAATCTGAAAATATTTGTTCCCAAAGCAACACACAGAATTTTACATATTCAATTAGAATATGAGTGGGGGTGAAGTGTCCAGAGCTAGTAAGGTCGGTGGAAACAGTTTATTCATTAACCTATTCACCATTTCAAACAAGCCTTCATTAGCTGTCATCTGTACACATACTGCATACTCCTTTCTGATTTCTTTCCCACCCCCTTCCATACAAGGCAATCTCTACTGCTGGAGTCAAATATTACACACTGAGAATTCATTTCCTGTAAAGCTTCATTGCTATGATTTGACACCAAGTTTTGCATGACTCACTCTAACCTTAGTGTTGACATTTATATAGATGAACTACATAATTACCTATTATATTTCACCTACCAGTAACCTGAAGTCTTTTATATGTTTTAACACAGACTTTTTAATACATATCTTGCTTCCATAGCAAACTGTTGCCATAAGGTAACTGTGTCATTGGAACTCCTCAGGAAAAGCCCAATAGGAGGGTGACGGGTCCATTTTTTTTTTAACAATTATAATTAACACCGATGCAGCAATTTATGTTGCTATAACCATGGCTATACCACTTGTGGAATCTGAAGCTAGTCCAGCCCCCACCTACCAGCTAGTTGGTGTTTCCTATATATGCAGTCATTCTGCTACATAACTTCTGAAGCCTCTATTCTCAAAGCATCCAAAGCCCACAATCTACTGGGGCAATTTTCTCTATTCATTAGGCCCAGGACCCACTATCCTCAAAGTGATTGTTGACACTCAGACTTCCATGCTACTAATACCTGCTATCTAGGAAATGAGTAAAGTACAAGCCATGTATCCTTCTCAATAATTTATACCCTTCTACATGAACGTGTCCATAATTTTCTGTTATTTCTGACCCATATGACAACAGTCTCCTTTCCGTGCCAACAACGTGTTTGAGTGCTCCCATCATGAGTGCTCATTGATTATATTCAGGTAGCCACCCTTTTATCACTTCCTTCAACACCTACTTTACATTCCATAGTGTTTCATTTGAAATTTATCCTAAATTTCATTGCCCTTATGATTTTTCATCTCATTTACCTAGCAAAACCCCAAATCTGCAGGAAATGAACAGTCTGCTTTTTCTATTATATAATATCCAGATAATAGAGCACTAATGAAAAATACTACACAACAGGGGAGATCAATTCCAGAATAAGTATTAAATCACTAAGCTCTAATTAACCCTAAAAACTTCCAGCAATATAACTGCAAACTTGACATGTTCTCTCAATATATCAGAGGTACCTGGAACTCTGCATTTCCAAACCTAATCTAGGAAAACATCTCCCATAAATCTGTTCTTCTTTCAATGTTCTTTTTCAGGAAATGGGCCCTCCTTTTATCTAAATATGCAAACTATATGCCCCGTATTATCCTTGATAATCTCTCTTTCCTAACCTTCAACATTAATTCCTCTCAAATACTTGCTGATACCACATCCTAAATACCTATCATTTGTTTCCATATCCTCCACAATCACACCAGTCCAAGCTAATATCATCTTGCCTGAAATAGGTCTTTAGAAACCCAACTGTATATCTATTAGTTTATTACCTATTGTCTCTAAGCTTACTAGACTATAAGTGCCTTTGGACCAGTATTTTTGGTTCATTTTTACTATTTTATTTGCAATATTTTTCATTTTTTCCTTTGCTTACATTGAGTACTTTATAATTATTTGCTGAATAAATGGGTGAATAGATAAATGAATACAATTAAATTAGTACTATTATCACAATAACCATACTCATGTATGAAGGAAGTATTAATATCTATATCATATAAGAGAAAAATCCAAAGTTCAACAAAAGCCAAACAATCAAAGAATTATTAAATTGGATTTCAAGTTTAGCTCTCAATTTCACTAACTTAAACTCCTGAGTATCCTTCCATTTTAGCAACATGAGGTAGATCAACCCTATGGAATATTTTTTTTTTTAATAAAATATAGACTCAGAAAAGTATGTTCAATTCTTAATGTAATTATCTATGAGCATAATTCCTGTGGAAAGCATTCCAATGCTTTTAAAAACATCCCATTCACTGCAAGTACTTTCACAAGAAATATTTTAATTTTGTAAATGGAAATGTTTATTATAGCCCATACTCCAAATTTACTGATACTAAAATGTATATAAAGTAGTCATAATGCAAAAGGAAAGGGAATCAGAGCAGAAAAAAAAAACCTAACTTTTTAAAACCATCCCTATTATTTTCAATCATTTATAGAGTGTTTGCCATCTTGTAGACATTGTGCTAAGCAATTTACATATGAAGTAAAAGAGGAACTATTATCATCCTTATTTTAGAGATAAGAGAATGGAGAAATAGAGCAAACAAAGCCAGGAGCCAAGTCCAACCTCTGTATGATTCCAGAGATGCACTTAACATTCAATTGTCTTCCCAATAAGTAGTTAAGTCTTTCATTTTGACCCATTACTTAGTGAAAAATGGACAAAAACACTTTTTACTACTAACAGCATCTGATGATGAGACACTTCAATTATAATCAGATGGGGAAGGAGTATACTATATACATTATGAAACTTAGCTTTTTCTGGATATTTAAGGAGCAAATTGTGTAGTCTTACCCATGAATTCAATCCCCAAGTGGTCTGCTACACCAAAGTCAGCATGTAAGGAAGAGAAACAGAAAAAAAGAGAAAGATTAGAAAGAATTCCACATGGAAGTCAATGGTTATAAGATTGACCTTTCAAGGGAAAGAATATATCTTTATTTTAACAACCATTTTTTGAGACAGGTAATTTACAGATTGTCAACAAACTGCACACTGATTGGTATTTACCAATTGTCTGGAGCTTCAGCTGAAATAATATTGCATCAATTACCAAGTACGCTAAGTATAAATTTGGCAAAAGAAAAAAAAAAAGAAAAGAAAAAGAAAAGGGGAAAAACATTTACACAAAGAGTATCTGGTACTAAAGTTATTTTCAGAACTCATGATATTTTAGGTAGAATACTTGTTCAATATAAATTTATCTGGACCTCTATGTCAATAATATGCCAGTAAAGAACTGCATGACAATTAACCAGGCCCTCTTCATCTTTACAAAAACGGTCTTGATTTTTCTCCCCTTTATTTGTTAGATGAGAAGAGTGTGACTCAGAGAGAGTAACCTCTTACACTTGTCTCATAATGAGGCAGATCCAGGACACAAGTCCAGTCTGTCTGACTCTTAAGTCTTAGGACAATGAAACTTGACAGTGTTTCCTACCAAAAACGCACAACAGATGTGTCCATGTCTGTTCTATGTGCATGTGCACAGCTGATCATTTAGACCCGCTAATGCTAATGTCTATCTGTGATCAGCAGAGTGATAAACTGGGCCCCGCTGTGCCCAGGCATTCATCTGTAGAGGTTGCTTTAGTTAAATGGTGCTTTCTTTTAATCACTCAGTTATTCACTCATTCCCTTGTAAAATTCATTGTATTGTTTAATGATAGTTTTTGTTGTAGTAATACATTTCTTAAATGAGAATACATGAAAAAAATATGGCTACAATTGTATTTGTTTCTAAGACTAATTACTAGGCTTCCTTTTGTGAATTTTCTAGTTAGCAAAGAAGCTTTGCTTTTTAATAAATATGCACTCAGCTTGAGTATTTTAGTGTCTTTCCTTTTTGTAAATAATTTATTTTTAAATTTTATTGTGGTAAAATAAATATAACATAAAACGTGTCATTTTTAACCATTTTAAGTATACGGTTTAGTGGCATTAATTATATTCACGATGTTGTGCAACCATCACTGCTGTATTTACAAAATTTTCAATCACCTCAAAGAGAAACTGAACCCAGCAAGCAATAATTTCTCATTTCTTTCTCCTTTCAGACTCTGATAACCTCTCATCTACTTTCTGTCTTTATGAATTTGCCCATAAATAGTTTATTTTTAAGAAATTAATTGAGAAATGTCTTTTACATAAAGAGAGTTTGTGATCAAGTTTTTTCAAAGTAGATGCATTACTTTCTATGGTATATTTTGACTGCTTACTATATACTATGACGGATACTTCGTACAATTTCATGAAAAGACAAGATTTTTGTTCTCAAGTAATTCAGATATCAGAAGGATTCCACAGAGACCAAGGTCTGTTAATTCTTTGTAACAGTGCTATAATGCAAAACCAGAACATATGCATAGGAAGGAGAGGCCTAGGACCCCTAGGCTTATTCCTGGGAGAAACAGAATATGCTATATGAAAGAACAGAGATTGTAGAAAAGTTGATAACACCATGTTTCGGTTCTTGTGTGAATAAGAAGCTTCCCAATTGTGTACACTTGGGTCCCAAGCGAGGGAGGGTGAGCAGAATCATGGTATTGAAAAACAGGGATTTCAGTGAGATTACCTATCATGAGACTAAAGGTAAAACAAAAATATATAGGATTAAAAAAAAAAACTTTTGCATACAGTCAGAATAGAACACACAAGAAAGAGATTAGGAGAAGAAAGTACATAAAACTATGGGAACAGAACACCTCAAATAGTGGAACACAATGTCAGTGATATGACTGGGCAGTTAGAAAGCCATCAGCCCCCTAGCCTAATTGAATACTAACTTTCTAGTGGAGCTGAGCTGACTCAGATATGGATCTTTGTCTGTTGTCTGTTTTGCTGGCAAATAGAACCAATGGTCACTCTTTACTGTTCCCAAAGCCTTGGCTGCTCCACCCCTATATGTGACAGGGAATATGGAGAACCAGGCTTTGTGAGTCTGCAGACTGCACCAAGAATTGAGTGGCATGCTTAATAAATTTGAGGGCAATCTGAATTCTTTAAGCCACAATGAGTTCAGGACCAGTAGAAGAGACAAACCAGAATTTGAAATTTATCTGAACACTGAAAGTAAGTAGAATTCTTAAGGAAAGAAAAATCTCTCTTCTCTCAACACAGCAGGAAAGTTACATCTGATTATCAGAATTGTAATTCTCAGAATTACTACGGAGCAAGGTGGTATTTCTATTCTTGAATTTTCTTTTTTCTAAATTATTTTTTTAACATTTATTCATTTTTGAGAGACAAAGAGAGAGACAGAGTGTGAGTTGGGGAGGGGCAGAGAGAAAGGCAGACACAGAATCTGAAGGAGGCTCCAGGCTCTGAGTGGTCAGCACAGAGCCCGATGCGGGGTTTGAACTCATGAACCATGAGATCATGACCTGAGACGAAGCCAAGCCTATATTCTTAAACTTTAAAGAGAAATTATTTAATTTTTATAATGAAATTCATGAAAACCAACACCACTGAAACATAGAAATAAAAAGATTATTTAAAATCTCTCTCACATGCACATACAAACAAAACAGACAGACACACACACACACACACTTCTTTTATTAAAGTGCTAAAAACTGTGATCATTATTATAGATCTAAAGCTACTGATAGGCTTTGTTTTCATATAAAAGGATCACTGAAAATCCATCAAAAATATGATAGAAAAGCAGTTAATCTATTGAGTCATATACAGAACATAAACCATAATACTTCTCATAACACTTCACTGGCTATTTCTTAAAGCAAACAGCCTTCTTGGGCATCAAGCCTGCATGAAAACATCAAGAGGGATATGGTAGAATTAATCAATTAACTTTTCATTTATTCATTCACTCAACAAAGTACATGCTAAGAATTACACAGATACTGGGGTGGAAGAGAAGGCATATAAGCTTAAGCAAAAACAGTTTGATTTCCCCTGTGGCATGTATTAGAATGTGCAATTTCTATCTTTTTTAACAGAGTGATTCGCTTTCTTTCTGTTCTTAACCTCCTTCACCTATTACGTCCATCCCTCCATCCCGCTACCCTCTGGCAACCACCACTTTGTTTTCTGTATTTATGAGTCTGTTTCTGTTGGTTTGTTCATTTGATTCATTTTGTTTAAATTCCATATATGGGTGAAATTTTATGGTATTTGTTTCTTTGTCTGACTTATTTCACTTAGCATAATGCCCTGTAGGTCCATCCATGTTATTGCAAATGGCAAGATCTCATTCTTCTTTATGGCTCAGTAGTATTAACTTTGTATGACTGAGCTTGTTTCTACGTAAACATTACAGTTCTTTGGGAATATCACCCCTTTTGATGGTATAATAGTGCTTAACACTTACTTAGCATTTATTATTGCCAGGAACTGATTTCAACATTATCTGGCAGAAACATATAAGATTGTCACTACCCTCATTTTACAGATGAGGAACAGAGGCACAGGTAGGGGCACAAACTTCCCCTAAACTACATTGCTGTAAATGGTAGAAATGCAACTGAGACTAAGCAGCTAGACTCTTAGCCACCAGTGACACTCAGGGTTTACATTTGCCATCTCTATGAAGGAAAAGCTAATTTTTATGAAACCATCAGGTAATAAAATGTTCAGGGAGGAGTTATTTAGTCCACCAAAGAGAACAAATTATTTTCATGTATCCTCAGGCACTGCAGAAGGATGGCTTATTTATTTGCTCACCCGTAGTTTATTGATAAAGTGACCAATACAAGCTAGGTGGAGGGGGTTCGTTCTCTCCAAGGAACCAAATTGGTAAATCATTAATTTTCTTCATTGGTCGCTAGGGATATTTCTTCATGATGAGGCTGCTCTAATTGAAGTGATGTGCTTGTAAATACAGCAAGGGGTATATAAAGAGTTGGGTCTGAAACTGTACCAAACTCTGAACCAGATAATCTCATAAATGTCAATACACTTAACAAGTGACTGCAACCCGCTGCAAACCTGAAATATTCTTGAGATTTGAGGGCGAGGCAGGTGACTGGAGAGACAAATGTAATGTTCCGTAAAGTCAAAAACTACTGGAAATTCAAGGTCCGTATATTTTCAAAGTGTCCACAGTTTCATATGCGTGAGCAATTCAATGCCTTTTTTTCAAATGGTGACAGACAGAGGCTACTGACAATTTCCTCAGTGTGGACAGGGTGAGGAAGAGCAAGCAAAGACAGTCCTTAAATCGATTCCAATCCCAGGGCGAGGCAAGGCAAGATGTTACCCAACTCTCGATGAGGGACTCACTGCAATGCAGCACGGGGGCACTATGACATGAATGTAGGGTTTTGGTGTCATTTTTGTGTTATAAGTAACTGAGCAAGGCAATTCTATCACAGAATAGTCCCAAATGTGATTGTTTAAAACCCCATCACATGGGATGTGGAAAAATGTGCCACACGAAATTATTGTTCTGTGTTTTAAAAAGTTAGGATACTGGCTTCAGGTTTAACAGGTTCTGTGTTGCAAGTGTGTCTAAAGACCTTCAAATGTGTGCTGAGACTCTCCCAGCAGTGGTTCAGTCGGAGTACTTCCTGCCTGGATGTCAACCACTTTGCCATGAAGCAACCTGTAGAATTAATGCTGAGGCACCTACTCTGGAAAATAGATGTCATGGAAGCATCCAGGAAATCAGCTACTCAAGTATAACCCATGTTGGTTATCAATGTTTTTTTTTTCTTAATAACAGAACTGAAATCTGTTACTGTGTGGATTCCACCCACAGATCCTTATCAAATGACTTCACTGGTGACACTTTAGGAAGAGGTAGTCCATCTCTACTGAGAAGATTAAATTGGATTTCTGAAGATGGTAGACTGGATCTTGAATATTTACTGACCCCCAACACCTGGGCTTATGATTCTTAGTGGTTTCTAGAAGCCCTGTAAAGAGAAATAATTGTCTCATGCTTCAATAGTGAGTCCGTGCATTCTGCTTGCTCCCAGATAAGATCATGGACATGGTTATGAGATGCCATATCTCGAGACAAAGGTATGCATGCCCCAGTTTATTATTATAAGATGGGCAAAGCAAGAAAAGCTGGGATAGGCTCGAAGGTTTCAGATTAGGATAATAGCAAGGGCCAAGGGTGGACTCGGTAGAGGTTGCTGAGAGGAGCTTCAGTCTGAAAGCAATACTTGGGATCCACAGAATACATACATACCTTTCAAATGGGTTCAGGGGTCAAAGGATAGGAGAATACGGTTCACCACAGGCTACCAAAGCATATACCTGTGTCATTAGGGGGAAGTGATACTTGGCAGTCACTGAGAGAATGCACAACTGAGAGCAGGGTGGCAGCCTGACCTGAATCTTTCAGGCCTAAGTTTCTACAGCAGGGAGGGAGGGGAGCAGGCGAGAGTGTGAGCACAGGGCTGCAGGGTGAGGCAGGAAAGTCCCTGTCTAGGCACCGGTGTGTCCTAAAAGAAGAGGGATATTATCACATTATCTTTCTTTCAGCGCTTTAGTGCAAGTTAGGAGATGAATGCAGGTCTGATTCTAAACTCTATGCTGCCTTCGCTCAATTATGCTTTTTCAAATATGTAATTTTACTTTTATCAGCACTATATATTTGATTTTAAAACTATACATGTTCATAAATAAAGTTTAGAAAGTAAAACATCATGTTAATAGTAAATCGACACCTCTTTTACTACCTCCAAAAAGTAATTCCCGTTAGTTTTTTGGTTTAGTTTTTTTCTAGTCTTTCCCCTGTCCATGTAAAATAAAGTTAAGATTCATTTTACACAAAATCACCCTGCATAGTGTGCCTGAGTCAGAGGACATCCTGTGGCCATTTTAGCTCTATAATCCCAATGCCCTTCTTCCCTCCATCATGTCAAAACTGACAGCTTTTTCTACTGTTGAGAGTAAGCCTTGACATTATTACTGTGGCCAGCCTCACACCAGACAGGTCATCAATCATAGAGAAGCAAAATCATTTTTCCAGAAAGGCACACAGCCCCATTCTTCTTTCCATGGGCCTTGTTTTAAAACATGGCCTCTCTATTTTTCTTCTCAAAAGCTCTATTGCTGATTCCTGTTAGAGAGACATCTGCATTTCACACCCCCTTCTCATTCTCTGCATAACCATATCCATCTGTAGCAAAGGTGACCATGGAGACTGTGCTGCGTGTTCAACCAGGGCAAACTCAAGATGATCAGCCTGCTACGTAAAACAAAATCTTGAAATAGTATTACAAAAGAGGTTTAGGGGTGACCATATGTCTAGCTTGCTCCTCAAAGATGAATCTTGCTGAAGTAGCTTGTAGAATTTTCCAGTGAAAACATCTTGGAGCATTAGACTTAAATCTGATTCCATGTTCACAGTTACAGAGAAAAGTTGATTCCATGTTCACAGTTACAGAGAAAAGAATAAGAATTAGCATTGTATAGAAGAATTCTTCATTAAAAAACATACTACGTGTTTTGATTCTATGATTAGTGATAGTAAATTTGTGCAGCTGAATGCAAAAGGGCTCCTGCTCCTGAACTCACAATAATTCCCCTAGCATCTTCTCGTATGTTACTGACTTTTTCAACTTCTCATATTTTCTCACTGGGTACTTCCACACACACTATTTCCCATCATTTAAAAATTAGCCTGTAAAGTAGTGCTACTGAGCCCCATTTAACAGCTGAAGAACATAAGCTTCTTTGAAGGACTAAAGGTTGTATTTGCAGACTTTTAGATGTTTAAGGTGCAAAAGTATCTTAAATTCCAGGAGTGAAGGGTAGTTGCTTCTTTTCCTCACTGATTTATCACTGCAGCCTATCAGAGAGTCTGACATTTTGTAGATGCTCAATAAATATTTATTGAATGAATGGAATGCTATCTGGGTCAGCCCCTTTGCCCACTGCATATGAAATTCATCTTCCTTCAGAGCATACCTAGCTTGTTTTCTGTCACTTCAGTTTTTGAAGATTCCAAGGAACACAGCATCTTTGGTGGCAACTCTTTCAATACCAAAAAAAAAAAAAAAAACAACAATCCATAAATGTTTTTAGAACATTTCCCCAACTCAAAGCATATTTAATTACCAATTACATCAGGGTGTAAATCTGAAGTCACCAAATTACCAGGTTATTATTTGAAAAAGGCCAACATCTTTGCCACATGATTTTTGTATGTAACTTAGGATTCACTTGAATCAATTAACAGGGAAAAGATACAAGTTTTTCATGGTAATTAAAATATTATTGTATCTGCTATTTAAGAATTTACCCCTTAATAATTTCAAAACATTTATGCACTTTTTGAAATAGCTATTGTGTGGACTTTCACGAGTTCTAACTTTTCAACTTCAATCCATTTTAGTTATCAATAAAGACATACAGAAGAGACTATGGTTAATAGACAAAAGGATTATTATAAAATGGAGAAAAGTGTTACTCAAAAAACAGAAATAAACAAAAGAAAGGAAAAGGAAAGAAAGAAAGGCATGCATGGCAATCAGTATTCCAAGTTTTTATAATTGCCACATTAATTAATTAAAGCTTTTGTAATTGTTTTAATACTATGCTTTTAATCATTCCCATATTCAAAACTGCAATATCTTCATAGTGGATAGTATTTCAGGAAATAATGAACACATTTTAAGAAATATTGTGCTGGGGCACCTGGGTGGCTCAGTTGGTTTAGCATCTGAGTCTTGGTTTCGGCTCAGGTCATGATCTCGTGCTTTCATGAGTTCAAGCCCTGCATCGGGCTCTGAGCTGGCAACACAGACCCTGCTTAGGATTCTCTCTCTCCCTGTCTCTCTGCCCCTCCCCTACTTGTGATGTTTCTGTCTCTCTCAAAATAAGTAAATAAACTTAAAAAAAAAGATACTGTTCTGAACACAACTAACATCCAGCTCCCCGCAGATATGACCACTTTGGTAAAATGGAGATCCCCCAAAAAGGGGTCTTCTGCTTCTCATCTGCCAACGACAGAGGAACCAAAGAGAAATATTACCTAAGGGACCTGTGTGAGGTAGAGGATTCTTGGTCCTGAAACAATTGCCCAAGGTATTTATCTGAAGCATCCAAATGCAGTGATGTAATGGGGCTAGCAAAGTCTCATTCATATAAAGTAAGAAAAGACAAAGTCCATGTCAAAAAAGTAGCAAAGATAATTCATTCTAAGGAGGCAAGTCAAGGTCATAACCTGGAAGAAGTACTTTTATGTTAGGACTCAGGAAAATTGTGAGTACTGAGAAAATAAGTGCAATTTACAATATGTGGAGTAACAGCTTCAGGACTAAGGCCAAAAAAAGCATGTATGTTGGAGGTTTATTCTTTAGTGATGCCTGATACCACTGAGAAATGGTATGAGCCAACATAAAACAGATATGAACTTATTTTTTTTCTTTTGATGACTACTCTTTAGGTTGGACTCATAATTAGTAGCAGATAATTGTGGTCTCCAAATGGCAGACTTGTCCATTGTCAATGCCTGTTTGGCTTTGTTTTGTTTTATGCAAAGATTTCACTTGTATAGAAAACAGTATTACAGATATTTCTTCAAATGCAAAGGATAGTTGGCATTTCTTGTAAAGAATCACTAAAAATCACTAAATCACTAAAAAAAAGAATAAGAGAAAAGGTTACCCTTTTCCCTTAACCCTCAAAGCAATCTGTTCTGCTTGCACTTCCCAAATTGGCCCCATACTCACACACACGGTCTTGTGGTAGTCATTCCATCAGCCTTACTGATAGACTGAAATCTTCCTCGTACAAATGCATTCCACCTTTCAAAGCCAAACTCCTCCTGAAGCCATCTCTGATTACCAGAAATAACATCACCTGCACCATTTTTCTATGAATGATAATGGGATCTGTATTTAGGAAGTAGGATTACTATACCCTGAGTTATATCTAGTAGAGTATACCTATATCATAACTAATAAGGTAAATTGGCCCCTTCTTCACTTCTCCTAGTGCCTTTCAAGAGAAGGTAAAAGTTTATTGAATCCTTTTTCATAATTCCACCAATTATCTTTCTCACTGAAGGTATGTTTTTGTGAGATTTTTAAAAGTAAATCATAAAAGTAAAAAAAAAGTAAGTCACTAAAGTAAAATTATAATGCTTTCTCTTGGGCTGTATTTGCTACATTTGCCTTTCAAATTTTCCAATGCACACACATATACACACACACTCTATATTTGGAATTATATAGTTTATTCTTCATTGAATCATGAATCAACTGCAGGGAAGGAAGAAGAAAAAAACAGGTAAAGTTTTTTCCATCCATTTTACCATATTAGTCAATTGAGGTCTTCACACTCATATAAGTTCTTATTTTAATGTCTCTTGAAAAAAAAGAGAAGCATTTGATAGCCACTAGAATTGCAGAGAAAAGCCTCCACATGGTGCTTGTCCATAACCATGCATGACAATCCTGTTCTGCACTCCTTTGCTCATCCCCTGCCTCTTTCTCATACACCAACTGAGCTCCACCTATGGAATGGATGTGTTTCAAAACAACATGCTCTTTAGAGCTCCGGACGGTTGGAAGAGCTATTTTCTCTTGCTCATCTTTTTAGACTCAGCTCAGACAATACCTCGAATAGTGTCCCTTCCAGTAACACTCTGTTCTTTCAGTTCTACCTTGTGGTCATTTATCCAGCAATCTCACCTTCCTTTGGACTATGTTCTAGCAGGTAATAACTGCTCAAAGCATTTTTGTTGACTGAATGCACAAATGAATGGATAATAAGCATCTGAATAAATCAGTGCACTTGTTTAAATGCACATACTCGTGGCCTAATATTTGGTATTGTGCTTCTAAAATGATACATAAAATCAGGCAACTGGGAAGAAAATGTGGCAACCCTCTGGGTTCTATTGTTAATTATGTTTCATTGCTTCATTCTGACAAGATAACACATTACAATATTGGGAACATCTTAATTTAATATATAATTCTGTAAATTTTTTTTATAAAAAGCAATGCTATGGGAATAGTTTCATAGCTTATGATCCTTACACTTAATATTTCTGTTACCAAATTTAAAAGTCACATCAATTTATACTTATAAACCCCTGAACACCTGGGAATACTTGATAATGAGCAGAACATACGACACACTTGGGCTCACTAATGGATTAATTTATTACTTTTGCAGACTTAAAATGTAGCAATAGGATGAAACTTTTTTTCCCTAAATGCATAATCAGCTGAGAGTGTTATTTGTCTCATTTAAATGCAAAGAACAATTCTTTTTTTGCTACCTGCTTCCTAAATCCATTAAGTAGTTAATAACATAAGGACTAATGTAAGCTTCCTTTATTTAATAGAAATAAAGAAATAGAATTTAAACTGGCGGAGCCTTCTCATAATAATGACTTCCCCCAGAGTAGCTGGATTATTCTTAGTAGAGTAGAAAAATCAAGGGATGCTCCTTTGTTAAAATATTGGAAGAAACCATTATCTAATTTTGCTTATAGTTAGCTGAGACCTCAGTCAAATCCATGGACTTCGAAGTTCTTACCCTCATCCTCCCACTACCTTCTTCCACAGACTTGGTAACTTTATGTATTTTTTAGATATTTAATGGAAATTATCATTCTGCTGGGCATCCTATTAGTGAGATTACTTTTTTCAAAACTGTGTGCAGATGTCAGAAGCTGAGTATGGATGAATCTAGAAAATTCTATTTTTATATCACTTAGACATTAGCAAGGCAAATGAACATAATCTATAGCATAATTCCTTTAAACTACCATCTACAAATGTATACTTGAGAGTCTATATGACATCCTTCTGATAGCATCATTCCTAGAGATAGCATTTTATAATTGAGGAAACTAAGATTCAGAGATATGGACTAATCTGCTCAAGATGGGAAACATCTCATGTCATTAAATCATGCTTCTGTCTCCCACAAAAACCCTTCCCCCTTGCCTCGTAGGCCATGTAAATCAAACATTAATGATCCCACCCCAGGCTGCTTCTCCAGCCCTACCCTCACACTCACTCTACAATTCCAACGCCTCAACTTGCATGCACACTCGGGTGAACCCTGGAAAGCATATCTTTTCTGACATAATATCGCCAATAGAGGCAGTCCTACAGATATTTTTATATTTATGTGTTGTTTCATCATACTCTACCCTGATTATTGCAGTTATTTGTTTACTTGCCCATCTTCCCCCAAATGACTATACACAACTTAATAAAAAGATTATGCTTAATTTCTTTTTATATTATAGATTCTGGGCCAGTTTCTGGCACAGAGAGAGCATTTGATTAAATAAAGGAAAACTATACAACTGCATGGATTTTTGAAGTTTTATGCAATGTGGTCTCTATTACTGGTAGTTCTTTCTATCTTGGATTCCTTCTTCCTTCTCATTGTTCATTGAGAAAGGTCTTAGCAATAAAAAGGAAAAAGGAGTTTTTGAGTTGGAAATTCTTGGTCTGGAAGGAATTGAAATATAAAATATTAGATCTGATATTACAAAGAGTCAGAGTCCACCCACAGTTTGGTATGTTAAAGATTTTCTAGGAAGGGAAGAGATGGAAGAAAGCCAAAAAGCCTAGGAAGTGACCTTCAGAAAGAAATATGTACACTGCTTCTGCATATCATACACTTCTCATTATACACACTGTTCTGGTTAGAGGAAGTGAGACAGGTTCCCCAAACAGAGCTGTCTTGAGCTTCCTAAGTATAGGCCCTGGAGGCACCAAGATCACAGAACAGTCCATGCCCATTGCTCTCCCAACCTCAGCTTCACACTGAAGGATAGGATGCCTACAGATTCCAGACAGATGTGCCTCAGATGTGCCAGGTAGGAAGAGCTACACAGACCAGTTTTTTCCCCACACACCTGATAGGCACAGTCAACAGAGAGCTTGTCATCAATGAACTATGAAGTTGGGAAGACTACAGGATGCAGCAATGACCTCTGTGGACTGCAAACATCATGGTAATTAGGAGACCTCAGCAGATGCCAGCATGGATAAGTAAGGGTACAGAGGATTCACCCAAGCCACAACCTCAGCCCTCTTCCAACTGTACCAATGCCTGGGCCCTGTGTGAGCCAAGCCTCTTTCCAGAGCTTCGACACAAACCTCAGGGAATGTGATTCTACCTTTCTCCAACCCAATGGAACTCACAAAAGAAAATCAGGAAAGTGAAATAAAATAGACACCATAGCTTACCTTTTATGAAGGCTTAATCTAGGCAGTCATTCCTCTGCGCACTTTACACATCTTAATTCATTAAAAACCTAGAGCAATTTTATGAAAATCTATAGCTATTCCCACGTCAGAGATGAAACTGAGGCACATAGAGGTTAACTAGGTTCCTCAACCTGTAACCAACAATGCTGGGATTCAAATCCAGGTTTCAAATATTTACTCTTTGAGCCCACTACACAAATGGCCTTTTATACATAGCCACTCCATATTCTGTAGACTGACATTTGTTACTGCTACAAAACTAAGAAGCTGATTGATTAACTAATTGTATTGCAAAATTAGATGCAATTGCCCTGAGCTCAATATCACCATGTTATCCATAAATTTTACTCTATTTAAAATTTTTTTCTCTTTTAAATTGGTATTTCTTGCCCTTGAAAAGAATTGGAATATAAAATAAGGTAATTTGTATGGTAACAAAACAAAATATTTAAGCAGCTAGGTGCAAAGAAATTTTCAACAAATGTAGTGGGATTTCCAGCTGTTAAGTACTTATTATTGAAATGTTCTTGCTATGAGCATTTCATATTATTAAACCAAACAATTTTACTTAGTCAGTGTCAAATCAGCTTGAGTTTTGTTTTCAGTAATTTTCCTTTTCTTCATGTTAAGAGATGGATGGTAAGTCCTAGATAAAAGGTTCAAGGCCATATGAGATTTAAGTAATGACATTTTCCCCCTTGTTCAAATTGAGCCCTAAGAGGAAATTCATTTGCTCATTGTAGGGACTAAATTGTGACAACAGCTCATGAGGGTCCAGAAATGTCACTCAAAGATATGAGTAAGAGGAGTGAATTGTGTGATAGCTGTTGACCTCATCACTCCCGAAGGTTACATAACTGCAGAAGCCAAATTCTCCTCTAGATCAACTTCATCTTTTCCTTCCAGCACTAGCATTCAATGGCCCCTTTCTTAAACTGCTTCTCTTCAGTGGGAACTTGCAGCATCCTCCATAGATGTGTATAGATGATCTTCCCTGATTTCTCTGATGTTCCTTTTGACCATACTACTACCACTTTCCTTCTCCCTTACTCTGGTTCAACCACCCTTACCTCCTTGTAACTCTTCTAACCTGGGAGCATTCTTCTTCCTTAGAGCCACAGACTGTCTGCTGATTCTGTCTTAATGCTTTTCTTCCAGATATCAACATGACTCAATCTCTCACCTCCTTTCAATTCTAATGGCTTTTTATCAGAGATCATATTATATAAAAACAGCATTTCAGATCTCCCTCACCCTACTTTTCTTTACTCCTTAGAATTTATTACCATACGAAGTATTATCATATCTCTTTGGTAATTTTCTATTTCCCTTTCTGCCCCAAAGTAGAATGTAAAGTTCCATGAGGGAAGGGCTTCACCTGTGTATTAGCTCTCTAGGGCAGCTATAACAAGGTACCACAAACAGGGTGTCTTAAACAATAGAAGTCACTGTCTCACAGTTTTGGAGGCTAGAAGTCCAGGATCAGGGTGATGGTGTGGTAAGTTCCTTCTAACGGCTGAGAAGGAGAATCTGTTCATGCCTTCCTGTTAGCTTCTTGTGGTTCACTGGCAATTTCTGACCTTCTTTAGCTTATGGATGCATCACCCCAATCTCTGCCTTCAGCTATTCATGATATTCTATGTGCATGTCTGTGTCCAAATTTCCCTTTATAAGGCCATTTTTGTCATACTGGATTAGGGCCCACAATTGGGATCTTACTTTAACTTGATTACCTCTGTAAAGACTTAATCTCCAAATGAGTTCAAATCGAAGAGTTAGGACTTCAATGTATGAATCTTGGGGACACAACTCAATCCATAACAACCCTATATATGCAATTCTTCTTACAAGTATGTATTGCCTTATCTTTATATGGTATATGCATATATATGTACACACAGTTGTCATCATCATCATCACCATCATCATCATCTTGACATTATTCTAATGATATTCAATTCCTGCTAGTTGGTCTGCTTTTTTTCAAGTAGAGAATCATCTACCTTTGAATTTTTAGAAGTTCTTCATTAACACTAAACAGGGGTGCCTAGTTGGCTAATTTAAACTTTTGACTCTGATTCTTGATTTTGGCTCAGGTCATGATCTCACAGTTCTGAGATTGAGTCCCATGTCAGGCTCTGCACTGACAGTGTGGAGCCTGCTTGGGATTCTCTCTCTCTCTCTCTCTCTCTCTCTCTCTCTCTCTCTCAAAAATGAATAAATACGAAAAATCTCCACAAACATTAAACAGCCTTTCTCTTCTAATTCCACTTCATAATGAAGAATCATCATCATTCAGGAATCCTTCAAAGTGAGCTCTATTTATTTCATACAAATGCATTTTGATAGATCTTTGGAAGGCAAGAGCATCATCTGCTTTAATTCCCCAAATTTAAGAATGCTGAAATTGAATATTTTCTTTTCATTTTGGGCTGTATTAACTTCTTTTTTGGGCGTCAAGTCTCTTTCCTTCTGCATCTTGTGACACGCTTACCTGCTGTTCTCTTTCTTCTGTTGTAACCACAATCCATTGGTTAGAATAAGTCTTATTAATCATCTCCTCAGTCCAGAGTCATTCAGATCTTAGTGGGTTCTGCCACATAACTGAACAAAAAGTGATTTTCAATTCTCTAAGTTGTTCTAATCCCACACAGGAAACAAGATAAAAATGTTAGGAGAAAATTCATTTTTCTAGGGGTAATGACGAAGTTTAGAACAACTAGGAAGTGTCTCCCAACTGTGAAGTGTTGACCATCTGTATTAGAATCAGCCAAAGTGCATGCTAAAAATGCAAATTCTATGAGCTGTATTCTTAATAAACTCCCAGGTTTCTTCTTTCTTATGGATGTTAAATTCTCAGTGTGTATATGCATGGGTGCATGTATTCATGGTAGCATAAAAGTTTAGGTACATTAATATTATTTCTCAGTACTTTATGTGGTTGGCTTTCATAGAAACATTCAAGATGGCTAAAACAGAATCTACTATGTTGTGTTTTTCTCATTTCAAGCATTTCTTTTTTTTTCCTTTTGCTAAAATATTTACACTCTTCCATGTCAATTTCTCTCTTTCTTCTTTCAATTTTTTTCTCCTGCATATGGCAAAGACGTGAGACAAATCATACATTTCCTTATTCTTTTATTGCTTTTACCTTTTCCCAGTGTATCCATTTCCCCAATTTCTGTCCTTCTATCACATATCTATTAGAATTTTAAAATATGTTTATTTACTTCTTTTGAAAGAGAAAGCATATGTGAATGGGGTGAGGCAGAAAGAGAGGGAGAGAGAGAATACCAAATAGGCTCCATGCTGTCAGCACACAGCTCAATGTGGGGCTCAAACTCATGAACCGTGAGATCATGACCTGAGCCAAGATCAAGAGTCGGCTGCTTAATGGAATGAGCCACCCAGGTGCCCCTTGTATTTATTAGAGTTTTTAACATCCATGCTCTTTTTTTTTGCCTACTCAGGAAGGTTTTAATTCTCCTTTGTGCCTTACATGTCTAAGCACATACTGACATCTTATTTCAACATCACAACTTATTTCATAGATCAGCAATTCACCATTTTTAATCATTTTACAGGGAATCATTTGGAGATTAAATCATTTGGAGGAGAAATCATTTGGACTCATCAGGAAGACATTTATTGAATAGGAAAGTCCCAGTGGACTAATGTCGGTTCGTGGCAGTAGGAACAATGATGCAGCTCCATCACCTTAATTTTATTTTCTGGAGTGAAAGGAAGAAGATCACCTATGAAGCCATGGTGCATGGCTTCTGCATGAAGCACTACCATTAGTGTGTCTAAAACTCAAACAAGCCTGTATCATTTGCAGCTTTTAAAATTTCCCACCTGTGTTTTGGAAATCCGATTACTAAATGCAACAGACTGTTATTTAACACTGCCTTAATTAACCCCTTGTTATTTTTAGGGGGAAACAATTGCTTTATCTTGCAAAATATGTCTCAATTGGCGTTTTAGTTATTCTATCATAAATACAGTTCCTTATTCTAAATGGGGATTGCAGAGTCTGTTTGGATCATAGGAGATAAAACTATTTGCAGTATTATGTTACAGGTTGTTGAACTTATTAATAGACAGAATTACATCTTCAGATTGTTTTGCCATTTTCTATATGAGAACTTGAATCTTGATGAGCATAAGTGATTGTCTAAGATGACATAACTGATAAATAATAGTGTGAATTTAAACTCAAGTTTGTGATTCCAAATATAAATAACTCATGTATCAGAAGCATTAAATTACTTTAGTGATGGCAAGGTCAGAACTCAAACCCAGTCTTCGGTCTCCAGAGACAGCACTTTTCCCAACACAGGTCTCTGACACCCAAGGACCTCTTTATATTTGGATGAATACACTGTGTAGCAGGGCTATGTCAATAGAGGCTAAACGTGAGTCCATCACTGTATAGAATGGACTTTAATTAGAAAGAGACACGTAAGGAAATGTTTTTGAAGCAAACAAATGAGGCACATAAAAAGAGTCACTTACCAGAACTTATTAGCCAACTAGCTTGCTTTTATAATTTCTGCCACTGTCTGTGATTTATTTTACTTCCATAATATGTAAAAATTGCACCTAAACTCTCAGTTATTTATGGTACTGATGGTCTGTGTCCTTATATATCTCTCTCTACAAATCTCTTCAACTATGACAAAAAAATATATTGGAGGTTTTCATTAAAATATATAATTGTATTATACCAAACATTTTTTAATCCAATGTGTTTTACTTTTTATATTTAGTTGCTCTGTACATTGTTTTATATTGGTTAATGACTGGTTATCATCTTGATAAATTATGGTTTTATCTTTACTTAATGTACCTCTTTATCTTGCTTCATCGCATTCAACTTACTTAACACCTCACCTCTCACTAATACTGCAACTCTTCTTTAACTTCATGCTCTCTTTTTTCTAAAAAATGTATTTGACCAGTAGCTCTTCCCCATCCCTTTATTTTCTACCTTCAGTTATCGTTAAAATATTTCCTTGAAATAGCATATAGTTGCACTTTGCTTTCTCACCTAATCTCTCTCCTTCAATGGGAAAATTCGGTGGTTCATATTTATTTTAATAACTAATATGTTAAAGCCTACTTTGACCTGTCTTATACTTACCATTTATTTTATATTGAGATTTTCTTTTTTAATGAGTGCTTCCACAAATATGTTTCAGAGTGTACTTTTCTAGATTCTTGGGATTTATCAGTGAATAAAGCAGAAAAATAATCCCGATGAGGCAAAGATGGAGCTTTGTGTTCATCAAAACCATCAAATTTTCCTCTTGGTCACACAGTAAGACTATATTTCCCAGCAACCCTTGCAGCTAACTAAGCAGAGCCATGCTGCTGAGTTCTGGCTAATGTAAAACAAGGAATATATTCCAGTTCCTGACTTGTTTCAAACAATTCTCTGACAGCTCTAGGGGAGGAACTGCTATATGGGTTCTGAGTTCCTAAATGGGTTCCTGATCTGCTCCATGACCACGTGGAGGCCAGAACTCTTCCCCACTCCTGTCAACAATCTCAATGTTTGACGCTCATGAGAGAAACCTTTTCTTCTGTGGCAAGCAGCAGCAATTTTGATTCACTTTGCCCTATGTGATTGTTTTCTGTGTCAGTGTAGCTAGGCTATGGTACCCAGTTACTTAATCAAACACTAATCTAGGTGTTGCTGTGAAGGTATCTTGTAGATGAAGTGAACAGCTACTCTCGGTTAACTTTAAATAAAGGAGATTTTCCTTAATGAAAAGATGAGCCTTATCCTACCAGCAGTTAAAGGTCTTAAGACCAAAACCTGAGATTTTCCAGAGAAGTAAAAATCCTTCTTCAAGACTGCGGCATTAACTCCTGAGGGAATTCCCAATCTGCCACCTGCCCTACAGATTTTAGACTTGCAAGCTCCAATGATCACGGGAGCCAATTCCCTAAAATAAATCATATATATATACATATATGATTAATATTACATACATATTTATGTCAATTATATGGAAACAGAAGAAACAAACAGAACCCCCAGGAGATTATATATAATAATATATTATAGAATTATTATATTATTATATGTAGTAATATAGAATAGACAATTTCTGATTACTTCTAAATACTTATGTGATCTTCAACTGTCACGTTTTAGTTTTATTTTTTAATTTTTAAGTAATCTCTCTACCCACCACAGGGCTCAAGCCTACAACCCTGAGATCAAGACTGCATGCTCTATTGAATGAGCCAGCCAGGCACCCCTTTAACCCTTACTTTGTAAGCTGACTACAGATAGAGGATCAACCAGAGGACGCTAAGACCTTGTGGGTAACACACACACACACACACACACACACACACACACACACCCTCTTGGTCCTATTTGTCTGCAGAACATTGACTGATGCAGATTTTGGTACAGGAGTGGGTTACTAGTTTCTTAGAACAGCTGTAACAAATTATTATAAACCCAGTGGCTTAAAACAATAAAAATTGTTTTTTCTCAGTTCTAGGGGCTAGAAGTCCAAAATCAAGGTGTCCAAAGGGGCCATGCTCCCTACAAAATTTCTAGGGAAGACTCCTTCCTTGCCTCTTCTAGTTTCTGGGCTGCTGCCACAAATCCTTGGTATTCCTTGGCTTGTGGCAGCATAACTCCAACCTTTGCCTCCATTATCATCTGGACTTCTTCCCTGTGTCTCCTTTGTGTCTTCAAATCTCTCTTTTCTAGGAGGATGCAAGTCAGTGGCCTTAGGGTCTACCCTAATCCTGCACGGTCTCATCTTAACTTGATCACATCTGCAAAGATCCTATATTTAAATACGGCTACATTCACAGATATCACGGCATCCACATGTCTTTTTAGGAAACACAGTTCAATCCATAATAACATAGCCATTAACATACTTTGATTAATACAGAACTAGGTACCAGGCAGAAGTGATAAACACTAATTTCAGGCTTGTTCCTATATACTTAAGTAATCCTCAACCCTCACCATTTTAAACTGGCTAGAAGTAAAGGATCCAACAGAGGACACTCAGGCACTGTGTGAAACAGAGAAGCCTTAATGACATAGAGAAAAGTAAACCCTTGATCTGTTAATCCACTGAGATTTACAGTAGTTAGAATATCCTCTTTAGTAACTCTGGCTTTGTGCCTTTCACATTCTGAAAGAGCAAGATAAAAGGAAAACAAAAGAAATAAGTAAATTATATACTGCCCCTTATTAAATCCAAAACACTACTGATTGCAAATGCTGACATAATTTAAGCTCCCAATTATATGATCTGTTATTAAGAAATATTCACATTTTAGAGATGTTTCAGTTTATATTTAAAAACATGTATATGTAAAGTGTATTAGAGTGGATGAACTAGGCATGTGTTACAGTGTGGTAAGTGCTACAGGAAAAAATAGGAAAAGAGGGAGCAGGATGATCTAGGTGGGGTGGGGAGGGGGTTACAATCATAACAGACCACCAAGGTGCCTCAGTATGGGTACAACCTGAAGGAAGTCAGGGATATAGCTCTGAAGGCATCTGAGGGAAAATTCTGCCTTTGTCATGTGTTGGCCAGTTTTCTGCAGTTACTTTCTGACCCTTTACGGAAAGATGTGCCAACCCTGTTATGCATTAATACGGTACTCCAGTTAGTAAACTTGTTTTTCATATGCATATGGGTTAATGACTCTGATATTCTTTATGCGTATATTAGAATTAAACAAATAGGTAAATATGTTATGGATAACAACAACTGAGTTTTTCATTGATGGAAAAAGAAGTTATGTATAAAGAAATTGGGAAGGCTACAGAAATCAGTATGAACTCGAGTATTATTTTTTTTATATTTTTAAATGTTTATTTATTTTTGACAGAGAGAGAGAGCATGAGCAAGGGAGGGGCAGAGAGAGGAAGACACAGAATCTGAAGTAGGCTCCAGCTCCGGAATGTGAAGTAGGCTGATAGCTCAGAGCCTGATGTGGGGCTCCATCCCATGAGCTGTAAGATCATGACTTTGGCCAGAGACAGATGCTTAACCAACTAAGCCACTCAGGTACCCCTGAACTTAAGATTTTTAATCTATAAATATAGGTAGGAATAAATAAGCATAGAGTAGTGTTTAGAAAGATGCTCAATACATTTTAAAAATATTTATCAGTGAGTTGTAGGATTTGGAGTGATATTTAATACTTTTGTCTTTTTACATATTTATGTATGTATTTCATATACATACATATTTATGGCTTTTTACATATATATGATTAAAATTCACAATAACCATATGGCATTTTATAAAAACAATAAAGACATTTAAAATTTTACAACTATAATTTAAAATGGGAAGAAGACTGGGGTGCCTGGGTGGCTCAGTTGGTTAAGCGTCCAACTTTAGCTCACATTGTGATCTCGTAATTCGTAGGTTTGAGCCCCGTGCCTGGCTCTGTGCTGACAGCTGCTTCAGATCCTGTGTCTCCCTCTCTCTACCCCTCCCTGGCTCATGCTTTGTCTCTTTCTGTCTCTTGAAAACAAATTTTACGTGGGAAGAAGACCTATAAGAGAGTTTTGAAAGAGAAAAGAAAGGAACCATATTATTAATACCTCTATTTTTATACACACAGTAGAAAAAAGTCTAGAAGGAGAAAAGCTTATTTAGAATTTATCTCTTGGTGGTGTGATTATTGATAATCTTTTTACGTTTTTCTTTATTTTCCAAATTTCATACAATGAATACATATTGAGATGACAAGCAGAAAATGCTATTAAAAATCTTTAATCTGCTTTTATCTTGTGGTCTCATTGCAGTAGAAGTTAAACATATGCCACCAAGCTTCTAAGCTACAAAAAAATGCCAGTTTATTAAACAGTTATTTTCCTGACCCTGTATTTTTTACTAGCTGAAATATATCTACTTATTCCTGTTCTAAGACAATAGGTAATCTTCTCAGAGATCATACTATAGATTTGACTAATTACAACTCAAACTTCAAATACAGTATTTGTTAATAGAAATCCTAATACAAATTTCACTTTGGATGAGCTCAGCTATTAGGCAGAACATTAAGAACGTAAAAGGGAATGTTAACATTTTTATTCAGAGATTAAACGCATGTAGTGTTGCGGTGTTAATGAAATAAATATTTGTAAATGTTTTTAATCACTTTTTCTCTTTTAAAGCTTTGTATGAAAAACAAATTAGTGATCAGATATGTAGTAAGATGTGACAGGTTTTATATTTCAACACAATTTTCCATTTGCTACCAATTTCTCTAAATTTGGGTTGAGCATGAATCTGTCACCAAGAAATAAACCAAAGCTCCTTTACTCTCATTTCAATATAAAGAGATAGGTGTCTCTTGTTACATACTATGAGATGTTTTAAAATGTCCTCTTTAAATATCATCAGGAATGCTGCAAAAGCTCTTCTTTCTGTCTCTGCAGAACCTCCCTGAGGAAACACACATTACCAAGTGTATATCTGGACATTCCTGTATATATGAAATCTAGTCAGGTTCTGTCATCTTCTGTTTCTATGAAGAGTAAAATGAGGGAAGAAAACGCCCAGATCTGCGTGGCTTTGCAATGCTGGGCAAAATGCTTAATCATTCAGAGCCAAGACTTTAACCCTGATATTCTGATTCCAGGTCACACCCTGTTTTTTTTTTAAGTTTATTTATTGAGGGGTGGGGGGCGGGAGGGAGAGAATCCCGAGCAGGATCCTTACTTGTGACCACAGAGACTGATGTGGGGTTTGAACTCATGTACTGTGAGATCATTACCTGAGCCAAAACCAAGAGCTGGATTGCTTAACTGATTGAGCCACCCTGCAGCCCCAACCTTCTTATTTTTAAAACTCCTCATTCTGTTTCGTTTGATAATATCCAAATATTTCATATTCTTCTATACTCAATTCAAAGCCTACATTTTAAATATGGAAGTTGAAAAGAAATGGAAATGGAATACACGGAATATGAATATGGACCATGTCAACTTGGAATGTGCTAATTCCATTCAGGGACAATCCAGGTATATAAAAGTTCCTGTGTTCAGCTGCCTGGGAGTGAGGCCATTATATAAGCATAGGGCACACTTAAGCAAGGGGACTGGAAGTTGTCTTTTGAACATCTTTGCACAATTGTACATCAAGACCATATTTTACTGTGATACGGGTAATGTTTCTAACTGTGTGTGAAATATTCTTTCTAACTGTGACTGCCAAGGATGGCTCCCAGGAAAGCAGATGAAAATGACACTATGGTGAAGGAGTCCAAGTTCCAGAACAAAATGTCTTCCTGAGAAAAAGTGACAGCTTCTTTCTCCTGCTGCAAATCCTTCTTAATGACGTAACACACACATTTTAAAAAAATAATTAACACCTCAATATGAAGGAGGATCTTACAGAAGATAGACACAATAGTTTGAAACTACCAGAGGGGAACTTCAAAACATAGCAGTGTCTCTAAATGTATTTTCAACATGAGCAGGGCTACAAAGGTGGGGCCTAGGAGAAAAAATGGCCAAGTCAATAAGAGGGATACTGAGTAGGGGCAGTTAGGAGGAAATGAATGCTCAGCATCTCCTAACCACCCTGCCCATCTCATCCCTTTAGACTGGTTAAGCAACAAGTGAGTTTCTTTTCAGGTAGAAGTGAGCATGGACATCTGACCAGAGGAGCATGGCAGCATCTTGGGTGGTTGATGATATTCAGGAGGGGTGAAGACCATCCATACAGAGAAGGCTAGGCTATTCATGATGCTTCTCTTGCTCTCTTAACTTTCACTTTTTTATTAAGTTCAATGACCCTGTTTTATGCCTGTGGTTTTCTTCAAATGCCAAAAGATTCTTGGCTGTTTGTATTTGTAATTCACTGTTACTCTTCCTGTGACACTTAATGGAGAGTGGTGACCTGAGGGGCCAGCAATTGTCTCCATGAGACTACCCGTTGAGACCAAGGTGGGAAAAAGAAAAAGGCCAAAGGTGAGAAGAAGACTCAGTGTAAGTTTCACCAGTAAACAACTTAGTAATTTAAAGTTCTTTCTGCCATAAGCCTGAATTGTTCCAAGACTAAGGATAGATAAACACATCAGTGGGCTCAGTTTTTAGGCATGGGCAGGGCTGACCCCAGTAAAGAAAGCATAGCCTGAGAGCCAAGTCCTCTCCTTCAGGACAGTATAGCTTTTACTCTCTAAATAAAAATATACAATGCTGTAATAATAATGGATGATCTGGGCATGGTAGACCCAGGGCTACAGAACTACCAATTTGTACTCACTGATCTATGCCTTCTTTAAAAAAAAGTGCAGAATATCACACAAAGGAACAAAGTAATTGCCTTTATTATTTTTCACAACCTGGCTTCACCTCCATTCTCCAGTGTGAAGCGGATTGAAAGACAGGAATATTAAATCAGCTATATTTTTTCTCTTGTCAGTCCTCAATCTTCCAAAAAATACACTCATATTTCTGCCACGCACTCCTTCCAAATGACTTAATTTAAAAAAACTGGAAGAGCTAAGAGATAGAAAATGGGATATCTTGAAGAATCTTACCATATGTGTGCCAGGGCACATAATATTATAAGAGTCAGCGAGATGTTATGGCCAGGGTATGGCAAGGATAACTGCAGTGGGGGACCAGTAGGCTGGGAAGCCTTTGGACGTGGAATTAGACTTGCCTGCTGTCTTGGGATTGGTGTGGGGGTTTCCACTGCAGCTGCTGTGGATGGGAAGCTATCCAGGAGGGCAGGTGGAACATGGGTTCCAGCAAGTGGAGTGTGATTAGGAAACTGGTGGGAGGCCAGGCTACCAGTTGGCCTCAGACAAGTCCAAACAGGTGGCAAGATGGAATATAGTTAGGAGCACCAGTATTTAGAGATCCGGGCAGGCAGGCAATGCTAGTGGCATCTGTCAGTGGGCAACAGTACCCTGCTCAGGTCTGGGTCAGGATTAAGACTCCCTTCTTTTTCTAGGGTTAATGGGAGGAAAATAGCACTTCAAGTCTATAATAACTATGCAGAATGCTCTCTAGATCTGTTCAAGTTCCATATTAAAAAGAGAGAGTGAGGATAGCTGAGATTTATAGATAATAATTGAATGAAGGGTGCAGTACATATCTATAAAATATTAGCATTAGATACATTTTTGTCTTCTTTGTTTTGTTTTGTTTCCTGCCTTTCTTACCTCAACATTAGCATAAAAGGTTAAAGCCTAGGGGCACCTGGGTGGCTCATTCGGTTGAGGTTGAGTGTCCGACTTCAGCTTAGGTCATGATCTCATGGTTTGTGAGTTCGAGCCCTGCATCGCGCTCTGTGCTAAGAGCCTGGAGCCTGCTTCAGAGTCTATATCTCCCTCTCTCTCTCTCTGCCCCCTTCCTGCTCGTGCTGTATCTCTTTCTCTCTCAAAAATAAATAAACATTAAAAATAAACTTTAAAAAAAAGGTTAAAGTCTAAGCACAGTTTTAGAATGAAGAGCATCTTCTTTCAAATCAAATGATATCATTGCAGTCCAAGTATTCCAGCTACTAGAGTTGTAGTGAAATACATTCACCCCAGGTCAGTGGAGAGAGCCTTGACAAGGAAGCCAGGGAACAGGGAAAAAGGTCTCTTTGGATTTGGTGCTGAGCACAGGCTGTGATTTGCTTTGTGAGAAGGTTATAAGGTTGTAAGGCCATTGTAACGTGGACTTTGATGCAACCTCTTTGTACCCACAGGCTAATGAGAACTGAGATGTTCAACACACACACACACACACACACACACACACACACACAATTACATACATTTTAATTTCTGTCTTGTCTTAAAAGTATGTCTCTAGCACTTTCTCACATCATGAAATATACTTTCCAAATGTACAATTTTATCATGGTAGAATAATAGTCCATTATATGGCTACAGTTATTTATATAAAAAAACCCTCTCATGGCACATTTTTGTAAGAGTTGATATCATAAATAACTATTAATGTTATTAGCCCTTCCATATAAATCAATGACCACATTTCCATTTCCCAGCATGGGGTTATTGAATCATGGATATAAACTCCTTTAATATTACCATATATGAATATTGTTATAAGTCGCCCATTTGCTTTCCGACTATGACTGACATAGTCAGTTGGTACGCCTATGCCAGTTGGTACGCCTATGACTGACAGCACCTAGAGGAGAATTAATTTTCAACAGGGTTTAAGGGAAACAGGGTGCTTGGGCAACTCAGCAATGAGGTAGAAGGATATTTAGGCTGAAATGATTTCAGTTTTGAGTTTGAGACCTTGGCTCAAGATTCTAGTTGAGGCATTGCCAAGAAAGTCTTTGTAGTCAGACTAGCTCTCCCTAGATCAGGCTAAAAGAGGGTCAGAGCATCTGTATCTTGGGCAGGGCCAATTTTTAAAAGAATTTAGTTTAGTTTAATTTAGTTTTTTAGTTTAGTTTAGTTTAGTTTTTACATCCTCAATATTAGTGATCCAAATTTACATAGAATAGAATGTTCCTTATGAATCACTCCAGCATCTGTTCCTATTAATGCATTACAAAGGGAGAAAATAGGGACTGTCAGGCAACATCCAAGAGGCAAGCCGTTCTGGACATTGATTGGAAAAGAAAATAATTTGGGTACCCACACGTGCATATAGATCCCCTCTTAAAGAAAATCATGACATTAGTAATCTCAACTCATCCCAGGGAGGTATAGAGTGTACAGGGTACATGAGGCTTTTGAACAGCAATGTTGGTTCCAGTCCTGGTTACACATCATTCCGTCTGCATGACCTTGGGCAAATCACTTCTCTCAGAGAGACTTCTCTCATTCTGATGGTAATAACTTCTGAACAGAGTTAGTACATAAGGTATGCTAAAAAATGAACTCTGTATTCTATAAGATGCTATGTACATTAAGATGCCTTCCATTATTATTTCTAATTAAATCATTATCTGGACACTGATGTGGAGAGCAGTTCACTTCAAGTGGAGGTGATGTCTTTTTGGTTGTTTTTCCTTATAGGCTATATGGATCTGCAGTCTTGAGTTCAGATCTGCCTATTAGTTAAATAGGCTTCTTGCTTACCTAAAATGTTGTTAAATCCCTTGGCTCAGGGATGCTTAGTGGGACCTGGCTAGCTCATTTAAGACCTAATGCTTGGATGTGGTCTCCATGGCCTCACGATCTTAGTAAGTGACCAGGTTAACTAAGCATACAGCTTAGAGCAAAGTTAGCAACCTCCAAATCTCTCAGTGGGGGCAGGGATATAAATGTAAGTCTCAGGCTAGACGTAAAGACAGAAAAATAAGGAATGGGTCCTATGCTAACATAACACAGGGCATTCAAATTCTCTTTATTTACAAAACTCTTCCACTCAAACAGAGTATGTCAACAGGCAGAGTCATCCCAGGGACCCACCCATTTGCAACTTCTGACAGATTTGAATACAAATGAGGATTCCTTCTTCCATAGCCTTGTTCTGACTTTTCCTGTCTTCTAATCTGAACCATACCATAGCTTTAGGGACCCAGCCTTCACATGACAGTTTGCTTAAATGGGTCCCTTCAACTCTGTTTACATGGTAGGAATTGCTTTAACTTTCGTGACAACATGAATAAGTAGGCACAAACAGATTTGGAACCAAAATATAGCTTCAATTGAGGCTTTGCAACTTCAATACATCCTCATGTGCATTGTCTTTTTCTCATAATCATCTATAAATGGATAATATTATATCTGTACGTAAAGAAACTACATTGAATAAATAAAATAGGCTCTCTATCTGACTTGGAGCCAAGCAAGGATTTTAACTTAGAACGTCTAACTCCAAATTTTGTACTCCTTCTCAACTATCATGCTGTCAATTTTCTGTGTACCTTGAAGTCTAGGTCACAAATATGTTGAGACTTATTCTGTGATTTCCACTGAAATTAAATATTGAGCCATTGTCCTGAGAGGGGAGAAATACTTTATTATTTTGGTTAAAGCTTAATATTCTAGACCTCGTGGTTTTCTACACTGTTTTGGACAGCTCCAGTTCTAGTAGATGTTAATGGAAATTACAAGAGAAAGGAGTCTGTAGACAAAGAAGGTTAAGAAATCTTGAGTACTGATACAAAGTTTTTTAATATAGGATTATTCTCAGTTTCTAGTACTTTCATGTGACATATGGCTCTCCAAAGGATAGAGGTTCTAGTTTCTATCTCACCTACAACTCAAAAACAAGTCATGTGCTAAAATTGGAAAAATATCTTGTTAACATTAATGCCACCTTAAATTTTGATCAAAGATCACCATCAGATAATACGGAACATGGTTCTCTGATATGAAATGCAAGCACATTTGTGGGATTGTGGATGAGGGCTTGGTTTTATTTATGGCTAACTGCCTTCACTTGTGCACCCACAGGTGAATCTCTCATTGGTTGGGCATAGTGATCACCCATTGCCTATAATTTGGCACAACCTAATAGACAAAACAACCAAAATGCAGCTTTTGACTAGCTTTGACACTAGGATAATTTATTAACTTGTAATTAGTCTAATCTGTCAACGTTATTAATTCAGTCAGTGTTAGCTATAATCATACATACACACTAAAGTATTTCAAGGTATCAATCTCTAAGTTACTATCTAGACTCCAAAATATAATCCAATCCAATTCGTCTTATCCATTTACCAGACCGGTCTTCCATCAGCTGTTTCTTTACTTTTCAAACCATGACTGAAATACCTCTCATAGTTCCTGAGTCCTTACCACATAGACACTGGACGCTTTAACTTCGCTTTAAGGACTATCTTAATTAGCCTCCACTTTATCTGCTCAGCTTTATACTCTACTATGCCTCAAAATATCTGATCAGTCAAGCTGGTCTCATTGCTAGGCATCTTTAAAGTTTTGATTATGTTCTTCCCCCAACCTGGGATCCAATGTCTTCTTTTCTCCGATCATACAAATCCCGAATGAAACATCTCTGACCAATTCAGACCTAGTCTGGCAGGTAAGAAAATGGTAATTCAAATTAGTTCAATGATTTGTTCAAGGTCAAAGACCTGATATATGGCAAAGGAAAGGTGCAGAGCTCCAAAATCTTGCTCTAGCTATCAGGTCCACCTTTTAAAAAGTCACTGAAGGGGCACCTGGGTGGTCAGTCTGTTAAGTGTCTGACCTCGGCTCAGGTCATGATCTCACTTGTTAGTTAGAGCCCTGCATTGGGCTCTGTGCTGACAGCCTGAGCCTGCTTCAGATTCTGTGTCTCCCTTTCTCTCTGCACCTCCCTTGCTCATGCTCTGTCTCTCTCTCTCAAAATAAACAAACATTAAAAAAACTTTTTTAAAGTCACTTACGTTGTAATCAGTGAAAACTACATGAGAATTTCTAGCAGTACAGGCCATCAAAGAACTGTATATCAAAGGCAAGGAAAAAATACAGTCTGAAATCCTATTATCAGGGAAATCATGAACACATGCTTAAAACCCAAAGTCTGTGCTTAAAACCCAAAGTCTGTGGCACACTCAAACTTCAAAGAAAAAAGTGCCTTATAAAATTTACTAAAAAAAAAAATCTCATTTTCTCTGTAGAACTATACCTGAGGGTAAATGTTCATCTACAGGGAGAACTGTTTATCAAATGTATTCCTTGTCATGTTTTGTAGAGTGTTAATGCCTTTCACTTCCCATCAAATACTTGGCATAGCAGCTGCACGACTGTCATCTGAAGAGACAAGGAAGAACCTGGGTTATGCTGGCATATGATTTAATTTTATTCCTTTGTCAGTCAAATTTTGCATCTGTTTTTCCCTTAGATAACTGCTCACAATCTTATTTTGCAGCCCTCTACAACTTTTCATGATTTGTAAAATTCACATATCAGTGAAGTGAAAAATCTTACCTGTGATTAAAAAAAATGGAGTGATGGTAACGTTCAAACAAATGTTTGTAACTTATATTAGAATATTCACCTTGGTATAACTGCGTAAGTTACTATAACGTCATGTCTGCTCTAGGTACTAACAACTAGGTGAAAAACCCATACAGTTGCTCTAAAGACAGGAAAAGAGAGTACCCAGAAAGGCAGATGAGGTATGGTCACTCTACCACCAGGGAACCTAGGACATGTGGCTTAATCTCTGGCTTGTTTCCCAATCCTTAAAATGGATTTAAGATGGATTTGACATCTAAGAAGTTTCCTGTTGCATTCTTTTCTCATGCTATAATTAGGCAGGTGCAGTAGTAAAAAATGTCAGAAAACACTAATGAGTACACATCTCTTAGTTGTTTCTGTCTTTCTGGATGGGAGATGAACTTGGTACCTTCCTAGCGGGATTTTTTTTTTCATTATCAAATACATTTCATAAAAGCTTCCTTCTTTAATGTCATATTTGCACTGGCCAAGGTTTTGGGTAGGCTGATCCCTCACATGGCTGTACTAATCATCCTGGCCAACTGTGGTTGGTTTTGAGACATTTTATTTTAGAAGATAGCCAGACTTCTCTTTACCAAGGTAACAGAGTCCCAGGGAAACTGTTTGGAAATACTCTTTTACAGGGGAGCAGGCAAACAAGTGCTCTTCATCAGTGCAACTGAATCTAAAACACCCTTTAAAAAACTCATGGAAAGAATTTTAAGAAGCTCAAAGAACACATGTGAAAATATTAATAGTGGCTGTCATTGCACGGTGACACGATTGGGAACATATTGAGTTTATAATGACATACTTAAATTCAATGAAACAAAGGGGCTCCCATAAAATGACTTTTAATATGAAAATATGAACTATATTTTTGATTTATCTTGTTAAAATTGAGTCTGGGAGATTATTTGCAAACCTCTTCTATCTCTGCTTCAAGTGAATTAACTTATTGTTATGGTTTCAGGGCAACGTCAAAGTGATTTATGAAAGCTGTTTTGAATTTTTGTTTTTAAATCTTTCAAAGCATCAGGAATGCAGAATTATCACAGATACAGAAAATTAGTTACTATTAAAATTTTTAAATCTGCATTTTGTTTCTCTTTAGTTGGGCAATGGGTATACAGATACTCATTGGAACAATGGGTATATGGGTGTTTTCTATGCCTTTTGTGTGTCAAAATAATAAATATTTTGGAGAATCACATTTAAAATCAAATCAAATCCACACTCTGCTTCAAAACAAAGATTTCCTTTCCTTTCTGCAATCCCTAAAATACCTTACAGGGTTTTTCCTTGGGCACCTTCTCCTAACTGGAGCTGAAAGATGCTGACCAAGTAGGCCTGGGTTACTCTGCCTTCCCAGGAGTTGCTCGGGGTCAGGTCCTCACTTACTATGAGAAACCCTTGCCTCTGACTGCCAAGGCTATACTGTCTGCAACTGAGTGAAAGGTAAGGCATATTCGTCTTTGTGGTGCTTTCTAATACCTAGATCCTGACACAGCTTGCTGGAAAGGGCTGCACGCCCTCTTTCTTGCTTGTCCACACTCACAAATGTCTTAACAGAAACTCCCACACATTTTAAATGAAGAGTATGAAACCACATTAGAAAATACTCAAGCAGCTTGTTGCACGAACAAAGTTTCAGTGCTGGGAGTGGTCAGGCTCTGAGTCTAGGCAGAGTCTTACTGCTAATTCATTAACAACTTAGGGCCAGTCACTCCTCCTTTGAAACTCAGTTTCCTTTCATGTTAAGTGAGGGCATAGGCTAGCTGATTGCAGTACCCTTCATGTTATACTGTCTATGATTATGAGTTCCTAAGACTTGAAGAAACTTGGAATTTAAAAATTTAATTTAAATATATAAATGCAAAAATATTCAATTTCAGTAAACTGTTGAACAAATCCTACCCTTTCTTATCCTTTTCCATTTAGATTTCCTGAGCATAAAGCTTATTCTATGATTCAATACAATAAGCTAAAATATCTCCAAAGTGGCAATCAAGCTGCAAACATCTAGACCACATAATGTATGCTAAATACATGAATTGGATTTTCTTTTTAAATAAATAAGCAGAAATCCATTCCATTGCACATTAGCATATAATATATAGGAAGTAAGCAGTTTTACAGCCTGGACCACACATAATGGTGTTTTTTTTTCACATATAATAGGCGCATCTTTATAACATTTAATTATATGTTACATGATAACAATTGCTACACAATACCTATTACCTTTCTCTTGCCCCATTACATAAACAAACAGATATGGAACTTGATCTGATGACATGTTTTGAGTATTAACTTGCCTGCACTTTGATCTCTGTGATTGAAAATTTCTTCTTTGGAGTAATGTAGATTTGGAGCAAAGTAAGTGCTATCTAGACTGAATGTTTATTTCCCCCTAAAATTCATACGCTAAATCCTAACACCTAATGCAGTGGTATTAAAAGATGTGGCCTTGAGATGTGTTTAGGCCATGAAGGCAGAGCCCTCATAAATGGGATTACCACCCTTATGAAAGAGACATAAGACAATTCCCTTGCTCTTTGTGTTATGTGAGGACACAGAGAAAAGAAGGCTATCTTTGAGCTAGGGAGCAAGCTCTCATCAGACACCAAATCTGCTGATGCCTTGATCTTGGACTTCTCAGCTTCTAGAACTGTAAGAAATAAATCTGTTGCCTATAAGCGGCTTGTCTACAGTATCTTTGTTAGAGCAGCCTGAATGGACTAAGACAGTCGGAAGATGGAGAAGTCTTCCCTTGCAGTCCAATTAAGAGCTTCTACAGGCCGGCCTTCCTCTTGGGTGGGATGGCAGCCCTCAGAAACCTGCCTGGGACAGCTATGTTCATAAATTCCATGACTTATCCGATCATCCTATTTTATTTTAATGTTTGTGAGTCAACTACCTGATTCCTGGGAAGCAAACTTGAGGTTTGTAGAGGATATACAGAGAGTGCACTTGAGAACCATACGTGAAAGAAATAGGGCAAGCAAAACTGCACCAAGGCAGACATTTATATAAAATGCATCACAGATCTAAATGTAAGAACTGAAACTATAAAACTCTTAGAAAACCCATAGGAGTAAATTTATTAAAAAAAATTAATGTTCATTCATTTTTGAGAGAGAGTGAGAGAGACAGAGCAAAGCTGGGGAGGGGTAGAGAGAGAGAGTGGGAGACACAGAATCTGAAGCAGGCTCCAGGCTCTGAGCTGTCGGCACAGAGCCTGATGTGGGGCTCGAACCCACGAGCCCAGCTGTGAGCTCATGACCTGAGACAAAGTTGGACACTTAACCAACTGAGGCACCCATGCACCCCCCATAGGAGTAAATATGGGAGTAAATCTTGGGTTAGGCAATGGTTTTTTTGTTGTGACACCAAAAGCATGAGTGACAAGAGAAAAAAGATAGATCAAAATTAAATATGTTTGCCCTTCCAAAACATAACTAAGAAAGTAAAAAGACAAGCCAAAGAAAGGCTGAAAATACTTGTAAATCATATAAATGATAAGGGACTTGTCTGCAGAATGTTTAAAGAACTCCTACAATTCAATAATGAAGACCCCAATTTAAAATTGCACAAACGATTTAAACAGATGTTTCTTCATAGAAGATACACAAATGAAGATATACAATAAGCACAGGGAAAGAATGCTCAATATCATTAGTTGTTAAGGAAATGCAAATCAAAGCCCCAATGAGACACTACTTCATACACACTAGTATAGCTGGAATCAGAAAGACAGATAATAGCCAGTGTTGATGAGGGTTTGGCAGAGTGGGGACCCTCAGACATTGCTAGTGACAATGTAAAATGATACGGCTCTTCCAGAAAACATTTAATAGTACCTCGAGATACTAAATGTAGAGCTAGCATATAATCTGGCAGTCTTATGTCTGAGTATGTAGAAGGAGAAAACTGAAAGGAAATGTGTTCACAAAACTGTACACAGTATGTTCAAGGCAGCCATATCATTGATTGTAGCCAAAACCAGAAAACAATCCAAATATTCATCAATTGATGAAAAGACAAACAAAATGTGGCACTTCCATACAAGGAATATTACTTGGCAATGAAAAAAATAAGATGGTGATACACATGACACTATGGAGGAAACTTGAAGACAATATGCTAAGTGAAAGAAGCCAGACATGGAAGGCACATGTTGCATGATTCCATATGTGGTAAATACCCAGAATAGGCAAATCTATAAATAGACTAGTGGTTGCCAGAGACTGGGGGGAGGGATGAATGGGGAGAATGAGTTTTGTTTGTTGGTTGGTTTGGGTTTGTTTTTGAAGAGGGTGATGAAAAAGTTCTGGAAGTTGACAGTGGCATGACTTGGTGAATACACTAAAAAATATTAAATTTCACACTTTAGGGGAGTGTATTTTGTATTATGTGAATTATGTCAATATGTAAATAACAGAAGAACTGAGCATAAGGATTGACTGAATGATAATGCAGTTGTAACGAAGACCTCAGCCAAGTTCTCAGGTTGCTCTGAAGATAGAATTGTTCTGAGATGAGACGAGAAGGCTGGGTCCCTGCATCCATCAGCTGCAGGACTACAGCTGACTCCTCTGGCAGTGTTCCTCAGCCAAAGACAATTTTTGGAGAGGTCTTCAGCTGCCAGCCATCAGCAGACATAATGTCCCCTAATGTGGAGGACATGATGGTACACATACTGTCCACATATCATCAAGTCTCCCTCACTACTCTGTCAGCTAGAGAAGCCCAAGAACCAAATCCAGCATATTCACCATAACATTCAGGTGTTTTGTACCTGGTTAAATATGTTAAATGAGTGAATGGTATTTCTTTGGTTTGTTCCCACATCGGGATCCCATATCCCTGCCCTGAAAACCTGCTCCTGCTATGCTCTGAGAGTTTCTCTAAACCTTACAAACCGCTGCCTTACTCTTGAAAAGGCCAGACTGCATGGATGCTCACTTCCTCATTTCAGTGCTTTTAAGTCCTCTGAGCTACCACTCTTTCAAGGTACCAGAGAAACTCTATTTGTTCTTATCCTCCAGTCCACAGTTGAGATTACTTTAAGGAAGGTTTTACTAGTCATGTCTCTCAGAGGATCAAAATACACCAGAATGACAGTTTATTATGAAAATCCGAGTGTCAGAAGAGTAAGCACAAACAAATATTCAGAGGATCTCTCTGGCAAAGGCAGGAAAAGTGAAGGGAAAACTAACATTCATGAGGCTCATGCTATGTACTAGGCACATACATTGCCAAGCCAGCCCGAGAACCCCATTATACAGTTGAAATTACTGAGGATCAGGGAGATTAAATGGCTTATGCAAACTTCCATGACTAGTGTGAAGCCTAGGGATGTAAAGCAAAGGAAAGAGGCCCTTGGAGCCACTGCGGTGAGGCTGGGGTTTGCAGGGAAGCAGATTCCCAGAAAGGACTGTGGTCAAATTGCAGTTGTCCTGGTTCCCTGTGGCCCCAAATCCTAATTGAGCTATCCAAAGTCCAGGTCAGGTTAGTGAGGGGACAGCTGGACTGACTTTCACAAACCCAGGTGAAGCATGACAGAGAGCCCTGTAAAACACTGGTCTCCTCACCACACTCCAGGCTGGATTCCACATCAGATCTCTGCTGATATAACCAGAGCACATGCCTCTCATTTCTAGGGCTCAACAGTCCATAGATCACCTCAGCCGGCCACAGGTCACTTCCCAAATCTCACCTGCAATGTGCCTACAAACCAACTCTATATGGCATGTTCTGACCCAATGAATCCTCTGAGAAATCAAGGTGGGAGCAGGGCAGAGAACGGTGAAACATGTGCAGTTTTGTGGCAGATCTGGGATGCTTACGCACTGGCTTCACTCTGCCATCTCTGCTGGACTGCTGCTCAGGCTGCTGCACCGTGGCCTAGCCTGACTGGTCCACTAGGTCAGGTCTAACCTTCCCTATTCCTGAGCCCACCTCATGTTGGACATGCTATCTTTCCATAACTGTGCCCTGGGTCCATTTGGATTTAGACTTCTGGACTAATCTGGACTAGTCTGGATAGATAACTTGGGGTGCTGAATCAAGGCCCCCTGTCATTTCTGGGCATGTCTTGGTGACTTTCTATTATAAGCCCAGATCATCCTAGTCCCTGTGAGGGACAGCTGTCTCTACCAGTTCTGTGACTTCTCACAAGGCCCTAAAACCCTTTATGTTTGGTCCTGCAGATCTCCATGGACTCATGTGTACAGGGAAACCAAAGCCAGAGCTATGGTTTTGGAATCCCAGATCTGCCTCTCACAAGCCTATTTGGTGAGAAGGAAAGAAAGCGCCATTCATTCTTTTTACCAAGTTTCAGAAAAGCAATTGGATGAAAAAGGGAAGCAGAAGGAGCTAGTATACAATGTCAGCCTTCATATTTATTTTGTCATATTTTAGCCTTGCTACACTGATGACCATAAGTTGTTAAAGTCTTCATTTCTGAAGGGGAAAACATCGGAAAGTTAAAAAAAACTTTACCTTCCCAGTTCTCTGCAGATATTGAATGTGTTATTGCAATTCTCAGACTCTCAAATTTGCATTCTGTGCACTCTGCAGGGCTGGATTTCTAAACAAGCCTATGCATCAGTATCACCTGCTATGCTTACTAAGTATATACATTTCCAGGATTATTCCTCAACACAAATTCAGCAAGTCTTGGAGGGAGCTTAGGAGTCTGTGACCTTTTTATCAAGTATGGAGAACACTTCACCTAACCAGACCATGCCAGTGTCCCTTACCCTCTTGGTGACAGAGCTTCATAATTCAGAAGTTGTTTCTAAATCCTGAGAGCAGGGGCAAGATGATATTAGAAATAGTGTGCAGGATGAATAGGAGATGTAAGAAATCAGACCCCTTCAGAGAATCTCTCCAGCATGGAGTTAAGAGGAAATGAGATCTTACACTTATGGGAGAGTGGTAGGGCTGGAAAGGGGGTAGGAGGGATATGGATCCTGTAGAGGACAGAGGACAAGAAATGGGGAGGAGGGCAGCTAGTCCATGTCTCCTTTGCTCAGGTAAGTTCTGGGCTCATCAAGACTGCGATGGTGCTTGAAATACGATTAGGTCATGACACAAAGAATGGAAAAGGACTAAGAAATAAATGCCTTACTTGAATAAAACAGTAGAATTGGAGCTGTTTTTAAAATTTTCTCACTCTTTGAAAGCATTGAAAATTGCTTCTATTCTTAAACATTCATTGAAAAACTGTTTTTGATATTGTGGCTAACCAAGAACCGGAGCAAAACAATAGCACAAAGCTAAACGGAAGCAAGGGAAGACTCTTCTTATTTTATCATCTTGATCCATTCTCTAATGAGAAACCAAAGAAAAAGATGAAAAGAAAGGTCACCTTTTATTTAGGTGAAAGAAATACATGCTGATAGGTGATGTTCTGAACTACTTAATTAAATGAACTCAAATCTGGAATCATCAGCACTCAGAAATAGCTTGTTTCTTACAACAAGCAGACACCAAGCAACAGATAGTGGAGGATACCTAACTGATGGTATATCTTCTCTCCCAGATGTTATTAATATAATCCAGATGCTTTAAAGAACTTTGATTCAGATGAAGAAGCAATTACAATTGATTAGGGAAAAATTTGGGGGCTACAGTTAAACATGAACTTGCCTGTATATCCTGCTAGATAAGTTCTGAATATAAACTTTCAGGTCTTAGACAACAGGAAGCAGATGATATAAATATAAAACACATCTCAGGTATAAAATGTGCAGGGACACCATCATGAGGCACTTGCACTCTCATTTAAGGACAAAAGCCCAAATTTCAATGATGAAGAGAAGGGAAAGGGAAGTAGAAGAAAATAGCTAAAGTTTATTAAGATTCTAATATACGTCAGACACTGTGATGGATTTTATCTCATCTAGTCCTCAAAGCAGTGCTGAGAACAGATATTCACAGATGGTGCATCTAAGCCTCAATTTGTACCCTGTTCCTACTGGAAAGCAATAACTGATAAATCAAGATTCTAAGCCATTCATTTGATGTTAAGTGAGATCTGCTCTTCAAATAGAACCATTCCACTTTTCTCTCTGCTCTTCAAAACTCTCCTCAATTTTACCACTCACCTTATTACTCTGAAAGCCATGCCCTAACTAGACTGATGATATCCTGCGTACATTTCTGGAACTGCCCCACCTTTGTTCACTGAATTTCTCCACCTTTCCAGGTTTGGTTCGGTACATCCTTCCCTTAGATGTCCTCCCAGGGTCTTGCTGCCTTCAAGTGCTCCCTCCTCCACATCCACGGATGGCCCTTTTCACTAAGGACCTCATTTGCCAGTTACCGTATGTGACCTCAGCCCTGGGAAATACACTTCCATTCTACTTTCTATTTTCTAAATGTTGCCATTCCTGGGGATACCAGCATGTAATGCTAGTATAAGGTCTTACATAATTTTTTCCTTCCTACATAACTCAGTACAGAACACAGAGTAAAATGTTTTTCATTATTAGCACAAGCAACCATAATTACAATAATTACCTTAGGATTTAAAAAATGCCTTCATCCTGTCGTCTCAATTATTTTAATATATCACCTCATTAAATACTCATAAGAACCCTGGATAAATTATTATAGTTTAATGTAATTATTATATTATAATAGATATTATTTCCTTCATGTTACTTTTAAGGAAACAAAGGATCAGAGAGGCTGTAATAGTTGGCACAACTAGTTAGGAACTTATACCTGTCTCTGATGCCTCACTTAGGGTTATCACTCCACACATGTGGATGAATGAGTAAATGTATAAGCTAGAATTCAAATTAGGCCATCTAACTCCAAACTTTCTACCACACCATTAAGGATGATTTATTTGACAGTATATGCTTGTTTATGTTTTCCTCATAAAGTCTTATTCTAGTGTAGTTTACATAGCTTGGGCTTTGCAGCAGCTCACAATAAATTTCAGTGAATACCAAACTCATTAGCTGAGCCAGAGAGAGAAAACAATAGCTAGCTTAATTTTAATAGGACTAAATTCTCCATTAATGATAATAAAAAAATTACTGGTGACTTCAAACATGTCTGAGCTTGAAAGATTGGCAATCTGAATGATCCTAATTACAACAGATTTCTTAATTATGCTTTTAAAAACTTTTGATAAAGGCATTGTCATGATTACTTAAGGGCAAAAAAAAAAAGATCATGGAAATATATATATACTTTCTTCAAAGTAAACTAATGACATCTGATTAGAGCAGGTCAACAGCAGTTTCTGTCCAAAGAAGAAAATGAGTTTCAAATAAATGTGTACCAACAATGAAGCATATTTAACATCTAGAGCACTAAGTTGGTCTAAAGGAAGCAGGCTTTTCTAAAGGGTAGGTGGGTCAGGACAAAGCAGGATGAGGTGAAAGAGGAAAGTAGGAGTTGTATAGATTCCCCTTCAGCAACGTTCAGATAGAGCTATCCAGGCCAGGAACACACACACACACACACACACACACACACACACACACACACACACACACACCAATGGCTAGAGAATATTAATTTGAAGCTTTATGAAGGGAAAAAAATGAAAGAGTCCCTATAAAATACAACATATGCACATAAATATGATTTAAAATAATTGATGGGGCACTTGGGTGGCTCACTTAATTGGTTAAGCATCCGACTCTTGATTTTAGCTCAGGTCATGCGCTGACGATGTGGAGGCTGCTTGGAATTCTATCCCTCTCTTTCCCTGCTCCTCCCATGCTTGCTTGCTCTCTCTTGAAATAAATAAATTAAAAATTAAAAAATTGGAATCAAGAGTTGTGCGTCAGGTCTGGTCTCAGTATGTAGACTTTTCTTGAGAAGGAACTAGTGAAGAGCTATAACTCAAATGTCTAAAAAAGAAGATAAATTAGGCCATCTTGTCTGGTTTCCCTTTCACAGGGATCCTGTCCTACACTGTCTTGTTTCTCCTGGGGATGCATTGCCTTCTCCCAGGGCCCTTTTTACTCGTCATAAATGGTCCTTACTCTTTGAATGTTAACACAGCTCTGTCTTCCTAACCTGAGCAAGCTAGGTCTACAGTAGTTCTTCTCAGGGATCAGCCCTGCTCTGCTTCCAGGAGAGCATCCTGTGTGTGCCGAGGCACAGAGTGGAGCAAAGGAGAGGTTCTTAAAGCTGTTCAGTGGGGAAGTCTGTTCATATTGGAAGTCCCAGGAAACAGACCTCTGGATGGGTGGTACCCTGAACTTCCGGTTTACTATCCTGGTCCTCTTTCTTAGCAAGAGCAAGTCTGTTCATCTCAGTTTAATTCATTTTCACCCAACGTTGTGGGACATAAATCTTCATTCTTCCTGGATGACATTAAGGGTTCAGGTTTAAGTGAATCAAACTTGGGTCAATTTGAGCACAATATGTGGAAGTAGAGGTAATGGAAAGAGGGAAAAAGGTCTATATAAAAGATGGAAGCAAAGAGTTTCAAAGACCCTCTTGATCCAGAAGGGGCTATTACTTGTAAAGCCATTCATGGAATTGTTAAATTAATGGGGAAGAGACAAAAGCACAATACAAGACCCAAAGCTGGGGCAATCTTCTCATCAGTATGGAAAAAGGGAAAAGATTTGGTATTTAAAATCAAACCTGATGCAATTGCTTCCATTCCATAAAACAGCACATTTCCATTCAGGAAAATACTTTGTTACTTTTCAGCAGAGGGGGGTCTTCATTTGTGAAACTAGATAGTCTGCCTTCCAAAATGGTACACTCTTTTCAGGGCTGGTCTGGGAGAATAAGGACTGCACTGAAGAGATTACATTTATCTACATGTTACAGTAAGAAGAATATTGAGATTTCTAGGGCAAAGAGAATGAAATTCAAATGCTCAGGGCATCAAAAGGAGCAGGAAGAGGGTTCCAGCCACATAGGGGCAGGCAGAGAGCACAACAGAAAAGTCAGAAACAGTGAAAGTTTTGGTTGGAGGTTAGAAAGTACACACACACACACACACAATTAAGAAAAATGTCGTCTTTAATTGTAACTTTTTTGTTACAGTAATATGTTATATGAACGCCACTATCTCCTCAAAACTTTGTAATCCTTTTGGCAAATGGTGGGGAAATCAATGAAGGGGAGTCATGTAAGGTAGGATGCAAGGGGAGGGGCTGAGTTCAAATAGATTGGAAATAAAGCAAGAAGCACCTGGGCATTTTACTGAAGCTCAGAGGAAAGCGTGATGAACTTCTTCAAAATGTTATAGCAATTAAGAAACAAAAATTCAAAACCATAGTATGACTGAAGCCAACAACTCATTTACATGGGTTTTGTAAGACTCTTAATTAAATCAGGAGGAAAAGGATAACCATGATGTACAATCTTAGAGCAATGATAATAAAAATCCTTATCTATAAACAGATCAGTAAGGTGAGTTTGATCTTTTGCTCCAGCACTTATTAGCTGTGTGATTTGTAAGACTTTATGTTACTCTTCTGTGACTTGCTACCTCTCTGTAAAATGGGTAAAGGCATAAACACCACACTACAGAATTGCCAGGATCCAAGGAGGCGGCGCATGTAAAGTGATTAGCAGACAGCCAGCCATGATAGTGCTCCTAAGTATTCACTATGATCTAAACAGGCTTCTTGAAACGAAAGAAATGAAATATATATATGAAATGGTTTTGTAAAGTTTAAGGAAATATACCTGTGTTCTTGTGTATTAATATGAAGTAGAAATGTAAAAGAATAGAAAAAAATAGAAAATAAAATTCCTGAATATTTGGTCCTAAAACTCAGAAGATAATTCTCTTTCAGGCTTTTACAGGGTGAGATGTTTCCTCATGAGTCAGAAGCATCCGTAGCCCATCAACTTTAATGGCATCAAGAAAGCACTGAAATATTTAGCATAAAGAGCCAGAAATTTCCAGCTTGTCTTCTTAAACCCTCCTCATTAGGAATATTCTTGAAGGAGTTCTATGTGGCCTCTAATTCTTATAATATATATTAGTTATTTACTAATAATGATAGTAATTAATATTATTTATAAAATTAATTCTAGAACATTTTTTCAGTTCTACTCTTTAATATCTTAAAGGATGCTCATTTTATTTTGTATAACAGTATAATTATAATTTACAATATTCTGTGAATTAGTATGTTTGCCAAAGTTTATCCACTTAAAAGACCTATTTTATTTATTTATTTATTTATTTATTATTTTTTACTTTATTCTCTCTCTCAGAGAGAGAGAGTGTGTGTGAGTGGGGAAGAGGGGCAGAGGGGCAGAGGAAGGGAGAGAGGGAGGGAGGGGGAGAGAGGGAGGGGGGAGGGAGGGAGAGGTCCTTAAGCAGGCTTCATGACCTGGGATCATCATCTGAGCCAAAATCAAAAGTTGGACACTTACCTGACTAAGCCACCCACCCAGGTGGCCCAAAAAGATCAGCTTGAAAGCTACGTATTGATATGATTGAAAGCCATTTGGCTATGAATGCTTGGTACGAAATGCCTTCATCTGCTACAATTTAATTATATTACAAATTACATCAAAGGAGATCCTGATAAGACTATATAGAGGATAGTGAGCAATCATTTGGCATGAAAAGATCATTCCTAGGAGTAAACCTTGCCACCTGCACGGAGTACTAGTTTCTTATGGTACTAGATGGCAGACCTATGTGATTCCATGTGTCTGGGACTGGGTAGTCCCTCACTGGGCCAGATGCCATTTCCCATCTCCCTCAAAAGCTCTGTTCCTTTGTCACAATATGTGTGTGTGTGTGCATTTCAAGTTATATTTCAGATATAGCTTTGAGCTCTACTGTCCAAAGTTGCTGTAAAAACTAAAATTTGGTTTGGAAAAGATTGGCAAAATACAGAATCTCTAAAAAGGATTTGTTAGTGACTTCTATGATTTTCCACCATAAAAGCTCTTAGCGTGATCAGATCTAGGAGGCAAGAGAATGGATTTGAATGAGATTATGCCATAAGAGACAACACATGTAATTGACAAATACTTTCAGGGAATGTACCAGATAATACAAATAAATTTCTTTGTTCTCAAGATGATCATGCTATGGAGGAAAAGTCTTATCCAAGGAAGCAACTATAACACTATAATGCAATGTGCTGAGGATTGTAAAAGAGGTATGAGTAATGTACTTCATGTTTCTATTTATTAACCTCCATACATTGACTAACCCATGAAACAACTTATAAACTTTTTGGATCTAAAAGCTCATTCTGTGGTCTGCCTTTAGTGATATGAACACAGGTCTGAGTGATTGGTGCTTGCTGATAAATTCTTCAAGTCCTTGCAACTTTCTTTTGCATCACATGTAGGACAACATGTCAAGATGTAAAATCTTAGCTTACATTTTAATTTTCTGACGGTTTTATAGATGTTTCTTCATTGCTTTTGTTTTTTACTGTTGCAGAGGAGAATTTCAAATCTAGTCTGATTTCTCTTCTTTCAAAATGAACTATTTTTGGTCTTAGCAGCATTAAATTAAGCTCCCTAGTTTTGCTTTGAGATTTAAAAATTTACAAGGGAATGAAAATCTATATGTTAGTTTCTGCTTAGTAGTTTTACCTACTTATTATAGTAAGCCTCCTTGCCCTTAAAAGTCTTTATAGTTGGAAGATTTTCTTTTGTTACTGATTCTAATCATTCATCTCCCCCTGGGCCAGCTTTACAAGAATTTCCATGGCCTGAGTTTGGTGTCACGCATGGACTCTTATATTCACTTTATCTCCTGAGACATCTGTTCTGCATCCTGAGTATGTTTTTTTTTTTTTTTTAGATTCACCTTTTGGTTCTCTGATTTGATTTTTTGCAATGCTGATTCTGCTTTTTTCCATACACAGTAAAAATATTATTTTTATTTTCCTACATTTTATTATATCATTAAGCAAAATCAATGATTTTTCATCTAATATAGTATTAAAAGAAAAAATACCTCATCCTAATATTTGACTTTATGTCATATAAAATATATTTCAAATAAGATTTTATTCTGAACTCAAGCATCTTCATCATCAATTTTTTTCTAATAAATTATCTTAAAAAATCTCATCTTTAAATTTAGGTTGATAATATTCAGTATTATAATCAACAGTGTATGTGCCTTTCTTTTCTTTTTTTTAAATATAATTTATTGTCAAGTTAGCTAACATACAGTGTATACAGTGTGCTCTTGGCTTTGGGAGATAATTCTCATGACTCATTGCTTACATATAACAGTCAGTGCTCATCCCAACAAGTGCCCTCCTCAATGCCCATAACCTATTTTTCCCTCTCCTTCCCCACCTATTAACCCTTAGTTTGTTCCCTATATTTAAGAAACTCTTATGCTTTACTTCCCTCTCTGGTTGAAATTATTTTTCCCCTTCCCTTCTTCCATGGTCTTCTGTTAAGTTTCTCAAGTTCCACATATGAGTGAAAACAGATGATATCTGTCTTTCTCTGACTAACTTATTTTACTTAGCATAATACCCTCCAGTTCCATCCACATTGTTGCAAATGGCAAGATTTCATTCTTTCTCACTGCCAAGTAGTATTCCATTGTATATATAAACCACATCTTCTTTATCTATTCATCAGTTGATGGACATTTGGGCTTCTTCCATAATTTGGCTATTGTTGATAGCACTGCTATAAACATTGGGGTGCATGTGCCCCTATAAATCGGCACTCCTGTTTCCTTTGTATAAATTCCTAGTAGTGCTATTGCTGGGTCGTAGGGTAAGTCTATGTTTATTTCTTTGAGGAACCTCCACACTGTTTTCCAGAGCGGCTGCACCAGGTGCATTCCCACTAAAAGTAAAAGAGGGTTGCCATTTCTCCACATCTTTGCCAGCATCTGTAGTTTCCTGAGCGGTTTATTTTAGCCACTCTGACCAGTGTGAGGTAGTATCTCAATGTGGTTTTGATTTGTATTTCCCTGATGATGAGTGATGTTGAGCATGGTCTCATGTGTCTGTTGGCCATCTGGATGTCTTCTTTGGAAAAGTGTCTATTCATGTTTTCTGCCCACTTCTCCACTGGATTATTTGTTTTTTTGGTGTTGAGTTTGGTAAGTTCCTTATAGATTTTGGATACTAAGCTTTTGTTTGATATGTCATTTGCAAATATCTTCTCCCATTCCTCAGTTGCCTTTTAGTTTTGTTGATTGTTTCCTTTGCTGTGCAGAAGCTTTTTATCTTGATGAGGTTCCAATGGTTCATATTTTGCTTTTATTTCCCTTGCCTTCGGAGACGTGTTGAGTAAGAAGTTGCTGTGGCTTAGGTCAACAAGGTTGTTGCCTCTTTTCTCCTCTAGGGTTTTGATGGTTTCCTTTCTCACATTTAGGTCTTTCATCCATTTTGAGTTTATTTGTGCATATAGTGTAAGAAAGTGGTCCAGTTTCATTCTTCTGCATGTAGCTGTCGAGTTCTCCCAGAATTCTTTGCTTTTCAAAGTATGGTGCTGGTACAGTGTGTATCAACATCAACTGGGAGCTTGTAAGAAATGCAACATCATAGACTCTCACCCAGAACTACTGAATCAAAATCTACAGAAATGCCAGGTAATACATATTCACATTACGTATTTGAGAAAAACCTGGTCAAGTTGGGAGTCGTCTGAGCCAGCTGTGATATCAGGATAGATGCCAACCCCTAAGCTAGGTGACAAGTTTTTAAATTTTCTTTCTCTAAGGTGTGGATTGGGGAAAACATGCTTGTCAAACTCTAATGTGACCAAAAACTACACAAACTTCATCCCATGAATTGCTGTACAAGTTACTTTAATCATCTATCATGGTTTTCTTCTCTAACACATGGATGAAGACAGACAAGGCAATCTAACTCTGAACATTTCAAAGCCAGCCCAGTGGAGCACTACTGGTTAATGCAACCCCATGGCAGAAAGTGGGGGCAGAGCTGTGCAGGAAGGGCTTGTATCAATCTAGGCAGGTGCTGAGATGCAGGCCAATTAATTTTCACAGTTTTATTTCATTTTATCTCTAAAGGTTCAGTTAATTTAGAGGCCACTGCTTTTACTGTCAATGTGAAATAAAGATATTAGATGGGCTTACCCAGACATGTGCAGGCCAAACTGAGGTATTCACAATAGTTCCTTCTGCTTGTCATTTTCATTCTTAAATTGTTTTATAAGTACTACAGCGACATCTGATAGGAAGATGGCTCTAAGCCCACTGGTTCATTCTTCCACTTCCCCAGAATTCTACCACCGTAGGAAAAACAAAAACTTACTACAACTCCAAAAGCTTTAGGTTTTTACAAGCCTATCTTTTTAAAAAGACAACACATTTCATCGGTGTATGCAGTTGATCCTCGAACAACATGGGTTTGAACTGTCCAGGTCCACTTATATGCAAATTTTTTTAAAGAGTTGACAGCAAAACCCACAACCCATTTGTTTACAACTGCCCACCTCAGTCTCTTGGGACCAAACCCAAGGTTACTGGCACCAAGGTAGTACCCGCTGCCTTCTGAGTACCCTGGGAGGCCTCTCAAGGCAGTCAGCATCCCCTAGGGTGCCCTGACCAGGCAGGGCTGCAAGTTCCCTGTGTGATGGCAGGGTTGTCAGGTGTAGCCCTCAGGGCTGGTGGGCAGGAGGCTGGGCTAAAGCAAAGGAAGTTCCCAGACCGTAGGGGTAATGGGTAGGGATAGTGCTGCTCAGGGAGCTCCACACCCCTGCCCTCCAAATCCTCCCCACCAGGCTCCAGGGCTGTACCAATGTGGCTGGAGGCCTTGGGCTCCTTCTGGGCTGGATGTACACTGTACTCCACAGCAAGGCTCAGACCCCATGGCTTCCCGGAGGCCCACACACTCACGTGGGGCTGCAGCTTCCCTTGACATTGGGCAGGTGGTGCACCTCCAGGCACAAAATATGTGTTAATCAACTGTTTATGACATCCATAAGGCTTATGTCAACAGTAGGCAATAAGTTATTCAATTTTTGAGGAATCAAAAGTTATAGGTGGATTTTCAACTGCGTGGGTATTGGCACCCCCAAGTCCCCAACCGTTCAAGGGTCAACTGTAATTACTTTCCATCTACTTACAAGTACACACTCAATGGCTGTAACTATTTAATAGACACTGACATAGGTCCTGGGTATACGGCAGTAAATAAACAGATAAAAATTTCTTCCCTCAAAGAGCTTATAATCTAGTGAAAATATACAGGCACTATAAAAATAATCACGGAAAGATGGTAATAAATCATGAGGAACTGGAGATCACCAGGTATTTGCATATATCGAAGCTCAGGAGAACGCGATTGCTATTTTGTAAAAGGTACTTGAAGGAGCCCACAATTAAAAAGTGAATTTCAGCAGACGTGAGGGAAGTGTAATGTCTAAATGGACAGCAGAGCGAGTAGAGGACACTCAAGGACCCCACGCCATGGTAGGGCAATGGAGTATTTCATTTGAAAAACTCATAACCCTAAAGATCAAAATGTTATTTATGCCTATAAAAATCATATATCAAGTCTTGTTGTTTGTGGCTCCAAATTATCTTTTATATCTCCCTGTCCACCCTCCTAATTCATGCCCTCAACATCTTTTGCTGGAACGATAGCAGTAGCTTCTTTACTGCTCTGTTTGTCTTTAGTTGTATATAAACCAAGTTCAGCCTCAAGCAAAATGTACTCATGCAACATCTCCGCCTAAAGTTTTTCCAAAATATCCACATGGAGAAAAACAACATTGGAGTTCCAACACACACTCATTCACAAAAATTAATTCCAAATGGATTGGATACCTAAATTTAAAAAGCAGATGTTTAAAACTTTTCAAAGAATATAGAGCAGAACATATCTATTCACCTAAGCTAGGGTTGCTTTCCTTAAATAAGACATGAAATAACACAAAGAAAAGAGGGAGAGTCTGACAACCCTAACTGTAGTCCAATTACAAACTTCTGTTTATCAAAAGTAATCAATAAAATGAACCATAAACTGGGAAAATAATTTGCAATACACATAATTGACAAAGAATTAGCATCTAGAATATGAAAAGACCACCAATAAATCAATAAGAAAAACTTGCAAAAGCTTCACTGGGCTTTTCACAGAAGAAATGTAAAAGTCAATACATTATAAGAAAAAAAATCTGCCTAGTAATTGGATCCTTGAAATGCCATTTACAACCCATTAGATTATCCCCCATTTTTTTAAGAAGTACTTATTGACAAGGTCATAGAAAGAAGATGGTAGGGATGGGAGTATAAATAAGTGAAGCCAATTGGAAAAACTATTCAGTGTTGTCTTTTAAAATTAAATATGAATACTTCCCACCACCCAGAAATAACACTCTAGATGTAGTCAATGCTCTAGAAAACTTTTTACACAAGTGCATGAGGAGACATAGATAAAGATTTTATGATAGCACTGACAGTAAAAGCAATAATTTAGAAACACCCAACAGCCATTTTAAGGTTAAAACATACATGAATTGGGAAAGCAAATTCCCTACACCTACATTTATCAACAGGGAAAAATCTCACAAATATAAGACTGAATTTTAGAAAAGTCACCAAAATCCATGTTGAATATTATACTACTTTAAGTAAGTTTCTGAAATGGAGAGGTGCTAATCAACAGGCATAAAGTTTTCATTATACAAGAGGAGTAAGTTCTAGAGATCTGTTATGCAACATAGCGCCTATGATTGACAATACTGTATTATGCACTTACAAATTAGCTAAGAGGGTATATCTCATGGTAAGTGTTCTTGGCTCAATAAAATAAAAGTAAATAAATAAACCATATACTGTGATACCAATTTAAGAATATTATTTAGCCTTGGAGGGTGTTTAGATTTCAGAGGAGCACAAAGGTGACCTCAATAGTGTTACCAATGTTCTAATTCATTAAAGTGAGTAGGGAGAAACAGGCTATTGCTTTTGGTCACATTTTACATACACATACTTTGTATTCTTTGAATAAACGATATATTACATATTTAAAGGGGGAAAAGTGTTAGGAACAGCACATCTTGGGTTCACATCCCGGATATTCTACTTTGTGGAATGCACTATGAAATGCACCGTTATCCCACCAGCACGTATAAAATCGAAACAGGAAGTTAGAGGTAATGTATAGAATCACCAGCAGGAGGGCGAGTATTAAATAAATACTGAGGGCTGTGGGCGTAGGGCTCTTTGACAGCTAGGGCTTGTCCCCCTCTTTGCGTGCGTGTGTATGTGTGTGTGTATGTGTTTTTAATGTTTAATGTTTATTGTTGAGAGAGAGAGAGAGAGAGAGCTCAAGTGCAAGCAGGGGAGGGGCAGAGAGACCGGGAGACACAGAATCCAAAGCAGGCTCCAGGCTCTGGTCTGTCAGCACAGAGCCTGACGCGTGGCCTGAACTCATGGACCGTGGGATCATGACCTGAGCCGAAGCTGAGACATAACTGCCTGAGCCACCCAGGTGCCCCGGGCATGCTGGATGTTACCTGGAACTGACCTCAACCAGCCTGTCCTGTTTCAATTCCCACCACTGTTTATTATTACTGTTCCAGGAATACCATCATCCCTTATCTATTTGCCTTTACAACCACGCCCATTCATTGGCCATTATCCCTCACATCTCAAGCCAAATCACATCTATACTGCGAAGCAGAAATCACTGTAGCGCTGACTCCCCGTGTCCTAATTTGGTGCTTATAGTCTGTTTCACCATAGTATTGTCAATTACATGAGGGCAGGAGCCATATTTTTTTCATCACTGAATCACAAGACCAGAAACATTAAAAAAAAGTTAAAATAATCAACAAGTATCTATTGAATGGATGAAGTCATAATTTTGAGATAACCTTAGTTCTCTAAATGCTGGGTTGAACTTTTAAAGATGAAGCATGTGGCGGGAGCCTGCGTGGCTCAGTCGGTTAAGCAACCGACTTTGGCTCAGGTCATGATCTCACGGTCCGGTCCGTGGGTTTGAGGCCCATGTTGAGCTCTGTGCTGACAGCTCAGAGCCTGGAGCCTGTTTCAGATTCTGTGTCTCCGTCTCTCTCTGCATTTTCTCCAGCTTGTGCTCTCTCTATCTCTCAAAAATAAATAAATAAACATTTTTTAAAAATTAAAAGTTAAAAATGAAGCATGTTTAATTTTATTAATCACAAGTAGGTGAAGGTTTTGCTGCAGAAAAAAGTGAAGTATTTCTTAAAAAAGAAAAGTAGTTTAATTAGTAGCTCAATTTTAAATATTTTCTTATTCTAAGCCTCTCTAAAAAAATAAAACCACATAGGGATGCCAAGGTGGCTCAGTTGGTTCTGCATTCAACTCTTGATTTTGGTTCAGGTTTATGATTTCACAGTCAGTCATGACATCCAGTGCTGTGTCAGTCTCTTCCCTGGGCATGAAGTCTACTGAGGAATCTCTTTCCCTCTCCTTCTGCCCTTCCCTGGCTCACTTGCTCATGCTCTCTCAAAAAAGTTTATTAAGTAATAAATAAAATGACATACGTTGCCATCTATGAAAGAACACACACATCTATATCTTTCTAAGAACATCATAAAATTAGAAGAAACAGAAATATACAAACACACACATATATATTTAATTATATAGTGTCATGTGGACCACCAAAAATAATAAATAAATCATGATGGCAAAATGGAATGAGTCAGTTTCTTTGCTGGATTTAAATCTGTAGAAATCTGTATATTTATTTACTGCAATGTTCGGTAAAATGATCCTCACGTAGTCTTGTATCATTCAGATAGAAGTTTGTGACAGTGTGAATGGTGTAATTAGAAAGTGGTTTACAAACTAGAAACCACCAAAGGGAAAAGAGAAACTCTAATATATTTATTCAAAATAACCAGCTGATATTGTGTTTGTTCCCCACTACACATGCACAGATAATCACACTCAAAAGGTATGTATAAAAGCAATTACTCAAGGTCCATGAAAAATAAATTGGAAATATGTGCAGAATCTATAAAGTAACCCATGAATGCTCTTCCTTCACAATACAAATAAGGAAACACCAGCTGCATTGCCACCTTATAATAAAGGGAATCAGTCTGCTTAAAAAACTTGTAATAGATGATAGGAGATGAAGAGGAAAAGGAATGGTCTGTGAGAGGAGATTATTTAAGTAAAGAAAGAAAAATAATTAGAATAGTGCTATGAGATCCCAGAATATTCCTACAAAAATTAGATGTGTTTTGTCGGGAAATAAAAATGAATTTGTTTAAAGTATGCCACATGATTGCCTTTGCACTGGTAGAAGAAATAAGAAATGGGCAAAGAAACCCGCCTAGTTTGGAGACATGGTGTATAAATCAGTACTTCTCAGTCTTTTATCCTGCATAAGGTTCATCAGGGGATCTTGTTAAAATAAAGGTTCTCATGTAGTTTGGTCTGGAATGGCACTCAAGATTCTGCATCTCTAACAAGCTCTTGGGCAACTCTGATGCTGCTACCCTTAGAGCAGACTTTACGTTCCAATGGTAGAGAAAAACACATTGTAGTCCCACAGATTCATGTTCAAATCTTAGCTGCATATAATTATGTCACTAGAATGTATGGCAGCCTCCGAGCCTTAGTTAGGTAGATATGGCTAGTAATACTTTGCTCACTCTCTTTGAGGTATTGAGGTGATGTTAGTAAATCTCCAGATACAAATAACTGTCAATTCCCTTTCCCGAGTGCTTAAAACTTTATTTGTTCAAACTGATGTTATTGAAAATGCAATTATTATATATCAAGTGTAATGAAAATAAATAGGTCAAGATGCCACCTAAGTAAAAAAATTAGATGTCATTTTTTTAAAACATTCCTCATTTCATGTGCTTTGACAGACATCTTAGTTATAAACTGAACATGATTACGGGGGGGGGGGAAATGTTGGTGAGGTTTTGCAAACATTTGTAAAAACAAGAGGCTAAAACACATTTTGAGATGGCAACTTCCTCCCGTGACATTTTTGTCCAACAACCAATTAGGGCCTTGGCAGCAAACGGTGTTCTGGAGAGCAGTAATTCCATCAAATTAAAGCAGGAAGGGTTGAAGTAAAATGGGAGTTTGAGTCTCTCAAGTGTATGTAGAATATGAGTAGAAATGTTTCATAAATAAAATGATTAGAATGTATGCCAAGTAGGAAGTGAATGGGTTATAAGCAAAGAGTACCTTAGAGGTTCTCTACCTGATGCGTTAAGTCTTTCTACAACAGACTGTATCAGAAATATTTATGATCAACTAAGGAGAAACATAAACTCGTCCAGTTTTGTGCCTTGGCTCCAGAACCCCCATCGGACTGCCAGTTACATCTTTATTTATTTTTATTTATTAAATTTTTTTCTCTAATCTTTATTTATTTTTGAGAGAGAGAGAGAGGGAGAGAGAGAGAGAGAGAGAGAGAGGCAGGCAGAGCACTAGCATGGGAGGAACAGATAGAGAGGGAAACACAAAATCCGAAGTAGGCTCCAGGCTCTGAGCTGTCAGCACAGAGCCCAACATGGGGCTTGAACTGATGAACCGCGAGATCATAACCTGAGCCGAAGTTGGACTTTAACCAACTGAGCCACCCAGGCTCCCCAACATCATTTATTTTTACATTTCCAGTTGCCATTTCTTAATTATTCTCCTTTCTCCTCCTGTTTAGCCACTCTGGGTTTATGGATCAGTGGTGTGTGACAACTCCAAAAGCCATTCCAGAGTTGTGAAGCAACAACATCTTAAAATTTATGCCTTCTCTAGGAAGAAGTGCTTTGAAGAGTCTTAATTAATAATCAGGTTTAAACTTAAGTGGGGGCTCTTTTAGCTGCAATTCTTAGCGTCATTGCAGGTCCCTCAGGAGAAGCCTAGCTTACTGTCCACTACCTCATCCATCCTCTGCTAATGTGTAATGTGGGGATAAGCTCAGGAATTCTGGTCTCTAGTGAAAATTTTTATAAAACCAGAAAAAACTAAATAAAGATTCAATTATATAATCCAATACAAGTAAGAGAAATAAAAAGTATTTTTTCATTAAAAAATAATGGTGTTTTGTCAAAATATTCAGACAACCTAGCATAATCCCAGGTCTTGACTGCCATCACCATCGTTGGAAATACTTGTAAATCATGTTTATAAAAGGAGGTGACAATGATCCCTCATGAGCGTCTCGGACTTCTTGGGTTCCATACCTGCTTGAAGCCTCCATGTGATGTTTTCCTGTGATGCTACCAGCCTCTGAAGAACATAATAGGACCCAACCAGTCTCTCAGTAAAACAAAATAAATAGTTCTCTAGCAAAAGAATAGACAGGAGTTTGATTTTTTTAAACTATTTTTAAGAATCACTTAAGAAGGGGTGCTTGGATGGCTTGCTGGTTAAGTGTCCAACTTTTGATCTCAGCTTAGGTCATGAACTCATGGTTTGGGGGTTCAAGTTCTTCATTGGGCTCTGCACTGACAGCAGAAATCCTGCTTGGGATTCTGTCTCTCCCTCTCTGCCCCTCCCTTGCTTGCTCTCTCTCTCTCTCAAAATAAATAAATAAAGTTAAAAAAAGAATCACTGAAAAGTTATTATGAAGATTATAAAAAAAATCTCCCCTAGAGCCCCTTATTCTCACTGATATTCCAAGACAAATTTGAGAATAAAAATCATTAGAAATAGCAGCAATATGTTAAAACATTTGATCCAAAGTCAGAACTCCTTGGAACAGGCCTGTGCCCACTGGCATGCAGTTCCTTGAAATCAGGGTCTTTAGTCTGAAAGGGAGTTTAGAGATTACAGAGCAACATTGGTAATTTTAGAGGAAGACCATGAGGCCCAAGGAGTTTAAGCAATGTGCTCAAGTCATAAGCTCACCAGATGCATCTCCATGGAGACTACCCTTGTTCAAAACCACACCAACTTTTTCATGCTCTAATATATTAGCTTTTTATCAGTGTGTTTGCTTCTGTTCTCTAGATACCTCTGTACCTTCCAATGGATTTCATACCAGGGTCTGAAAGGACCTGTGTGACCCAGTACTGGAAAATCTTTCCTTCAAGTTAATTTGCTTCTCAATCATTATCCTCCGAATACATTTCCCTTCCGTTCACTCTTAGGACAGGCTCATTTCTTTTCTACAACAGATGTAGGTAGAAGTTCTCCTGCACCACCTCCCCCTCCTCCAATCCCCCAGGTTCTCATGCTGCTGGTTTTTCTCAGGCTTGCATCTCAGCCTATATTTCATCACAAATGGGAACCTTCATTGGAACCCCCCTTTGTTATCCTCTTGCACAGTTTCTTATTATTTTATCCATTATGCTAATGAATCTAGCTTACATTTTATGTTACCTACTAGTTTATCGCCTTTTTACCACTGGAATAAAAGTAATGTTATTAAGGCAAGGATCCAGTCTTTGTTCTTCAAGGACTCATCAATCAGAGTTTAGCTTAGACTTCAGCAGGTAGTGTCCATTAACTCTTCACAAAACCCTATAGGTAGGTACTCCATTTTCTGGGCTTAGTTAAGTGCTATTATATTTACCACTGACATCATCAACAATATTGTCTCTCTCAATCGAGGAAGGAAGATAAAATGTTTAAACAGGATGCTGCTGACAACTACAGGATATAATAGTGGGTGGTTGATGGCTGAAACTCTGACCGTCCTCAATAAGTCTAACCATTTCAATAAGTACATTGACTTTGGAATATCTTGGTGAACATGGGTTCTTATATAAACTGAAAATTGCCATTAACTTCATGTCTGACACTGAATGGCTAATCTTCTGAGGACAGATGAGGCTCTGTATGAAAACAGATCTGAATAATCTAAATTTATTATCATACTTACTAGTTGAACTTATACATTCAAATGTTTTTCCGATTTAATTTAAACATCAATTTGAGTTTTCATATAACACAGGAGAGATCTTCTAAAGCCAAAGTTTAAGGAGAAAAAGAAAAAGAAAACAATATTCATTATCTGATTGGAAAGGAATTTATTTCCATACTAAGATGTTGTTGATCAAGCATCCTGAAAAATATATAGTGTCAAAGGAAATTTTAATGAAGTTATCTGCCTAACAGTCTTTATCTTTATCCCCAGTCATTAAAATAGCTACTTGCTGAAAGCTATTTGTAACAAGAGATGTCAACTAATTTATTTGTTGAAAGTATAAAGGTATAGTGCTTAAAGGAGATGCCATATCACATGAAAATTTATCTAGGAAACCTCTGCTTTGGGGGTTAGTGTGAGCTATACAATTTGGACCAACTCTCTCATTGATTATGTTAGGATAAATGATTAATATTAAATCAATTGAGATATATTTTAAAAATCTTTTTTAGAAGTACTATAGAGTGGAAATGATAACAGGGATTTATCAGGCCAACATCTAAATAAACAAGATTATATGAAATGGTAAACAGAACATCAAAGCCATTTCTGCCCTAATGAACTTCACCAATCACAGCAAAACTGAACTTTGGCCTGGATAGCCAAGGTCCACCCAAGTTTAGGACTCTATGTGCAGTCTCTCCACAAGAAAGCTAGATCTTAAAATAGCTACAAATTTGAGGTAAAGGTTAAGAAGGAAAATAACAAAATTGTCACTCTCCACCCTCAGAAAATAACAAGAAAAACTGCACTGGTCCTGATTAGCAAAGGACAAAATAAAAGTCTTAGAAAAGTCATAGCCTAAAATCTTTTCAATGTATACAGTTCAAATTCACCTGGGTGGTCCAAAGAAGTTCAAGACATGAATTTATGAACTTTCAGGCACTTAGGACTCCCAGGCATTAAGATAGGCAAATGCAGAAGAAAACCATTTTCTCCTCAGGCCTCAAGAAAAATTCATTCAAGTAATTTTCAAGGAAAATCACCAGCACAAAATATAAAGCAATGAAGTACCTAAGAAAACAAGTCTCTAAGAACAGGAATGGATAGTAAAAAACACAATTCTTCCTATACCAGATATAGTTTTTGACGCAGCTTACAATGTTCAAAGAAAAAAGAGGATGTCAAGCTAGACAGTATCTATCTGTAGCATGGCATGGTAAAATAGAACCTACTAGATTTAGGGGAAAAAAGATAATTGCTAGAATTTTAAAAATCAAGATAAAAATTTAGTAGAATTAATAGCTGATTAGAAATAGCTAAAGAGATACATAGTAAACTTCTCCAGAATGTGGCAGAAATCAAATAACATGGTAAAAATGAAAAACATAATTCAGAGTTGTGGAAGACTAAGGGGATCTAATATGCATTCAAAATTTCCAAAAGAGAAGAGAAAGGGAATAAAATAGAGGCAACATTTGAAGACATAATGGATCAGAAATTCCAGAAAGGGTGAAGTAAACAAAGATTCAAGATGCTAGAGAATTCCAAGAAGAAAATTAAAACAAAAATGCATGTAAGATTTATTACAGTGAAACTCCAGAGCCTCAAAAATGAAAAAAAAAAAGATTAAAATCGGTTTAAAAAGTTGTTTACCTACAAAGGAATAGCCAACTAATGACAATGTCAAAAGAAAGTAGGGTATCTTTATTGTGCTAAAGAAAAGAGATGCCTGGCTAGAAATTTACATCCAATGAAATTATCTTTTAAGAATGAGGCAAAGAGAGACACATCTAGACAGACAAAAGAGTTTGTTACCAGCCAAACCTCACTAGCAAACTATAAACATTCCATTTCACTTAAAAATAAGGTAGAATTTAAAATATATAACAAAAAATATGTCAGGAAATTGCATCCCCTAAAAGAGTAAAATAATCATGTAAAATTTATACTACCAGAGGAATAAAAATTGAATAGAAACAAAGATATAAGAATCTTTACTTTCAGCCATGTTAGATGATCCACCTCCCCACTGCACACAACTAGAAAACAACTCTTTGCAGACATTGGGAGCCCAGCAGCGTAGACCTGTGATCGCTGACAGTGAAAAAATAAGGGCAATCAAATGAGGTGAGTGAGGCTTCTGATTGCCCTGGGTTTTCCTCTGGAAATGTTTTCCAGACCATGGCTGAGGGCGCCCCAGCCAGAACATGATGGGTCTCAGTAAATTGAGGAAAAAGAGATAGAAGTTTGGGAGCTGAAACAGCTGCTGAAAATCACAGCTTCTTGTGGCTTCTGGTCTGCTGCTAGTTCTTGTGAGTATCAACAGGCAGAGGCAGCTCCTGCCCATACCACCAGTTAAATACAGTCTGTGGTTTTTCCAGTATTTGCAGAAGCTCACTGCACTCTCTGAAACATGGCCAGTGCCCCTCCTCTGAGCTCAGAGACCTCAGAGCCAAGTGAACTGCACCACCACCTCAGAGATCTGAGTTTCAACACATGGGTAAACCACTATGGTTCCATAATGTCAATCTCTCCCTGTTTCCCCAGCATACGGTGAAACGTACATATGAGAGTTGCTTCCTCAGTGGCTATCTCTTTGATAATTCAAGGTTCTTTTTTTGTGTTTTGTCTTTCTAGTTTTGTAATTACATGTGCTATATAGTTTACATTTGCTAACAGTTCTTTATATTAAGCTACTTAAAAAAAAAAAAACCTGGCGAGGTCTGTATCCTCAGGGAATCTGCCTGATATACTGTTACAAGAAGAAAATTCAACTCAAGATAGATTAAAGGTCGAAATGTGAAAAGCAAAGGCGTAGAGCTTTTTGAATGTAATAGGAGTGTATTTTCAGAAATTCGTGGTAGAGATACACTTCTTAGATGAGACACAAAAAGAACAAACTAAAGGAAAAAAAAACTAAACACAGGTAAAATTTACATTAAAATGCAGCATTAACTTCTATTCATCAAAAATCGACCTAAACCAAGTGAAAGTCCAAATTGGGAGATTGGGAAGATATTCCTAACATACGCACAGCACACACCAGACAGGCACACATAACAAATATATTGAAACTATAAAGAAATATTATTAATCAATATGGAAAAGGCTGGAAGACAAAGAGAAAACTGGGCAAAATTTGACTTGAGAAGCATTAAAAAAAGGGGGTGGGGGTTCAAATGGCCATAATATATAAGAAAATATGGTTAAGGAATATAAATTATGCCCAAGACAAGATACATTTATATATGTAAAAGTGGCAAAATTGAGAATCATGAAATACCACTTGTTGTTTGGATACAACAATAAAAATGTCAATTGGTGTAACCACTTTGGGAAAAACTGCAGCGCAGCCTAGCATATCTGGATATGCATATCACTCTTCAATTCAGCTAATCAATTTCTAGTTGATACACTCTAGAGAAATGCTACAGGTGTGGCAGGACACACATATGGGACTCTGATTTTTTTCCCCTTCATTTCAAGTTTTTGGTTCTTGCTTTATGACATGCAATAGCAGAAAATGGCTTTCTTTTTCCAGTGCCTATGGAGCCCTCTCCTTCAAGCGCTGTGTAAATTGTTGAAAATAAAGCCTGAAACCTCTCTGTAAACATACAGGAAATCAATGAAAGATTCATTAAAGCACAGTATCCAAAGTAATCATAATTTGTTTTGTAAAGTATTTTGAGTAACAGGAAACTTTTCAATAATCTTTGCTGTGCTTAAGATAATAATGCCATTAATTAGTTTCCTTGAGAGACTTTCTGGGGTATTTTATGAACAATTTCTTTTTCACACTCTTGGGGAAGAAGTCATCATGCATTCAAATTGCAATCGATGCAAACAACGTTATGGAAAGTGATTGTCTTCTCCACTTGATGTGCTTCAATTATTTCATGTTCTTAATCCATTTATCTCTGCTGCAAAGAGTGAACCACCAGGAGGGAGAGAATAGTTCAGGCAAGTTCTTGGCCAGATGGATCAGAGGGGATTTGGGCATAAAAACAGCAGTGAAAATGAACACCAGATACAGCAATCTATGTATCCCAGTTTGCAAATTAAGTATGTTAGTAAATGGTTGACCTTGGGAACGCTGAACCCTCTTAGTCATAAAATTGTTTAAATGTAAGAAGTATTGCTTGAGGAAGTTTTCTCTTGACCTAGATCAAAAACATCTTCTAAGGGCCTAATGTGTGAAATGAATGATAATATGCATTTGTATATTTCGTTTTTAATTTCTTTCGGTATTCCTCATTCTATGAAAATTTGAGAGTCCCAATAACAAAACTGTATGCTGTAAGATCATAATAAAATAAATATAACATGGGGCACCTGAGTGGCTCAGTTGGTTGAGTGTCCGACTTCAGCCCAGGTCATGATCTCTTGGTTCATGAGTTCGAGCCCCACATTGGGCTCTGTGCTGACAGCTCAGAGCCTGGAGCCTGCTTCGGATTCTGTGTCTCCCTCTCTCTCTGCCCCTTCTCACTCATGCTCTGTTTGTTTCTCTCTCTCTCTCTCTCTCTCAAAGATAAATAAACATTAACAAAATTAAAAATATATATAACATGAATTCATTCACTCTAAAATAGAAGGTGAAGAACTGCATTCTAGTATTTGTCTATGTTATTTGAGGTAATTCTCAAACAATCCAATAATGTTAGTGATAATAATAAGCCACAATATTAACATTTATTGGCTATTCCCTGTGGCACTGGGGCCACATGCCACATAGATATTATCTTATATAATCCTCACAACAACCTTATAGAGTAACGTGAAGAAGCTGAAGTAAAGGAAAACTAAGCTACCTGTTTAACTTTACATTGATTCAAAACCGTCTGTCTTCCTCCAATGGACACTGCTTGTTCTACTGTATATCCCCTTTCTCCTGAGTTTTCTGAGCATCTATTGACTGCCAAGGCAGCATGAGGTTCAAAGAACTGAATATAGAATTCCTTCATGGTGTTCTATTATTACCAGGAGTATAAAATCGAGAAAAATAGAGAAAAATTACAAAAGAAAAGGATAATCATTAAATTTAGGTACATGCCATATGCCATGGGGGCACAGTAAATAAAAGAAGATTCTGTTTTGGGATGGGGTGCACCAGGGAAAGTTCACAGAGGATGAGGCACAGAGAGCGTTTTTACTTCTTCACAATTATGGAAAGGGTGTTGAAAAAAGGGAACAGAGAGCTCAAAGTGGAGACTATATGACTTGAAAGGAATGTCTGCTAATTTCTGGCAGTCAAAGCGATCATTTGAATAGGGTGTGAGCTCATTAACTACCCTCCAAATGTGTGCAAGGACTCCAAGACTGTCTACTCAACGTGTGATCTTGTGGCATTGCTACCACCTGGGACCTGTGAAATTCAGAACCTCTGGCCTTGGCTCATACCTCCTGGAATGGAAGTTTGATTTTCACAAGATCATCAGGGAATTTGTGTGCACATTACGTTTTGAAGAGCGCTGACTAGATCAAAACAATGAGGCTAAGACAAGCTGATGAAAAGTTGTGTGACTGACTTCACTATACCTGGGATACTCTAACTCCAACAAGGCAGCATGTTTCCTATAGCAGGAAGTGAAGTGATGTCTAATATCCCACATCTGATTATTATTTTTTGGCCAGGGAAGGTAAATTTTGAGAATGTGTATCTTCCCAGAACTGACGGGCCATATTGAAATGCCAGGGCTCTGGAAACAGGGTCAGTTTTGACTGTCTGCAGTCCCAAGCCCAGAAAAGGGTAGTTACTTGATAATAAAGGGTGTTTGGATGAAGTGGATTAAAAAGAGTCATTCACATTTATCACGGCTATGGGTTGTGGTGAATACTTTACATAATAGCTTTCTCATTTGAGCCTCTCTTTAAAAGAGAGGACTCTGAGGTTTGGAGAAAATAAATGATTTTCCCATGTGTGATTATAGCAATAATAGTGATAGTAATTTTGTAGGTAGCATTTCCTATGTACTTACTATGTGCAAAATTCTGAGGTAAATGTTCTTATACCTATTATCTCATTTAATTTTCACTACAACTCTGTGAGAATATATTATTGCCTCTATATTATAGCTAAGGAAATCGAAGAGTAGACAGTTGAAATGATTTGCTCCAGGTCACACAACTAATAAATATTTATATTTGAACATATAGGTATGTTTGCCTCGAAAGCCCATGCTCTTTCATCAACACCAAAGAAACCCCACAGGTCATTTTTTATTCATCTGCAATCTTCTCAAAGTGCATCAAAGGCATTCTTGCTTCTTTTTAGACTTTGAAACAAAAACAGAGAGAAAGAAGGAGAGGGAGAGGGAGAAGAGCAGAGGGAAGAGAAGGGCAGTGGTAAGGAGAGGAGAGGAGAGGAGAGGAGAGGAGAGGAGAAATAAAGAAGGAAAGAGAAAGAAAGAAAGAAAGAAAGAAAGAAAGAAAGAAAGAAAGAAAGAAAGAAAGAAAGAAAGAAAGGAAGGAAGGAAGGAAGGAAGGAAGAGAGAAAGAAAGAAGGAAAGAAAAGAAAGAAAAAGAAAAAGGGAGAGAGCGAGGGAGAAGGAGGGAGGGAGTGAGAGAGGGAGGAAGGGGAAAAGAAATGCTTTAAGGTGAATAATTATAAATAACAAGATTTCTAAGATTTACAAGTGAAATTACTGAACTAATGTTTGGTAAAATGTGCCCTTCAGCAAAGATGAAATAAGCATCATTTTGTCGATGCAGTTGTCTTCACTGATTTGTCAGGAGATGGATGGCTAATTGGATTTCCCTACCTATTCTGTCACGTAGAGTCTCACACAAGTAAATGCAGAGATCTTTAAATGCAATTTACAAAGATATTAACTGAGCATTTCCACAATATACTACTAAACTAACCTCCACACCCACATACCAAGTTCTCTAATTCCCCAGTCATACTACAACAAAATCAATGGGTATGTTTGCATTCATCCAACACAGGTACTTTTACTGGAGGGTAGAATGATTTAGAAGAAGTATAGCAGTTTGGCTCCGAACCTGATTCACATAAGCTCAGACAACCTCTCTAATCCTTTCTAGGTTGTGATTTTCTCCACCATCAACAATCATTTGTGTTACCTCAGAAGATTGTTGTAAGGATTCAACACAATCCCAAAGTAGAGTCTGGTGGTTCATACTGCTTCATGGATGGCCCTTCTCTTCTATATTAACCCTAGTGGTTTCACAGTCCTCATTTGAAAGATATATCTTTCTGTCTTGAAATGACTATATCTGAATAGATACCATAAGTTGACAATGATCTACCAGACATTGAGTAGTTGTCATAGTCTATAGGATTTTACTTTAGTCTATTAATTCTGAGTTTACAAATTTGATCACCTTGAACTTCACATTTGTGGGGTTTTTAAAATTATTTTTAGAGAAAAAGAAAGGGAGTATAAGTGGGGGAGAGAGGAAGAGGGAGAGAGAGAGAGAATGTTTAGCAGACTCCATACTGACCATGGAGCCCAATGTGGGGCTCAATCCCATGACCTGGGATCATGACCTGAGCAGAAGTCAAGAGTAGGTCTCTCAACCAACTGAGGCACCCAGGAGCTCCTGTACATTAGTTTTCACTGAAGTTAGATGATGCAGAATAGCCCCAGGTTGACTTCTAAAGTATGAGATATGTTCAAACTCTTCTGTGCATCTACTTTCTGCTGCTGCGCACTCTCCCCTGACTTTCATGTATTTACATTTATCTGAGATGATATTCATTTGTGGTAATACATTAAGACTTCCCCTCTCTCAGTCCCAAGTGATCTCTATTCTTTCTCCGAATGCCTCACTAAACATTCTTTAAATATATGTGATATCAATGAGGTAGTAGAGTAAAAATTGATTTTAAAAATTCACAGTTAGTGCAAGTAACCTCTAATGGAATTTGCCATTCCTTCTACCCAGGTCATTGCTATTTCTAGCATGCAGTCTGATAGCAAATTAAGTCTATGTCTAATGCCAAAATTTCCCTCATATTCTCAAAATGAAAATTGGTCAGTGCAGCTTACATATAAGACAGTTGTTAATTTAAAGGAACCCGGAGAAATCAAAGCATGGGAAAGCAATGAATCTTGTTGAGTGTTAAACTGAATTTGTCTATTGGAACAGAGAATCTGAACTTACCTTTGCATCACATGAATGTTATGTGGAGGAAACAAATATCACAGGAACATATGAGCATCCTCCAGAAAATTGCTCACCCTAGAAATTCTGTGTACTCTTCAAACACTCTTAAAAGGTAAGTCATGTTTGCCCAAGGTAAACAGACTTCTCACTGGCTCTCTGTCACATTTGACTCTGTGCTGCCACTCACTAGCCTGGCAAAAGACAGCTGAAGATTACAGTTTTCCATTCGCCCAAAATCTAAAATTATGAACTCTGTGGACACCAGTGACACAATGATTAACCCTCACTTCTATCATGCCATAGCTTGATGCCTGTAATTCATTGTTGGAGGGCTTGGCAATCTGCTAATGGCCTTCATTCCATCTGGAATATGTTAGCTCACCTTTTGAAGACAGAAAGACAAAACAAAGATAGTTCTGAACACTATCTCGCCAATGTGTAAAGAAGCTGATATAGAGTTACCACTTCAACTATAAGTTTTCATGTATATTTCAGTCCTTTACTCTAATTCCCAGGTGCATCTTGATCCCAGCATCACAGATAAAATTTCTCCAAATTCCCGAATGGTGTTTGGACTGACACACTTAAGTGATTTCATAATATACATCCAGACTGTTGCCACAACTTGGAAGAATAACTTTTCTCTATTGAAGCACACTAGTCTCTGCATTACAGGAATATTCTAGCACATACCCAATTTTCCAGGAATTAGTGTCCTGAAACACCTTTGCTGCATTTACTTTTATTCCACTGTTCTTCCTGTGAACAAAATGGACATTTCCCCTAGTACAATTGCTTTTGCCCTTTCAGAAAGACCCAGTCAAGTTTTTCCAACCACCCAGCTTCCCCAAATCTCTTCCCCTTAGTTAGGCATTGTTGCTAGGTAACAGCCTTTCCAGCCTGACTTGCCCCAGTTCCCCTGTGCATCAGTGGCTCACACCACGTCAAGTCTAATGAGATGGACTCTGCTTCAGGTCACTCTTAAGTCAAATAAAAACATATAACTAGATGTCTGGCTGGAGGCACCTAGATGGCTCACTTGGTTAAGCATCCAACTCTCCATTTCAGCTCAAGTCATGATCTCACAGTTCGTGAGCTCAAGCCCCAGGTCGGGCTCTGCACTGATGGTGTGGAGCCTACTTGGTATTCTCTCTCTCCCTCTCTCTCTGCCCCTCCCCTGCTCACTCTCTGTCTCTCTCTCAAAATAAATAAATAAACTTAAAAAAATGTTTGGCTGGCATTTCAGGCTTTTCAATCACCTGATATTTTTCTCTTAGTTTTGATACATCTTACTTGGTTTTCTGTAGTCTGCTTGTTAATCTATAATTTCAAAATATTTTGATACAGAAATAGATTATCAGTAATATTTATACTACAGTCACCATTTTTGTGATCATCAACAGCAAGGGTGAGTGCTAAAATTAACTGAATTTTAATGAAAGGCAATGGACTCAATATGAAACATGCAGTTTTTCCTTCCCCACAAAATAGGGCACAGTGAATTATCCAAACTTGGAATTCAAAAATTGTTGAATGAATTAATAATACTCATTATTGGGATGCTTAATTAAGCTAAGTCAATGGTAGTGATCAAGCATGTTTCCTTTTCCTGCCTACAGGTAAAAGTAATTAGGTTGATAATAATTTATCCGGGGCTTACTCACTTGTTAAAACAAACAAACAAACAAAATCCTAACCAAATCAAAGATTCCCCTCCTCACCACATGGGCACTAAAGATACAGTATCCCAAAATACTATTAAAAAAACTTTGCTAGTGTTAGCTGGATTTCAGTTAACTTGAATGTAGTTTTTTGGTTGTTAGTAATGGGCTCTATAAGACACAAATATTCAGTACAGGGGATGATAAGGACAGGGAGATCATATCCAAGGACAAGAAAATTAGAAAACTGGCTCAAACATCAAAAGGGAAGTAAAGAGAACCAAAGGCAAGAACTTCAGGGAAGGCATTGAAGTCAAAGGTTATATCCAAAGATGGATATAAGAAATCCATTTTAAGCCTTCTCTCTGGGGCCAAGAAGTTTGTGCAGGGCCTAGTTCCTCTGTCCTAGGTGTTAGCACCCACATGGAGCCATAGTCATGGCAAGAGATAAAAAGGAGCTCACTGAAACTCATTGAAACCACTTTTCTAGTTGAACTGTTGCTAGGGATTAGACATACTTGCACTCTAAGGAGGAATCTTTACGGAGCCAGTGGAAACAGCCTGTGTTTTAGCACAGAATCCTGCACACTGCCTGCTACAATGTCCCATTGGCTTCCAGGAGTAGAAGGAACCCCAGAGACATGAATCTTCCACTACTATTGTCTGTAAGGGCTCCTGTCTTTGAATTTCTCAAAATATTGTCTCCCACATGGGACTCCAGTTATTACAACAGACCAAAATCTTTTTACTTCCCTTACTTTCTAGACAACGGAACTCTTCTAAAGAAATACAATCCCAATAACTAAGTCCCCGCTTCTTTTGTTAGAACTCTCATGCTGATTAACACTGTTGTTAACATTAATCTGTTCCATGGCAGAGTAAATACTCAATAAATGATTGGCAGACTGCCCAATGGTGTTTTCTGCATGGTCATCTTGTCGATTGTTTAATTCCACTATCAAAAGGATGACCGACCTCAAATTATGCCCAAGTTTTTGGGGACTCCCCAGTTTCTTGCATAGTGTCTCTGTCACTTAGTCTCTGTGTTCTAGCTGATCCCAGCCCAGCTAGTCCTTCTGTCTTTGAGGAGACTGAGTAAGGATGCAGAATTGAGAAATGTGGCTCCAAATGAAGTTGATCCCAGATTATAATAGAGCTTGAGTTCTACATTGCAAACCTGGCCACATCACCATTGGTCAGTGATTCTCAGTGTGCATGTGGTGGGCTATACATGTACTGAGAACTCTTCATGATTTCTTCTGTCTGGGCGCAGATTTTAATAATCTGTTTCATTTTCTGCGGGGTGTACAGCATGGTCTGGATGATTATCACATGGTCCAGAATGTCAAGAGGGATGCCATGAAAAGAGTTGATGTCCTCAGTACCCCTGATGACATAGTTGCCTCAGTTAGATGCAAAGACGATGATGGGGGCAATAGAAGATGCCAGGGCCCCATGCAGGTAGCTAAAGCACTTGATGTCCAGCATGGGGCCTTCATCAACAAAGAGCACACCTGGAAATAGCTCAGAAATGCCCTGGTCAATATACTTATTCACCACCTTGTCAATCTCCCCTTGAAGTTTGTCTGTGATCTCAGTCTTCTTTGGCCTCATTAACTGGCCCATCATAGACAGGAGGTCTTGACTGCCCCAGGGCTGTGTGTTGGCCACATCCAAGTCATGCAAGGTCACATACTGGATGATTTCTTTCTTCTTGTGGAATCCCCCTTTGGTAAGGGGACATACTCTTCTGCTTCAAGGTTGAATTCTGTAGTGTAGGTATCACACCTGCCTTTCCTCTTCACAGCCCCACTGTTGACTTCGATGTAGACCACATCTCCAGCCTCTACTTAGAGTTTCTTTAAAAGTTTTTAAAAAGTATTTATTTATTATTGAGAGACAGAGAGAGACAGAGCATGAGCATGGGAGAGTCAGAGAGAGGAGGAGACACAAAATCCGAAGCAGGGTCCAGGGTCTGAGCTGTTAGCACAGAGCCTGATGCAGGGCTCAAACTCACAAACTGTGAGATCATGACCTAAGCTGAAGTCAGAGGCTTAACCAACTGAGCCACCCAGGCGCCCCTTAGAGTTTCTAATAAATCTTAGTTTGTTGCTGTTGTTGCTGCAATTAATGCTAGCTGCTGTCATTAAAAAATGATGAGGGATGCCTGGGTGGCTCGACATCAGCATCAGCTCAGGTTATGATCTACAGTTCATGAGTTTGAGCCCCTTGTGGAGCTGTACACTGACAGCTCCAGCATGGAGCCTGCTTTGGACTCTTTCTCCCTCTCTCTGTCCCTCTTGGGCACACATACATTCTCTCTCACTCAAAAATAAATGAAAATTTTTTTAATGCTGAAATTTTCTTTGAGGGGGAGGTGCTGCTTGCTCACCATGCCTTCCTTGAAAACAAAATGGGGCCCAATAAGAAGCCTCACCTTCAGAGTTTAAAATGCAAGGATTGAGTCTTCTGGTCCTTGGAACTGTAAACAGGAACCTACAAATTAGTCCGAGGGTCTCTCATAAGTATACAACAGACAATAACAGGGTGCATCCACTCATCTCTACAGGAAATGAGAGAGGCTTACATTGACTAGTGTATAGATTAGTGTGAAATTCTGTTCAGAGTATATAGTCTCTTGTGTCCTACCTTACATACATGTAAATCTGGTAATGCTTCCTCCAATTGAGACTATCTTTTGTCTCTCTTGTTTTAGTACAGAAAAACCTTTTGTCAGTAGGATTGTTTCATTCATCCAACACCACAACTTGTTCTGTATTTTGGTCTGCACTGACCTGAGTGGGTTTTGTGATGTTGAAAATATCAGGGTGTGATGTGCTGTGAGAAAAGGGAAACTGGTATTGCATATTCTTTCAAGCAGGTACTCAATGATGTCATCTCATGCATATAAAAGAATATTCAAAGGGCAGCGAACAGCAACACAGTTCTAGACAGTGACATCTTGAACAATTTTAGGGACATTTTGAGATATTTTAATGCAGTCACAATTATTTTAATAGTTACTTTATTATAGTTTTTACTGACTGTCGTTTAAAACATTTAATTCCTTCCATTGTGCTGAGAACAAAAACAAGTTGAGGATCTATTGCCCTCAAAGAAGGCAGAGCCAGGACAGAAGCACAGCACTGAGTTGTAACACTCACATTATTTTCTATGTAAATGGAACTCCCTAAACATAGTGTCTTTGGGCTATACAACGTCATTTGCAGCTAAGACAGAATGAAGTCAGAGAAGGCAAGTAAGTTATTGCAAGAGTCCATGTCATAGGTGTAGGAGGACCTAGCACAGTACTATTTAAATGTGAAAGGAGGAAATAGATTTGAGAAATAGTTTGGAAGCAAAAATAAGCAGACAGGGACATTTGATTAAGTGGCAGCGTGAGGCAAAGAGCAGAGATGGATGCTCTGGGAGATTAGAATCTAAGTTCCAAGTAATGGAACTTTAGATGAGGCATAGATTAAACATTAAGTAGGTGACTTTGGACCTGGTCCATCGGAGATGCCAGTGAGACACAGGAAAAAAGCAGCTGGCTGGTCATACAGGGATCAGGTCATGAATAGAGTGGCATGTTAGCAATGCAGGCACACTGAAGCATATTCAACTTTATAAGCTGCTGCAGCCACTGAGTAGAGTGAAATGAAAGAGGTGGTCAAGAGACAGCCGTGGGAAATGTACCTTTTCTGTGGCAGGGACAAAGAGGAGCCCCTGATGCAGAGCAGGAAGAAGCAGCTGGAGGAGAATTAGGACTGTCATCTACTGGTGGCCAGAGTAGGAGAGAGTTCCAGCAAATCAACAGTGTTAAATACAACAGAATGAAAATAAAGACTGATCCAAATGCTTATTTTCTTTATATATATATATTCGTTTTGGAGCTTAATTTCTCTAACCACTTCAATCTGGAGTTTTCCTAACCCTGGTAGAGTTTATTCTTTTGTAGCCTCCTTATTTATTTTAGCTACTTAAAAATATGTTAGGTTATAGTTTTCCATTGTTTTGGACGCATCTTTGTGGCATAATTTCATTGCCTGAATCATTCTGCCTTTATTTTCTCTTCCTAATAATAACTTACAATATTTTGTATGAAATTGACCTGGATCCATTTCTCATTTTCTTCTTCCTGCTCCTCTTCCACCTTCTGCTCCTTCTCTTGAGTCTCCCTTTACTTTTAGGAAGTTGGGTGGGTCCGAACAGTTTTACAGCATTATGGCTCTAGAGCTCCCTCTCCTGTCATTTTTGCAAAGTAGTAACAACAAAAAATATGACCTCACATTTACTGTAATGCTGTATTTGTTCCTTTTCCTTATTTAAAAAAAAAGAGCCAAAAAACAAAGTTATATTTCCTTTGCTTCTATGGTAACTATCTTGATAAATGTGGGTTCTTCCCCAATAGTTTCTCATCAATGTGGGATGTGGGTCTTTGCCCTGGAGGGAAGCTTCATTTGATTAGTTCTGAGAGTCCAAGGGGCCCAGACTGCTCCAGCACTTTGATTTCTCATTGCAGAGCCCTTGGCCTCATTCACAAAATTACTAGGATCCTACTCTATCGTGGACCCAACAGGCTTCCAGAAGGAGTCTGGTAATCTGGGGCTACAGTGGGGCTTTAGGATCTTATTTCAATATTAAGTTCATTTTGCAGTGAAGATTTTGCAGTGATCTCCATATTTTGTGTTTGTTTTATTAAGAGCAGTGTTTTCAATGTCTTATTAGGTACAACTTATACTTCAGAAGGATGCAGCACACCCCATGACCTATATGCGCATGGACATAACATATATATGTGACCTTGTTTGACAAACTCATAGGTCTGTCTTAGAGGTTTTGTTACAGTTGCGGGGGACACTGGCCAGACTTCAATGGGAAGTCTTATGTAGGCTGCTTTTAAGAATATACATAACTAGGGGCACCTGGGTGGCTCAGTCAGTTGAGCATCTGACTCGATTTCAGCTCAGGTCATGATGGCAGGATTCTGGGATCAAGCCCTGTGTCAGGCACTGCGCTGAGCATGGAGCTTAAGATTCTCCCTCTTTTTCTCTCTCTCTCTCTGCTCCTCTCTCCTGCTCTCTCCCTCACTCAAAAAAAATATATACATAACCAAACATGAATTCTTTGGTAAAGGAAAAGATAGGGATGAGACCTCAGAGAGAAATATAATTGAAGGACAGAAGGAACTTCTTTTAGAATTAAGGAGAACATAATATATTTTTAAGAATAAGAGGTGAAATAAAAAGGCAAATGTTGAATAAAGGATACAGTCCAAAAGAATAAAATACAAAATAATTTTTAAAAAGCATTTTATAAATGGATTAGTTGTGAAACATACACATTCTTTCTCTCTCTCTCTCTCTCTCTCTCTCACACACACACACACACACACACACACACACACACACAAATACCTCCTCCCTTGTGATACCAAAGGATCATCAAACATTTGTTTGAAGATCTCCAGGAATGGGGAGCCAGTTACTCCAGACAGGACTAGCTTACAGACAGGTCTTCACATTATTGATTGGAGGATTTTCATTTCCTGCATTTTTTACACATGCAATTTATTCCCTTTTTTCTTAGTGCCAGCCATGCAGAAGAAATTAATTTCTCTCTGCATGATGGCATGATGGTTTACCTAGAGAACTGTGAGATTTCAATAGAAAAAGAAGTAAAGATTAGCTCTCTTTTGTCCAGCACCAATGACACATTTGAATGAGTAGCCACTATATTGCACATAAGACAGACAGATGCATTACAGGAAGAAGTATGGAGAGATGTAAAGGTCCACAGAGGAAGAGGGTTATAAGTGCAGATTGATGCTAGCTGAGATGATCAGCTCTGGAAAAACTGAATATTATTCTGCAAATGTGTTTGAGCCCAAGATCCATTTTGTGAGAGCTGGAAGCCTAAGCTTGAGGGCAACTTAGTCAGTTCTACCCAAGAGTCCATTTGGTCTGCAGCCAAATTCAGCTCTTAAGAATGTGGCAGTGCCTACAATTAATACTCTTTCTTCTGTTTGTTAAGCACTGTATTTAGTCACAAAGCCTTAGCCTTTAGGGAGTAAACAGAGTAAACAAATGAGCAAGATTAGGCTTTTATTAAACCAAAAATTGCATTGCTCAGTGGAATAAGCACCAATTTATACTTACTAATGAGATAACGCTTCAGGCCAAGGAATGCATTCTGGTTACATGGAAATTCTACCTGATCAGTTAACACCAAAGTTTTGGAGAATAAAGAGATTCCATGTCTTACCAGACTCCCATGATGTTAGTTCTACATTTTGAAACTCACATGGATGCCAAGGGATAATTTGTGGGAAAGAGCAGGGATTTCATTATGGATTTGTGGAATCTGAGTTTTTACACACACACACACACACACACACACACACACACACGTTATGGGTAAAATTTTGAGTAAGATGGCATATTGGATTTGTTATTTGAGGGATTTTCCTATACTCTGAACATATAGCAATTAGGCACAAAAGTAAAAAACAGAAAATCAAAAAGACAGCTGGGCTAAAATCAAGAAAACACAAATATGCAGAATAGAAACACAGAGTGATATTCACAGCTGAAGGCTGCTCCAGGCAGTTTAGGGAACGGAGGCAGAAAGTGGTAGCTGAAGAGTTTAGCTATTATAAGTGAAAGAAAGGGAGAGAAAATGTAGTGTACTGTATTATGACTATGGTAACTTGCTCATTAAACCTCTTGGGAGAAAAATCTACTTTTCTGTGTTATTAATGTTAGACTTCATCTTATGACTTGCTCAAGCCAAAGCAATGTAAGCAAAAGTGATATGACTCTTCGTAGAAGAAGCCTTATGAGCCAGTGACCAGTTTTTCCATATTCCCTGGACCAAGAAAGAGAAAATCCCATCTGCCAAGGTGTCCAAATGAAGGTGATAATGAAACACAGCCACAGCACCCAGAGTAGACACTACTGTAAATGAGAAATAAAACTATTTTTTAATGCAAGTGGGGTCATTGGTTATTGAAATATAGCCTATGTTATTCTGATTAATGCCTGAATCCGTGAAGGTTAGAAAATGATGGGTTGGGGAGAGTGTGTCACTGCACACTTCCCAGAGTTCTAGTGCTTAGGTAGCTACATACCCAGGGAGATGACAGCCAGAGCCCCACAATGAGACATAGAAACAGATGCCTCCTGGCTTGGTGACAGATCTGCCATACCCTTAATGCAGCCTTAGCACGGATGTGTCCAATCACACTGCAACAATGTGTGTCTGTGTGTGTGTGTGTGTGTGTGTGTGTGTGTACGGCAGGTTAAGGTTGTTGTAAGCAAGAAAAAGTTAGCATAAACAGAAAGGAAACGTGAAAATGAAGCAAAACAATATCCTACTCAAAAATAAGCCAACAAATCCAAATTCCAAAATTCATGATGAAATGTAGTACTAAAATTATAACCATCACACCCGTCACACAGAAGGGGAATTGACTCCAGATGGAATGACAATTTTATTTTTTTAGTTATAGAAGACTGTTTCATGAAAAAAGGTTTTTTTTAAAGTTTGGTTTTCAAAAAACAAGGAATTGTAAAACAAAAACGACGAGAAATACAAACTCTGATTTTACAGGTAGATTCTGGAAATAGCAAATCAAATATACAGAGAATGGAAAAAAAGTAATTATGAAAAAAAAACCTAGTTGCAGTATAAGAAAGGCTCATAAGTTGGAAGATAATATTTAAAATTTCACTCAGAAGGCAATAGCAAGATTCATACCAAAAAGAAAAAAAGCATATGAGATAGATGAGGAATAGATTAAAGACTCCAAGATGCAGCAAAAGAAAATCTAGAAGTTTGGGGAAAAAAGGAATGACAGTGAATCAATATTTGAAGAAATAACAGAAAAATTATTTTCAGAATTAAAGAAGATGCAAATCAAATTTAAAATGCCCTTTAGTATCTAACGGAAAAATGAAAGATAAATTCACATAAAGAGGTGTTTTATTGAAACTCTAGAAACCTTTAAAACCTAGGAGAGGAGAAGTAACTTCCAAAGTAAGGACCTCCAAAACTCTACTTATCCATAAAACTAAGAAAATGGTGCTCAATTTATAAAAAATAAACTTTTTCCAAAACTCTGAAAAATTAACCCAAGGCTTGGCAAGAACAGGAAGCTTTGTATCATTTTAACTAGCTCTATCCCCATCACCCACTCCTTATCGCTGTGGCAGCCTTAAGAACTAACAATCTAGCAATCATGGAAGCTGTGATAAAAAGAAACCCAGCAGCTACCGAAGAAGTGGAAAGGGTTTTCAGATCCCCAGAAATCCAGACCTAGAAAATTATCACTATTTGGCTTGTCCCATACACAGGACTACTCTTTATTTGACCTGATTTGTTTAGTAAGGAAAATCCTAAGCCTAGGGAGTTTGTCAAATCAATTAGCACCAATTGTTTAACATTGATTGTGGTTGCCTGAAGCAGCAACACAAACTGGGGCAAATAAGAATCTGGTCAAAAACTTGAGAAAAAAATGTGGGGAAGAAGTATCCATCATGGGCACTGAAAATTTTCGGCATATTCTTGGGGATCTAGAATGCTGTGCACATGTGTAGAGCTGTGCACAAGATCTGAGAAGGCCTAGACTGTTCATCTCTGGCTGATATTGAACCTTTGAAAGAACAAGAAGGAAGGCAATTGCAGGATTGCAAAGTGCCTTAAAGGGGCATTGGAGTCTTGCTCCAACACATACCTGTGTCTTTGGCAAAGGAAGGAAGACTTGCTGATTCAAGATATTTAAAGAAATCTCTGTAAAAAGTGGTTGGTTTTTAAGTTAATGGAGAAGAGACTTCACTAACAGCACAGGGTAAAGAATACAAACTTTAAAGAAATAGTCCATAGTAAGTCAGTCACCATACATCACCATTAAAAAGCTACCCCCAAAGTTTATGTATGTATGTGTGTCTCTATCTATCTATCTATCTATCAATTTTTTCCTTGTGATAAGAAGATTCAAGATCCACCTTCTCAGCAACCTTCAAATATGCACTACATTATCATTTTACAGTATATAAGTGATGAGTCATTACATTTACACTTGCAACTAATATAATGTTGTATACCTGAATTAAAATATTATACCTGAGTTAAAAATAAACAGAAATAAAAAGAAAAAAAAACATATGCCAGGTAAGTCACCAAACAAACAAAACACAGCAATGAGCATCAATAACAAAAAAACTTGCAGATGGGGCTGAATATGATTCCCTGGGTCAGCAACTTATGTTACTTAAAATGTCTAGCTTTCAGCTGACAGTTATGGGAGCCATACACACACAGACTAGAAAGCATGGATCATAAATGAAAAAAAGAAAAACAGTTGATAGAAATCTGAGTGAGCCCAGATGTTGGACTTAATTAAAAAAAACATTTTAAGTCAGTAAGCATAAATATATTGAAGGAACTACAGAAATCTCTATCAAAATAATTAAATCTGAGAACAGTGTTTCACAAAATAGAGATTATAAATAGTAATGTAGAAATTACAAGAAGAATCAAATAGAAAAGATGTCATTGAAATGTGCAACACCTTAAGTGATAAATTCACTAGAAGACCTTGACAAGAGATTTCAGTAGGCAGCAAGAAAAAGTAGGGAACTTGAAGATAACTCAGTTGACACTGTGTAGTTTGAGGAACAGAAATAAAAAAGACTGAGAAAAAAGAGCCTCAGAAACCTGCAGGACCCCATACATCATATTGACATAGGCATAATTGAAGTCCCAGAAGAAGAGGGAAAAAATGAAGCAAAAAGAGTATTCGAAGAAATAATGACTGAAAAACTCACTAAATTTGTTGAAAACATCAATTTACATAGGGCAGAAGCTCAATGAACACCAAATAAGATAAACTTAAAGAGATTCTAGTATCTCATCCAGGAAGTAGGAAGCTTCACCTATAACTACAATTTTCTATTCTCTTAAGTAATTCTTCTGAAGTAAATACTATAAAATATTATTTGATATTATTTGATACATTTGATAAAGGTAGGGGGTGGGTATACAGGCATGCCTTCAAGGAATAACATACTTACAGACTTAGTTGCTGGTTCAAACAGAAGCCTTAATACATATTATTTTCTCCTTTATCTTTTCAAATGACAAATATTTTATTCCCCTTTAGGACGTAACAGCATCAAGGAAGCTCTGGTAATTTCTTGCCTTTATATAATTCTATTTTTTTTATATAAGACCAACCCAAAACTTCTCTTAGTGAATAATTTCAGTTTCTCTTACTCTCAAGCAAGGAAGCAACAATAACAATGCTAGTTTCTTTAATTGCAACCAAAACAAAAACAAGAACAAACACAAAATGTATAAAGTATGATCACTCTTGTTTAAGCAACTCTCTGAACTCATTTTATAGGAAAGTACTCTTAAAATTCTTAAGTAATTTTCAACTCTATTTCTTTAGCTAGATGATTCCGCCTGTGGTTGTATGACATAAGAATAATGCCATTTTCCTGAAGTCTAGGTTTGTTATACCTGGAGTACCCAAGTGGTTCTCCCCAGCCTTGTGGCCTGTACAAGAATTTGAAACAGCCAGTGAAGCAGAATGGTCTTGACATTTGTATTTGAGTTTTGACATTCAGATACATTGATACTCATTCTTCATTCCTACACATTGAAAAAAGAGCGGTAACAAACAAGACCAGGCAATGCCATGTGGACCCCAGGGAGCTGCAAAATGCCAATTTCTTAGGCCTACAGAAGCAGCTGCAGCCAGAATTTGAAACTGCAGAAGGATAATGTCCATGGGGACAAAGGAAACTGTTCAGTCTCATTTTAGAAAAAAAAACTAAAGAAAAGAAAACAAAACAAACAGGTGTACATCTATTATATTTTCTAGTCCCTATAAAATAATTGTCTAGTTCCTGAAATGCCTTTCTATAACTTCTAAGTCCCATAAAATTCCTCCTCCTTTTTCAAGATGCAGTGTCTACACAGAGTACTCCTTGTTTGCCTAGACATTAGAACTGTGATCTTCTTTATGCATTTATAGCATGATATACTCACCTAGGGACCTTTAAAAAGGATTACTCAAGAAGGACTTTGTTAAGTCATGAAGACGAAGTTGTGAATGAGACCCAGTTTTGCCCTTGTGAGCTAGCAAAGGGCATAAGTAAGGTAACTGGCTACTGTAGTGGGGTGGAGTGCATGCTGTGCTGGAAGAAGTCAGGAGCGTGCAAAATCACTTTGGCATCACCTAGTTCTGAGGCTGAGGGACAGCTGCAGACTGAGTCCTGAAATGAGAGCAAAAGACTTAGAAGTAAATATACAAAAAAGAAATGTATGTGTGGAGGAGAGATGGCTAGAGTAAGTTGAGTGTTTCAAGCAATGACAGAAGCATGGCCATAATTCCAAAGATGCAAAAAGTATGCCATATCTAAAAACTCAAAGACAATTCCAAATGGCTTGTATAGAGAAGAAGAAGATCCACCAGGAGAGTTGGAATTAATAAAGCAAATGGGATAGATTTCAGAGCAGTAATTGAAATACTGAAATGACATTTGCAAGTGTTTTTGTTTATTTGTTTGTTTTTATGTGGTTGTCCCAATGCATCTACTCCTTCTATCTTAAAATAATAGAAATTCTGATTTTTCTTTTGTTATACTACATGTAGGTCAGGAAAGATTGACTAACCCAGCCATCAGGAAAGAGGAGTAAGAGAAGCCTATTTGGCCCCATCAAACACTTAGAGTTAATATTTACAAAAACTTATCAGAATGAAAGTCAGGACTTGTAGACTTTTGATTGGTGTTTGTGTGTGTTTAGTGGAGTGGTAGGAGAGGATGTAAAGATATTGTCCTTGTTTGGGGGGCACGAACCTGAGTACTATCTTATAAATACTATGAGACAGCCAATCAGAAGCAGTAAAAGCAATGAGACTGGTTCTGTTTGTATGGTTTGAGATCGTAAGGCAACCTTCCCTGAAGGTTCTGAACTTTGCAGTTATATAAGCCAAAATATAGAATTTATTGATTATTTGTTGAATTTTGTTTTCTGTTACATGTAGCACAGCATCCTAATTGCTAAGGTCTGTTTAGGGGCATTGATTTTATCTTAGAGCAATGGGAATTAACTGACAATTTTTAAGTGAAGGGTAATAAGAATGTGTGTTTTAGAAAGACAGCCTTAACCACTTGTATGGACTAGATGACGTAGACTCATTATTCTTTATTTCTCCCTTCTAAGTACAACTATAAACCCTAACTATGACACAGCAGGCAACCGTAGGAGGACTGTGAAAGGTGGAAAGAGGAAGGCAGACTGGCTAGGGACCACAGGACTAGAGGAACAACACTGCGACCCAACATCTTCCAATTCCCACTCCAATCCCCACACCAGCAGCAGATCAAACCCTGGCATCCCCAAACCATAGGAGAAAGCAGCCCAAGTAGGCCCTTTCCTTCCCTGATTGAACTAGAGTCCCGGAAACAAGAAGCCAAGGAAAGTCCTCTCTGCCCTTGGGGCTTGAGTCCCTTTCCCCCTCCCTCCCCTCCAGAGACACTGGGCAGCCAGCTCAGGTGGCCCCAAAGCTCAGGCAGGGATTAAATAAGAGCTCATAGACAGAGGCCAGACTGGGAAATGCTCTCCCAGGACCTAGAGAATAGGGAAGTCCAGCCTGGGGAAGCATTTTCTGCTTCACATATGGCATCAGTGGGGATCAGCAAAAGGCCCAGTGCAACTGGGCAAACAAAGCAGATGAAAAATAGCATCTCAATGCCTCTGAAAATTAAGTTGTCATTAGAACTGTAGCTCAAAAAAGTAGGTCAGTATCTGCATGCTAAATATAAAAAAGGGATTGCTTGCTAAAACAAAGGATTTTACTAGGCTCTAGAGTTTCCCAACCTAATAGCCCAAATGTCCAGGTTTTAATGAAAAAGGACTTGTCATATCAGGAACTAGGCAAATGATAGCTCGAATGGAAAAGAAAAACTGCTTCATTGTGCAACTACAAATATCCTTGAAATCAATGATCTCACTAAAAAGTAGAAAATATAAAAGAGTAAAAGTAAAATTATAGAATTGAAAAACACAATAACCAAAATTTAAAAAGGCATTGGAGGACTCAATAGCAAAATGAACACTATATAAGAAAGAATCATTAGACTTGAAACTAGGATAGAAGGACATCTCTCTGTAAGGATTAGAGACCAGCAAGACTAGAGGGGCTGTTTGGGACATTATACTAATAATCCAATGAGAGAGGATGGTGGTCTGAAATGAAGTAGTGGCATTGAAGGAAGAAGTAGATTTGTGAAGTGGTTTGGACAGAGTATATATAAAACTTAGTGGTTTATTTGGACATGGGTATAAGAAAAAAGGAGAAACTGAAGGTAAATCCCAACAGAGTGAACTTTGATATAAATGCCAGAGGAAGCAGAATGGGATTGGGAGGAAAAAAAAATCATGAATGCAGTTTTAAATATTCTTCACTTGAGGTATTATTGAGCAGGACACATTGGTATCTTAGTCACTTATGTTACGATATAGTAATCAATTGACCTCTTCGTCAAATCAAGAGAACCTAGCTAAGCATCCAGCATTAGAGAGAGGTTACCAAGTTTTATGAGGAATGGAATGAATAAGTAAGTGAATAAGTTGACTTCCTGTAAGTTCTAAGAACATTTTTCCTCCCATCATGGATCATCTTAGACAGAGAAACACATAATTGCCCCACCTCTAAAGATCAGCTAGATTGTTGGGATATCACGAGTTCACAGGTAAATGAGCCTGGCCAGCAAATGTGGGATGCATTTACATATCCCAGAATGGAGCCCAAGCTCACCAGTTATATATCTATAATTTAAATCCAGATACCACAGGCCAATAGAATAAAATAGTGGCTTTATTTTATGTCTTCTTTTTATTTTTTAGCATTTGAAAACCCTTTATATTTTTTACCACTAGAAAGAATACCTCATATATGTGACTAAATCAAATCATCAAAGATGAAAGTTCATCAATTCCCTATCATATTTTATCTCATATTGTTTCTATTTTCTTCAAGATGAACAACTTGTTTGAGAAGAAAAATAATGAAACTCTGGGAAAAGTGTACCAAATTCTATAATGTTAATGTCTCTGGCATGTTTTGCTATATCCTAATTGACTTAGATATATTGAGATCCTTGCAGGATCTTCCATTGCTATCCAAGAGCCAAGGATAAATCCTTGGATCATCACTTCTAGAATATTTGCCATACAAATCAACATGAGAGCAGTCCTTCTACTAGAGCTAGCTCTCAGGGAGTCCATGCCAGGGTCTCACATGACACCACCTTTAGGAAGAAACTACTTATTTCTTTTGCTCCTCATTCTCATAAATATCTCACTGGGGAGACCCAAATTCCATTTTCCCTAGAGATCTTGAGTAGTCTGTTCCATCACATGGTACACAAATGACAGTCTTAATTTGTACTCCAGCTAGCTCTAGAAAGACAAAATAACAGTCTTGCCAGCCTTATCACAAGACTGGTTTTGATCTCCGTCTACAATGTCACTCTATCTACTCTGTCCTTATGAAGTTATGGCCTACCTTGGTGTCCATTCTGACAATATTTGTCTGCAATGTGTTCTGATTGCCAGAACACATTCCTAGTGTTTTATTCTTTCCACCTCTGGTCAGGGGGCTTTTTAGTCTTCCCTTCCTACTTCAAGAATGTCCCTCAGATGCAGAGCAAGAGGATCCCTTTTGCACTGCTGGTGGGAATGCAATCTGGTGCAGTCACTCTGGAAAACACTTTGGAGGCTCCTCAAAAAAATTAAAACCAGAACTACCCTATGACCCAGCAATTGCACCACTAGGTGTTTATCCAAAGGATACAGGGGTGCTGTTTCAAAGGGGTACATGCACCCCAATGTTTTTAGCAGCACTATCAACAACAGCCTAAGAACCCAAATGTCTATTGACTGATGAATGGATAAAGAAGATGTGATATATATATTATATATAATGGAATATTACTCAGTTAGCAAAAAGAATGAAATTTTGCTATTTGCAACCATGTGGATGTAACTAGAGTGTATTATGCTAAGTGAAATAAGTCAGTCAGAAAAATACAAATATATGACTTCACTCATATGTGGGATTTAAGTTACAAAACTGATGAACATAAGGGAAAGGAAGCAAAAATAATATAAAAACAAGAGGGAGATAAACCATAAGAGACTCTTAAATACAGAGAACAAACTGAGGGGTGTTGGTGGGGGGATGGGCTAAATGGGCAAGGGGCTAATGCCTTAGGACACTTGTTGGGATGAACACTGGGTGTTATATGTAAAGTGATAAAACACTAAATTCTATTCCTGAAATCATTATTACATTATATGTTGACTAACTTTTGATTTAAATAAAAAATAAAGAAAGAAATAAAAAATAATGTCCCTCAGCTCATCTGGAAGGGAGACCTAAGTTACATCTTAAAGGAGACATATTTTTACACAAACCAGTGGTTCCATTTGTATTGGTCATTTTAGAAGACCATTATCATATTAGGCATTTGTAGAAAAATGTGTTCCAGAAATAGAGCCCAGGGTAAAAATATGCCTTTTTCCACAGTATGGTTTTGAAAAAAGGGATCCTCAATGGAAATAGTGTTTTGTAAGCTATGCTCAGATTCTTGATATACCTACCCATTTTTCTCAAATACTTGAGCAGAAAGAAAAGAAAAAAAACTGAAAATTTGAGAGGCTTTTCTAAATCATTATAATCATTAAAATTGAAAACTTTTACATTTATAATTTAATGTAAAATACCATGCATATTCATGCTATTTGATATTCATATTAATAAAAGGATGTAAATAAAACAAGTAAGAGTAATATAATGACTCATTTTTCTTCTATTTATTAAAGAACCAGAGTTCATGGTTGCTTTATATAGATTTACATCCTGTAGTCATTGTAGAATATTTCATTTTTTAAAAATCTTTTTTTTTCCAATTCTTAAAAATTTTATTATTGCTAAATTATAACTGCAGGATTAAAACCTTATAAAAATGAAGGCTGTGTCTGCATCATGTTACAAATTAGCTGGCTTATAATATCAGGCAAAGCAAATTCCTCATCAAAGGAATCTTAACCATTCTCAAGTGCTGCATTATTTACATGTTTATGAGCACAAAAATGTTGTGTACCAAAAAATGAGTTCATGAGTACCAAGACAGTCATTACATTTGGTTATACACATACAATTTATAAAGAATTATATCAATCCATGCATAATAGGGGAGAAAAGAGAGACTCAATTTTTTGACTTAAGCTAGTATTTTTTATATTCTGACTTTCCAGAGTGGGGACTTAAAATTTAGTCTTACAATCCTGGTCTGCTGCTCTCTACCTCACTGTGAGGAATAAATATATGTCAAAGTCAATAATCCAAATCAGATATATCCTAAATAAATATTATGGTGACAAGTACTGCTTTACTCAAATTATATTTAAGGAAAAAGATATTCGAGAATGTCTTTCAATACTGCAATAATTTTGTGTAGTTTTCCAAAATTCTGAAAATTATACAAAGCTATTTAAAATTCTTTAACATTCATTTATTTTTGAGAGAGAGAGAGAGAGAGAGAGAGGGAGAGAGTCTGAGTGGGCAAGGGGCAGAGAAAGAGAGGGAGACACAGAATTCAAAGCAGGCTCCTGCTCTGAGCTGTCAGCACAGAGTCCCAACGCGGGCCTCAAACCCATGAAATGTGAGATCATTACCTGAGCCAAAGTCGGACCCTTAACTGATTGAGTCACCCAGGTGCCCCTACTGCTGCTATAGTTTGAAGGTTGCTCTCCCAAAATTTGTGTGGCAATCTTAAACCCAATGTGATGGAATTAGGAGGTGTGGCCTTTGGGAGGTGCTTGAGTCATGAGGGTGGAGTCCTCATGACTGGAATTAGTGCTTTTATATAAAAGAGACCCCTAGCCTGTCCACCATGTGAGGGTAGAACAAGAAGTGTACAACCAGGAAGAGGGCTCTCTTCCAACAACAATGCTGTCTTCTTGATCTTGGACTCCCAGCCTCCAGAACTGTGAGAAATTTCCGTTGTTTATAAGCTACCCAGTCTGTGGTATTTTGTTACTCCAGCACAAAGAGACTAAAGCAACAGTCCCAAGTCAACTAAAGAATTCATTAGAAGGCACATCTGAAATTTTGGTCAAATGATTAAGGTCTTTTCAAAGTATATATTCTCTAGTTACCAGCCAATGTTTGTAGGAAGTATGGAAACAAGGATTTCGAATATATAAGTAGGCTCAGTTTCGGCAGTAGTGTTTGAGGTATTTTAGGGTGAGAGCACCAAAAAAAAAAAAAAGGCATATGCAAATTATGTAATATCATAGTGCTTTGCATCAAAAATTAGAATTAGCTCAGGAAAACAAACAAAAAACCCTAAAATGCTTGGTAATGATAATCATATCTTATAGGTTATTTGTTTCTGTCTTCTCTATGTGTTAAAATGTTCTGCATAATTTAGATATGATTTGGAGGATTTCATCTTTAGACTTCAAAAGCTGATAAAGGTGATGTCAAATTTGATGCTCAGACTGTCAGTTTTGAGGGTGGCTGAGTGGCTCAGTCAGTTAAGCTGCTGACTTTGGCTCAGCATGATCTCACGGTTAGCATGATCTCACAGCTGTTAGCTGTGCTAACAGCTCAGAGCCTGGAGCCTGCTTTGAATTCTGTGTCTCCCTCTCTCTCTGCCCTTCCCCCTCTAATACTCTGTCTCTCTCTCCTTCAACAGTAAATAAATAGTAACAAAATTTTTTTTAAAAATGAGTGTCATTTTTGTTAGTGATCACTTTTTAAGGTATAGGATCTTTTTTTTTTAATTTTTAATTTTATTTATTTTTGAGGGGGGGAATGAGTGGGGTAGGTGCAGAGAGAGAGGGAGAGAGAATCCCAAGCAGGCTCCATACTGTCAGCATGGAGCCCAGAGTGGGGCTCGAACTCACAAACCGTGAAATCATGACCTGAGCTGAAATCAAGAGTCAGACACTCAACGGACTGAGCCACCCAGGTGCCCCTTCAAGGTATAGGATATTAACTATGTATAAAATCAACAATATATACATGTTCCATATTGTTCCATGGTCAAATTCCTTGAGAGTTAAGCTTACATTTGGGAACAAACTTGAAATTCAGAAATGTAAGTACTCAACAGCAAAACTATTTCCATTCTTGCAACATGGATTTGCTGCCAAACACTTCTGTGTTTACTTTAAATAGTTTGAGAATCTGGAAAATCTATTTTAATCAGATGAAATGGATAAAAAGAAATTCTACTCAAAATGAAGTATTTTATATCATTAAAATAGTGACATTAATTATCAATGGAAGAATAATTTCTAATGACTGTATTGTGTGCATAAATTCAGAGATTGATGCTAGGCACTATGGATGAAAAAAGGAATATTTGGATGTTTGACATGATGGGAATCTCTACAATTAGTTGGTACCAGATGAGCTATTAACATGAAATTTTAAACCTCAAAGATAATTTCTGCTTAAAGATGAGGGGACTAACCACATGCATATATTTTCTTTCCTTCCTAGGACCCAATGAAAATGTAAGTACAAAAATCAACAGGTCTACAACAAACAGGAGATTGCTAAAGAACTGTCAGGGTGCAAAAAATTTCAACAAATTCTGGAAGGCAGAAAGTCCATGAGAATACAGTAATTATTGCCCTGAGATGGAGGAAGTTGCTGCATGGGACACAATTGAAAAGTAAGATAGTGTTCCAGTGAGACCACACAGAGACTTGTGACTGAAAAAGAGCCTAGCCCCAGGAAAGTGTGAGGAAGCCCTGTGGTTATACACATGATGGTGCTGGGGTGTGTGTGTGTGTGTGTGTGTGTGTGTGGCGGGGGGGGGGGTGGCAAACACCATGCATGGAACTGGACATATTCCCTACCTGTTCCCCCTACTTCTGTCTCAGATGAGTCAAAAGCCAGGCCTACAGCCTTAGATAGAGACTGGAAGGCAATTCTGTAGTGTCATTGTGACTCCAATGACATTCTTACATTTGGGGATCCCCGGAATGACATAAGCTCCAAGCCAAGCATCCTAAAATGAAGACCCTAAGTGGGTTAGCACCAAATATTACACAGAGCAGCAAATGAGTTCCTCATGCCTTGCTCTCAAACATTCAACATGAGGTTCATGGAGACAGAGAGATAATTCACAGAGATCATAGAGATGATTCATAGAAAATAAGAAGACACCTAGGGCACCATCTTGGCTCAGTCAATTAAGCATCTGACTTTTGATTTTGGCTCAGGTCATGATCTCATGGTTCATGAGTTTGAGCCCCACATCGGGCTCTGCACCGAGATCGCTGAGTCTGCTTGGGATTCTCTCTCCTACTCTCTGCCCCTCCTCTGCTCATGCTCTCTCTCTCTTTCTCAAAATAAAATAATAAAATTTAAAAATAAATTAAATAAAAAGAAAACACCAAATTGCCAACAGTAATGTCCTTAGAGAGAATCCAAAAAGTATCTTATTCATTCAATCTGGTAAAATTCCTGAGGTAAGCAATAATCAGTGAACCTGAAAGAGTTTTTGAAAATTAAAATATTGTGTTTAAAATAAAAAGAATTGGGGCACCTGGCTGGCTCAGTCAGAAGAGCATGTGACTTTTGATGTCACGATCCTGAGTTCAAGCCCCATATAGGGTATGGAGATTACTTATACAAATAAACTTAACATAAATATATACATACACACATAAATGCATAAATAAATACAATAAAAAGAATAAAAGAGTAGAAAGAGAAATATCCCAATAAATAGGGAAAATTAACAAAAGATTGGGAAAAGATGAAAGGAAATAATAAGATTTGGGAAATCAACCCAGGAAGTCAACCAAGAGAAATTTACAAAGGAGAGAACAGAAAATAATAACTGAAGACAAGAAAAGCATCCATAAAATAATATGTTTCACAGAGCACACAAATCAAAAACTCTAAATTAGTAGAACCCATCAAAAGAAATTTTAAAATATCCCAGCTAGTATGAGCACAGAATAAAGACCTATTCAGAAACACTAGTGATACTCAAGACACGTATGTCACTTCATCAGCCAAAGGAGGGAAAACAAATTTTTAAACAGGAAGGCAAGGAAATCAGAAAATGACATCTGCAAGCCAGGGCAACAGTGACAGGAAGTCCCAGGAGGCCAGCTAGGCAGCAGATTGAGAAGGAAGCTGTACAGAAGGAGGCTGGAGACAGAGGGTGGAAATAACTGGTCACTAGGGAAGTTGAGGATTACGAGATGTTAGATACTCCAGGAATCCCAGCTTTGCAGCTTTGCAGCAGATAATAAATTAGCACTGTATGAATGCTCTTCATAGAGTTCCAGCTTTTAAGATACATCCATGAAGAAGGCAAGGAAGACATGTTTTAGTTATAGAACATTTAAGTGTTATTAAGCAACAGCAAACATGGGAAGACAGAAGAGCAGAGGAGAGATGAAGAAAAGAAGGCTGCTAATATCCATATTTAGTATAGTGACAAGTCAAACATATGGTCTGAATGATGAATATAATTATTGATATATATTTATCTCATACATATACATATATTTTCCTTTCTTTCCAGCTTTATTAAGGTTAATAGGGACAAATAAAAACATCTAAAGTGTACAATTTGCTATTTTGATATACTGTGAAATAATCACCACAATCAAGCTAATTAACATATCCATCACCTCACATAAGTTACTATTTTCTGTAGTTGTATGTGTGGTAAAAATGCTTAAGATGAATAAGTTCAGGAGATATGATGTCTAGCTATGTGACTATGGTTAACAGTACTGTATTCTATACTTGCAATTTGCAGAGGGTCATCTTAAATGTTCGCATATATTTTTCATTAATTACATGAAGGTTATCAGTGGATTATTTAACATAGTAGACATATGCGAAGAATAAGAAAAAAGAGTTTACTAAGAGCTGTACTGCAAGAAAACTATAGCCCCATCCTAGCTCCACTAGCAAGACCACATTACTGATATGGGATAAGGGAAAGAATGTCACACTAGAACATTTAGATCCAAATTTAAGTCAGCTACTACTCTATCAATCAACGTTAAGTAAATCATAAAATCCATCCTCATCCTTAAACTAAACCATTCTAAGGTTAATTTCCTTTCTATATAACCAAATCTAGACGAAAGTACATAGAAGTGTAGTTTCTCTAAATCTTTAACTGGTTGTGGTCATTTTGTTAATGTTTAGTCTGACCTTTTCAGTCTTCAGTATCCACATGAAAAGCATCACAATAAAAATGACAAGGTTCACTAAAAAGCAAAACAAAAACCTGGCAAGAAAATTGTTTTGCTGCTTTGGAAAGTGGCCGCCGCCTGCTGTTTACTTTTGTATATCCACAATAGACAAAAATTTTAAGTAAATTCTGGTTCATTGCCTATCAAGAAAATATCAGCAAATGTTATCAAAATAGCTACGTGTAACAAGCTCTAAAGGCTTCATCACATTTTTCTTTCAGGAGTAATTTCACTGGAACCATGGGCTCATATATCAAAAGAGCATTTAAAAAGAGATTTTTGTTCAAAGAAACAGGCACATCAAAGCAATCAAATAGGAAGTAATCGTGTCTAACTTCTACAAAGCAATATTATCCTTTATGAAATGAAAACCTTGAACACACAAAATCTGAGTTGAAATCAAATCTGATATTAAATTTTATTACTTAGAGATGACTTGCTATGTGGGTTAAGAGCTGACATTTCAAAATAATTCATGTTCAGATAGATATTTCGAATTCATGTTCAGATAGGTATTTATTCATTCCACAATCTAAAATTCAGTCTACAAACCTTGCTCCCTGTTACAAGAAAGTTAACTTTCATAGGCATTACCATATTGTTAGCATTTCATCTCAAGATACTAAGTTCTCTCAAAAACAACTTTCCTTCAAAGGGAATTGGCATGGGGGGAAAAGAAAAATAAAATCAATTAATTGATAGTCTGGCATGACTTTTTTGACTTTATTGTAACTTCCTTCCTAAAGCTGAATCTCTAGTGTCTATGATTTCTCCCAGTAAAAGGTGATCATTTAGTGAATGGTCATTTAGTAACTAATTATTAGTTTCAATTTCTGAATAATTAGCATCTTTAGTTTATAAGGAAGCGTCTTTACTACCCAGGAGGTTGCACCACTTGGCCTATTTAAATCTCTATGTATTACTTTGTAATCTTTTCCGTTATAATTCCAACACTTGTATCATGCTGAAATATAACTCCTTTCAATACAGATTACATATTTAAGTTGTTTGCTGCTTATATTGATTTTTTGTGTTATCATTTGTAACTCTTTAATCCCCTGACATTAATTTTATGTTGTGAGAAAAATGATCCAATTTTATTGTTTTGCTCACATGTTCTTAGTTCGCCCACATTAAAATTATAGTATTATTTTCTCACTAACTTACAACATCACTTTTATCTTCTAAATTTTGTATGTACTAATTCTTGTTCTGGAAACAAAGAATACAGTAATCTTTGGTTTTCCATTTTATTAAATATCTGTCTACTTTTCTCATGTCTTTATTCTGATAAACTTTAAAGTAGTTCATTAAGCCCTTTCCCATATTAAATTTTTAGTAAATTTGTATTAAATTACCAATCACTTTTGCAAGCATTTCCCGCTTCACAATATTGAAATATGAAATTGGTACCCATTGAGCTTAGAAGTGCTAGGCAGTGTAATTTAAATTATACTTTGTCATATATTACATCTACAAACCAAGAACATGGCAGGACTTTTCTTTGTTGTAAATCAATCAATCTCTCTCTCTCTCTCTCTCATATACACACAGCCCAAAACATAGTTTTGTAGTTTTAATAAAATAGCTTCTGCACATAGCTTATACTATATGTTATGGACTGCATGTTTGTGTCCCCTTAAAATTTATATTTTGAAACCCTAACCCTCAGTGTAATGGTATCTGGAGATGTAGCCTTTCGGAGGTAATTAGAACTATCATACGGAATTAGTGTCCTTATAAGAAGAGATATGAGAGAACTTGCTTCTATACCTGTGAGAATACAAAAAGACAGCCATCTGCAAATCAAGGAGAGACCCTTCTCTAGGAACTGAATCTGCTGCCGGCACTCTGACCTTTGACTTCCCAGCCCTCAGAACTATGAGGGAAAAAGTGTTTGTCATTAAACCACTGAGTCTATAGTAATTTGTTACAGCTGACTGAGCAAACTAAGACACTATTTTATAATTTTTATTCCTAGATTTTGATGACTGCATTGCCTTTATACCAAATGCATTTCAGGGAGTTTATATACTCAGTTTTAAACTGAAGACTGGCACTTCTAGAATTTGTAAGATTGATTGCATGTGAAATATTTTGGACTTTCTAAAATGCACAATGGTTGATTTGAATTGTACACATTTCTAGTGTTTCTTTATTAATCGTTTTTAAATAAGTCTTGAAGTTTCTATAATCTGTAATACTAAATTAGTAACTTATTTAGAACATATATAATGCATACAAATTTAAGATTGATACATATTATGAACATTTTGAAAGTGAGCTCTTTGAAATTAAACAAAATATCTTCCTACAACTTTAACATGCCACTTATTTTTTTTTAATTTTATGGAAATTTTTCTAATAATTGCAAATTTCTAAGTATTTTATAAGAAACTACATGTATTTTTTCTTTAGTTAATTCAAACTGTAATCATTTTAGAAAGTATAAAATCTGCAAGACAGAAGAAACTTAGAAAGCAATTTAAGAAAACTTGAAGAAATAAAAATGAAACTAATAGAGAATTTTCAAGAAAATATCTAGAAAAGAGCAAAACACTACAAAACTAATTAGTTGATAAAATCACTGTGACTAATTATAAGCTTTAATTGGGGCGCCTGGGTGGCTCAGTCAGTTGGGCATCCGACTTCAGTTCAGGTCATGATCTCGCCATCATATCGAGTTTGAGCCCCTTGTCGGGCTCTGTGATAACAGCTCAGAGCCTGGAGCCTGTTTCAGATTTTGTGTTTCTCTCTCTCTCTGTCTGTCCCTCCCCTGTTCATGTTCTGTCTCTCTCAAAAATAAACAAACATTAAAAATTTTTAAAAAAATAATAAGCTTTGATTGACACAGGAAATAGTGTTATAACTGAACATATTGAGTATAAGAGTACATATATATGTGTGTATATATATTCATTTCTAATAATAGTTAAATAATAGTTAATATAAATATATTATTTCTAATAATAGTTAAATAGTTAATATAAATATAAATATGTGTATATAAATAGAGAGAGAGAAAGAGAGATAAAGAGAGATACAGAGAGAGAGGAGACAGAAGAAGGCAGACTGGTTCCCACATGGCTGCATTATTATTTATAAGTGAGATTGAGTTAAATGTTTAATTTAGTGCTCTCACTGTCAGAATACATATCAGGTTTGTATTAATCATATAAAATGAGTTGGATTTACATGCTCTGTCCTATGCTTCAAAATAAAGAACATGACATGAAATCACTATAAAAAATTTGAGGACTGGTAAAACTTTCAAAAATTTTTATTTCACAGTTAAAAAATTTAATTTCATAACTCTTGCTCTTTTTTTCTTTCAGAATGGGAATTTGAAAATTTTTATTAATACATATACATTTCTATAATTTTAATTTTTTACCTAAAATTTTTTATGTTTATTTATTTCTGAGAGAGAGAGAGCAAGCACGAGCAGGGGAGGGGAAGAGATGGAGACACAGAATCTGAAACAGGCTCCAGGCTCCAGCTGTCAGCACATAGCCCTATGTGGGGCTTGAACCCACGAACCGTGAGATTATGATGTGAGCTGAAATCGGAAGCTTAACTGACTGAGCCATCCATGTGCCCCAATTTAATTTTTGACTTTAAAAATACTTAGAAGCATTCATTTATATTTTCTTCACTGTTTTCTAGATCATTGTTTCATTCCATTATTGGAATTTTCATAGAACCAAACATTTATTTTATGTATTACATTAGTTTTATCTTTTTAAAGTTTTTTGACTTTTTACTTAAAAAAATTTTTTTTGGAGTTTGTCATAATTTTATTTTTTTTTACTTAAGAAGTAGTATTTCTTACTCAGATTTCTAGACTGAGTACTTTTTCAACAGAGTTTTTAAAGGATGATTATCAATTGCTATTATGTTCTAATTGGCCCAAATCTGTGGCTTTGATTTTTGGTATGATGTCAGGGTTTATTTAGAAGGTATTTTTGTTTGGTTGGTTGGTTCTTTTAATGTGAACGTCTTTGGATTACTTTTCGTTTGTCATTGTTTCTAGTTTTATTGCCCTGTGGTAAATTTTAAGGGGTGGCAAAAAATATTTTACTTTCTTGAAAATCTTGTTCTTCTGTTGTATTTAGATGCCAATTAATTTAAATATTTCACACATATATCTAAATAATTTCTATTTTCTTTCAAGGCATGAGTTTGATGAGGAGAAACAGAAATCAATTTGATTTAACTTAGATTTCTTAGATTTCTTCAAAATTTCACTTTGTCTTTCTTGTATTTTTAAATTTATATATTGTCAGGCTCAGATCATAAAAATAATGTCTTGTATTTTCTTTAAAAGTTTAAAAATGTTTATAGTTAGTTATTCAATCCATTTGAAATTTATTTTTGTTTTTGATAGGAAATACGTCTACATTGTTTCATATGGGTCTTCATTTATCCCAGTGCTATTTATTGAATTTCTCCTCCTAGTTCTTAGAGTAGTATATATATTTTTTCCTGATAAACTGTTATATAACATTCTATTTGGGAACAGAATATTTTTATTTCACTTACAATAAGCACTTAGTTTATATTTATAATACATTTAAATGTGTATGCCATTACCGTGTAAAAACTTCCACTGTAAAAATAGAAAATAGTGTAATTTAAATTGCTTATGGAAAATTCGTTAAAATTATATTTTCTAATTGGTTATAGTTGTATACAGATAAGCTTTTGTCTTTAGTTCTCTTCACTTTTGCTAGTCATTCTCCACATTTTCTCGAATTTTCTACATAGGTAAATCATAGCCTCTGCAATTTAGAATAATATAATTTTACTTCATCCTTTGGATTCTTTTTCTTTTTTCCCCTAGTTAGGCTGGCTAAAAGCTCCAGTGTTAAGCTGGATGCTGTAAAGGATAGTGGTATTTTGCCATTTTATTTAAATGATTATGCTTCACTATGAATTATCGAGTGACTTTTTTCTCTTCTTTGGTATTTGGTTTTCTATATTAATCTTTCTTTTCTTTTTTAATCTGAAGCCCTCCCCATTTTTTTCTCTTCATACATTGCAACCTTTTTCTCAAACTCTCTGACATTACTACCCACCTCATCTCTTTGTGTTGCACTCTAAGCTGACCTTTGCATCTGCTAACACTATCTCATGGAAGATTTTCTTACATGTGTTTTCTAATTTTTGTCGTATTTTTTCCTGTGAGATCACTAGCATCATGAGCTATTCATTAGGGACCAGATGTGCTCTTGATTGTGGGCATCTCTTATGGGAAAGTTTCCATTTTGTTTCTGCCCAGCCCAAGGTTCTGGAAGAGTTTATGTGCTACTCTATCAGCTCAGGCAAATGGTTCCTATACTACATGGTAAGAGTAAATTCAAACTCCAAACCATAGCCAAGCCCTTACTTTCTTTTTTCTGCAAAGACCCAAAGAGTTCACTTTAAATTGCATCCTACAACTGATAGTATTGGGTAGAGTTTTTTCTAGTCTTTACTTCAAATTATAGACATTACTTCTAGACTACTAGCTTTAGCCCTAAAGATCATTTCTAGCTGCTCATTTATACAGGACCTTTGGAGTTTTCTCTTTGTGTGTTTTATGTCTCCTATTTTTTTTCTTTCCTTCCTTCCTTCCTTTCTTCCTTCCTTCCTTCCTTCCCCCTCCCTCCTTACCTTTTTTCAAGAATAGATCTCTATTATATTCATAGATTTATATTATATTATATTATATATTATAATAATTTCAGTTTTTGAGTGATAAGGATGTACTGAAAGGATTTTTGTCAATTAGAGTTGGTACCCTTAATTAATGGTTTCCTTTGTTCCAAGGACTTGTGTGCCAGTGTGTGTTACTCTAACATTGCAGGAACAGAGATCTCACCACACTGGCTAGACACACCATCATTGGTACTCCCATTTTAGTGCATGCCACCTGTGCCAAGAACAGACCAAAAGAAGCATGAGAAGGATCTCCATGATGTGAGGGCTCTTATATTGGATGGAGTTTAGAAAGGTTTGGATATAATACATAAGAACCGTTCTATCCTCACCCCATACTCTTGTTTTCATTCATTCCTGCTGTTGGTCAAATATGTTAATGTGGCTTGACTGGGGATGGAAGTGGTGTCTTTCACTTACCACCAAACAGGACTTTTTTCTTTTTCTTTCTTTTTTTTTTTTTTACATCCACTGAGTTAAATATATCAGCCCTTTGTCAAACCTGATCTCACCCAGCTAGTATTTCTCTCTGTATACAAAACACATTAAAGACAACTGTTCACAAGTCTTCCATATTGAGACAAAACTGCCACTATTTTTCTGTTTTATCATGGCAAGATGAATTTGGGAGGCAATAAATGAATAGCTGTAAGTTATTAACCTGAATCTTCATCAATGAGAAGGTGAGGGAGACCAATCAGAAATCTCTAGATTCCCTTCTGTTGAAACACAGAAATCTTGAGAATTTTTTTCTCCTGTTTTGATGAGGTCGGAGAGGGAAAGCTGAGTCTTATATTTTGCAGTGGGTTATCATACATTTATTCATAATTTTATATGTTCTTATTCAAAGGGAGAATTCATATTCACGGAAGTATTTCTTTTCCCTGCTTTTTTTCTCTCTAGAAGTCTTTCCTCTTATACTTCATGACTCATAAAAACACTTCTCTATATTCTGATCTGGTCATTTATAATTTCAAAAAATGTTTGACTTTGGGTTTTAATTCTTAAAACTCTTAAAAACTTGCTTTCAAGCCAGATGTTCTACAAACTTCCTCATCTGAAAGTGTCATCCAAGGGTATGCCCAACACTGAGCATTATAGACACTTAAAAAAACACAGATTCAAGGAGGTTATTGGAGCATTAAGATCAACCTCTAGTGAGACGATAAAAGCAGAATCAGGTTTGTAACCTTCAGCAATCTCTTTTCCATCTCAACTGTACTAAATCAAAACTGTTTCATTTCAATGCAGGTATGACAAACCATTTGAAGTGAAATAATTTCAATTCACCTAGGATATTTTGTCCAAGTTGGCTTCACTGATACTATTAACATAAAGAAAGACTGAGAACAAATTATTTTGGAAAGATTTATAGCTCTAGAAATGAAGATGCTGAATAATACCAGTTATGCCAAAGTCCTCAAATAAAATTACTTTAAAATTTAAACTCAGTAAGAACTACATTGAATTAAAATCACTTTGTTAAGAAATAAAATATGGGGGTGCCTGGTGGCTCAGTCGGTTAAGCGTCAAACTCTTGATTTTAGCTTGGGTCATGATTTCACTGTTCATGGCATCAAGTCCCGTATTGGGCTTTGTGCTGAGAGTGTGGAAGCCTGCTTGGGATTCTCTCTCTCCCTCTCTCTCTTCCCCTCCCCTGCTTGTGCTCTGGTGTGCCCTCTCTCTCTCTCTCTCTCTCTCTCTCAAAATTAATAAACATTAAAAAATAAGTAAAAAATTCATATTCCATTCAATTGATGACAATTATTCCTTTATTCAATACTTATTTACTGAGCCTTCTTTCCTTCTCTTTCTTAATTATTCAAATGAATCAAAATGCTTCCTGTGCAAGGACTTTAAACAAAATGTTATCCTTCACCCCCTCCTCCCCCCACTCTGCATTTTCTAATGAATGCACTACTCATCTTTCAGCTCTTGGATCAAGCTTTGCGTCTTTGTCAAACCACCATATCCTTGTACACACTCTCAGTATTCCTTACCATTATTACAGATGATGTGCTCCTGCTTTTATCAAAAGGCAAAAGGGCAACTTTCCCACTTTGGCACCAAGTTCCATCCCACTCACCTCAAGGAGTTCACTTATGCACCTATTTTCTCTTCATTTACATCACCCATTTCCTTTCTATTTTATCATTTACTTCAAGTGTGTGTGTGTGTGTGTGTGTGTGTGTGTGTGTGTGTGTGTGATTTCTTAACCTCCTAACCTCTTTGACTACCACCTTATTTCTTGATCTTATTCAGAACCAAATGTCCTGTAATACATTTCTATAGTGACTACTTTCTATGAAGCCTTCTCATACTTCTCTCAGCCAATTTCAACTGGCCTTCCATTCCCCATCGACCCTGGGACATTGTCCCTGCCAAGATCACAAGCACCCTCCATGTTGCCAAATTTAGTCTGTAAATCTGTTTTTATGCATTACTTCATCCCTCAGTGTTATCTAAAACCACTGACCCCTCTCTCTTTTTCTTGGTCTCTGTAAATTCAAATTGTCCTGCATATCCTTATTACTCCACTTGTTCCACTTCACTCTACACTTTTGGCTTTTCTACTTTATTCTATTTCACAAATAGGCCTTCTGGGATCTCCTTTTAGTTTTTTTACCTTTGGACTTTTCCTAGGGGTTGACATCTTTCCCATGACTTTAACCAATGTCTACATCCTGATGATTCACAAATCTATAAGCCCAGCCTTTACTTCTCTCCAGAACTCTAGCCTGCAGCCTCCAGATGTGGATAGACAGCTCAGACCTACCTTGTTAGAACAGCATGCTTGATTCTCCTCACCTTCCAGCTAACCTTGCTCAAGTTGTTAAGGCTTCTGCAATATGAATATCATCATCCAATTGCTCAAGTTCAACTGGAGGTTATTTATGAGTTTCCCTCTTATCCCCCCATATCCTTTCCATTGTCTAGTCTTGTTGACTTTATTTCCAAAAACACACTTCCCTCTAATAGAACTCCACAATTCTGTCATTGCCCCTCCTACATTTATCACACAGAAGTCAAAGAGATTTTTTTTTACTGTAAGTGAGATACATCACTCTTTTACTTAAACATCTCCAATGGCTTCACATCACTACTAGAATAAAATACAAAAAACTCACCCTGGCTAACAAAGCTTCAAATGGTCTGGTCTCTGCCTACTTAGTATTGCTCTCCTTCTCAGTCTAAAGGAAGAGTTTTCAAACTTGACTGACAGTTTGGGTCAGATAATTCTTTGTGGTGTGGTGCTGTCTTCTGCATTGTAGGATGCCTCTAGGCATTAGATGCCTAGAGCAACTTCCTCTCAAGCAGTGACAATCAAAACAATCTCCAGACATTGCCAAATGTCTCCTGGGGAACAAAATTCTTCCTGGTTTAGAAGCACTCATCTTACATGATCATCAGTCCAGTTGCCTAGACTGTCCTACATTATCATTACTCATAGCATCTACTTTTACTCCCAAAGATGTCTTGGTTTGAATTACAATTATATGGTCACCTTAGTCTTCATCTAATATGTTTCATCATTTATTCTGGCCTGTTGGTGTATGTATGTGTTTTGTTTTGTTTTGAACATATCAGGTTTATCCCAGGCTTAGGATCTTTGCTTGAACGTTTTCTCTCCACGGAAAGCACCACCACCTCAACCCCACCCCAAGGGATTTTTGTCTCTTGTTATTCAGATTTTAGTTTAAATAATATTTCTTTTCTGGTCAAATTCAAAATAAAATAGCAATTGGATCATTCTCTATTCAATTACCACATCACTGTCTAAATTTGTTTATTTATTTATTTCTCTATTTATTTGGAATCTACATTCTTTCCACCCAACACTTAGACAAAAACAGATGCTTTGTCTTTCTGCTTAGAACAGTTCTTGATCTATTGCAGGTGCTACATGAGTGAATGAATGAATGAAATTATTCCTCACAATCCTCCCCCCAACAAGGTTCAGTTTCCATGATATATATCAGTACTGCACTCTATTTTTACCTCCTGGCACTTTTCACATGTATTAATTAATAACTCATTGGCATAATTATTAATTCTTACAAGCGTCATGAGGACAGAATCTGTATCTTTCTTTCTCAATTCTGAAAGGGAGAATTTGTATTCCCTCATAAAATGTACTGCTTATACATTTTACTTGGACAATCAAATAAGTCAGTTAATCACAGTGCATATGTACATAGTGCATAAGTAGAAATACTTGGAAAACACATGATCTGACTGGAAAGTTCTATTTGGATATTTCAAGATAAGTACATATTTATCCTTGGGAAAAATTTTACATTATTTTGTAAACTTCCAGTCATGCATATGGTTGCTTTCTTTTCATCTCCTCCATGGTTTCATAAACACTGTAGGTCTTGGCTTCATTGGTAATTACCAATGATGGAAAAAATATGTGGTTAATTTCGTAAGTTGCATTCCCTTTGCAAATATAATGTAGCTGTTTTTCCATTCTCTGATATGGAAATTTCATAGAATTACATGAGAAGTATAGAAGCAGCTCAATGTTGAATCTATGAGGAAATCACTAACACACTAGCATGTGTCATAGAAAGGTCTGCCTTCCTCAATGGCTTCTACTGAATGGCAGGAGGGTCTCAGAGTCAGTGTGATACAATCAGCATCACTGCTTCTTACTGACCCACTTTCCATTCATAACTGGTTATTTTCCTCTCAGGATTACTAAAACCACACTACTTTAATGATAAAAACCATTGGCAGACATTTGTAACTGTAGGTTCAGAAACATGAAAAATTATAACATATAAAAGGGAAAAGAGGCAAAGGTCAAAAGAAGGATGGAACTGGGGGGGTTGGAGAAAAAGCTGTTATTCCAGGACAATAGGAAAATCAGGATAGGATAGGATTCACCTGCCATTTGAAGATGTTGATATATAGTTATTCATGATTAAGACAAAATAGAATTAAGAAGTATGCTTAGTATGGCTACATTTTCGGCCAGAGAGGTTTTATAGAAAAGACGGAACAGACACTGGAGAGCAGCTGTTGAGGTACAGAGTGATGGAAAAGACAGCATATAGGTACAAATGAGTTCTAGGGTCCCAGGTTGACTGGAGTATATCCCAGATCCTGAGAAAACTTTGTTCTCAAATCTAATCCACCATCTGCTTTCTTAGAGGACTCACTGGGAAGACTGAAAACAAACAATACACTTTCACTTTTAGAGAAGATAAGTCTGTAGAGTGCATCCTTAGACTGTAAATCAGAGTGTGCTAACTACAACAACAAAGCAAAAAAAAAAAACACTTTTATGAAATATTGGTCAATACTAACAAGTGGAAGATGACATCACTGAGGGGCAACCTGGGTATATGAGAAACAAGTTAAGTCAAGTTCGCCTATTTCCTTCTTTGACTGCAATGCTAAATGAAAGATTAGAAAAACAAATATGAAATAGATGGAACACTTAGACCAATCCTTAGATCATAAAGGACAACAAGAAAATAAATTGTGTATCAGATTTTGTTCTGTGGAATAAAACCCGTGGTTTTTGTATGTGGATCCATTAAGGGTGGAATGGTTTTCTCTATCTTAATTATTCATCTTTCCTAATCTTTCCCAAATTTCCTTTAGTTAGAGGAATTCTCTCTCTGTGGAAGCCAAGGATGCCAGATCCTTTTTCCCCTTTTCCTAAATACAGCCAGGAGTGAAGCTCATTGCTTAAACCTCGCCTAAAATTATGACTCAGCATCTCATCTGCAAAATGACAGCAGTAATAACAATCTTGGAGGCTTTAACAGCAGAGAGACTGGAATGATATTAAATTAAGCATGAAAAATAAGAGATATTAGGTGTCCAGCCCTTTCCAGGCTGTTTGAGAAGAATATACAAACTACTATGAGATTATGGAAGGGAGAAGATAACTCCCTCAAGCGTGGATGATAATGATACAAAGGCAGTGTATTAACATTTTCAAGTTTAGAACAAGGGAAGATGGGTATATCTGGCTACGGGGCCTGCTTCTGGGCACCATGCAAACTGCGGCACATGAAAGAGAGAGTGGCATCCATATCTTCCCTTGGCTGATAATGCCTCTCTGTCCTAAATCATGCTTGCTAGCAATGAAATAGGAAAAATCAAATTACCTGAGACATATTTGTGAGATATATCTTTATATCCCTGATTACTGTCCTAGGCAAAGTTCCTTTCCAAATAACACTAAGTTTCCACTTGGGATATCATTCAGTTCCTCTTTGTCAGCACGAAGATGTCAGTGTCAACTTTCTTTGTTTTGTTGAACCAACCTGGATACCAAACTTCAGTTCCAAGTTTATTGATAATATAGTAGTCTATGGTTATATAATTGTCACTGTGTTTTTGCTCATGCTCATTATATACTGTGATAAGTATCACTAATTTCTGGTAGTATGATAATATAGACCAATAATGAATCACCCCCAATAAAGTAGAGTTTTATGTTAAAGTAATATATATTTGCTTCAGAAGATAAAAATCCTAAAAAGTGAAACGATGAAGAGATGCTATGAAGCGAATAATGTTACACAGGACCATAGGATTGATCTCTGGATCACAAGGTAGTAGCCGGTTAACTGGGGTTAAGGTTTGTCCTTTGGTAATGTTTCCTCCCAGGCTATGAAAAAGAGAAGAGAGGTACTGGGATGTTACTTCAAGAACCAATGCAATCTTTCTCTCCTCTCTTCTCTTTTTCCCTTAGTCCTTTATGTTAGTTTTTACCTTTGTGGCTTGGTTTCTTCTGCTTCATTAATCATGTCCAATCATGGCTACCATTCAGTTGAAAATTAGCCCCTAAGTCTATATTACTAATAAATTGTAGGGAGACTGAATGAGGACTTGCTCTCCTTCTATGAATTTTAATACATATGATAACACATATAATAAAACCAATTAAGAGCATTACACTGATCAATAGACAATAGATCAGAAGAGAATAGGAAGATCAGAAATAGAACAAAATAAATGTTTGATATTTTGTTATTCTTTTATATTTTATTAATTTGTAAATATATGATATTTAACATATAAATATCATTTAAATTATTGAGAGATGTGCTATTAATAATTAATATTATTAGTGAAATCATTTGGGAATCTCTGTAATCATCTAGGAAGAAAGAAACCTGAATATTTTTCAAGATTTAAGCATACCATAATGAAACTATCAATTTTAAATGGGATAATTAGAGAATGAAGTTGGAGTTAAGAAGACCTTTTAAAAGTATTGTACAAAACCCAGTAACCAGAAAATTAAATAATGTATTCCTTCTAATATAAAAAAAGAAAGATGGAAGGAAGGAAGGAAGGAAGGAAGGAAGGAACGAGGGAAGGAAGGAAGAAGGGAAAGTTTCCTTCTTGGCATGAACTATGGTAACCAAAGACAAAATGCAAAGGTCAAAAGAGAAAAAGTATTTGAACCTTATGTCACTATCAAAGGCCTAAATTCCTTTATATATAAACAGTTCCTATAAATCGTTTAAGAAATGACCAATAACCGAATAGAAAATTGAGCAAGGTATATATTAAGAGAGTTCACAGGAAAGGAAATATCATAGTTCTTAAACATATGAAAAGATGCTCTATGCCACTCATCAGAAAAGAAATTCAATTAAAAACTGCATGAAAAAGTCAATTAAAAACTACTCTTCTAAGACTGAGTAAAGATAAAATAATTTGAGAAACCACTGTCAAAGAGACTTGGGAGAAATAGAGGGTTTGGGGAAGGTTTGAGAGTTTAAATTCATACCACTCTAGGGATGGCAATAAATAAAACACCAAAATCCACAAAGGTGCACATACTGTACTCAGATATTCCACTTCGAGAAAATTATCCTACATACTGCTGAAAATAGCATATTGTAAACAGCAAATAACCTAAATGCAAATTCACAGATGAGTTGTTAATTTTGTATTATATACAATCAGTGTAAAAGAAATATGCTATGCAATTATAAAAAGAATGAGAATGTTCTCTATATATTGAAATAAAATGACCTTGAAGATCTATTTCTATTCAGAAAGGCAAGGTGTGGAACAGCATGGGTTATGAGCTGTTACTTACATAAAAAGGAAAAGAGATTATTTTGTTCATTTTGCTTTTATAAATACATTATTTCTTTATATATTAATATATAACAAATATATTATTTATGGTCATTTATAACTTATAAATGTTTATAAGAAGCTAACATCAATGATTGCCTGTGAAAGAAACTGGATATATGAGGAATGGGGGTGGAGGCTTTTATTGTAATCCCTTTTCTATTACTTAGTATTGAACCATTTGAATGTATCACTATCCTAAAATTAAACTAAAAAAACATATTATAAAATAAAATATTATGACTATAGTAATTATCCATAACACTTAACAAAATCATAGGTATTTGGTTGATAACTAAATCAGTTTTGAAGTGGATGGACTAAAAACACATTTAAAAATGAGAACTAGTAAAAGACGTTGTCTTGGACAAGTTTCTCTTTCATTCATTTATTCAAAATCTACCTGAATGTCTGATATGATGGAAGGATGGAGGGCACTTGGGATATAGCAGTAACCAAACCCAACACAATCCCTGTTCTCCTGTAGAATCTACATTTTATATATATCAATAATCTGCTGATTAATTTCCATAATGAAATGCCAAACACACACACATATATAAACAATAACAGAAGTATAAGCAACAGTTGGAGGATTTTATTTGGGCCTACAGTGAAATATTTTCAAGGAGTAAAGACATTTTAAAAATACGTTTGATATTAGAGCATGGTAGATCTCTTTCAGCTTATGTCTTGTATCCTACAATAAATCTCCATAGTTTTTTTCATCTAGGTCTAACCTTCTTAAAGTCTTATTTGCATTATTCAAAAATAAATGGGAATAATATAAATAGCTATTTTATCTTTTACTTGTCAGAGGTAAATGGCAGAACATATGTGAATATACCTGCCAAAGTTTCTTAGTGAACTAGAACAGGTCCTCAACAAATGTTACTTGTATCTGAATCTTCTTACATTATAGAAATATTTGTTTGAGTTTTAAATTCCACCTGTTCACTCTTACTTGAGGGGAAGCATTTACAGATCATCCACAAAACACTCCCATTAGGTCTAGAAAGTGTTTCTGGGCCACCGATGTGGGTTATGCCCAATATTTGGAAATTTCCTACAGTTATAATCACTTGAGTATTTCTGTGAATACAAGAAATTACAAAAAACTAGAGATTAGATAATCTCCTCATAATTTAAAACACAGTGGGAATCAACTGTTTATCTGCCAGGTCAATTCCACATTAATTCTCCCACAGAACTCCCCTAGAGGGTTGAAGTATTCAAGATTCCAAGGAAAATGGAGACAATGGAGATATCAACCAATATAACTGAACAATTAGAATCTATTCATGGAGAGACTGAAAAGTTAAGAGAGCCAAAAATTCAGAAGATCTAATGTTTCTTCTCAAAAATTTATTCTCATATAAAATGAATCATAAAAAACTCTCATTTTAACTGCTCACAATTTTATCAAGTGTATTGTGAACTAGATTATTTATGTACATTGAGCTATATTGCTTAACACAATCGGTGTATCCCAAACTGTCATAATTATGCACCTATCTCTTCACCTATTTTAAATTGAATCTTTAATCATACTGCTACCCATTATACTTAAGCTACTCATTTCTTTTAAAAAATTTTTTTAAACATTTATTTACTTTTGAGAGAGAGAGAGACACAGAGGGTTAGTGGGGGGATGGTCAGAGAGAGAGGGAGACACAGAATCAGAAGCAGGCTCCAGGCTCTGGGCAAACGGTCAGCACAGAGCTTGATGCAGGGCTCGAACCCACGAACTGTGAGATCATTACCTGAGCTGAAGTAGGCCACTTAGCCGACTGAGCCCCCAGGCACCCCTCAATCTACTCACTTCAAGAAATGATGGAGAATGCCTTGCTGTTAGATCCTAATGAAAAATCAATCAATCAATGGATAGATCCGATATATAAAAAGACTCTTCTTGCAGCAACTATTCCAAAACAACATTGTCTATATTACTTTGCCTTTCAAATGTCAGTTCCTTGGTTTAAAACTAAAAGCATAAACATTTTAATAACCCCCATAGAAAGCATCTGTAAGCTAAAGTGAATGTAAATTCTTAGAAACTGAGTAATTTTGGTGGGTTAATTAAATTCTCTGAATCAGTTTATAGAATGACCATGGTTTAGTTTGGGTAATAAATGGGTAAGTGTAGATAGAGAGCTATCACAATACTCTGCACATAGGAAGTCCTCATTCCATGGAATTTACCTGTTGGTATTTGAAAAAAGGCTCTATTATTAAGAGAAAATCCATAGAGGCACCTGGGTGGCTCAGTCAGTAAAGCATCTGACTTTGGCTCATGTCATGATATCGCGGTCTGTGAGTTCCAGGCCCGCACTGGGCTCTGTGCTGACAGCTCAGAGCCTGGAGCCTGCTTCAGATTCTGTGTCTCCCTCTCCCTCTGTCCCTCCCCTGCTCATGCTCTGTCTCTCTCTTAAAATATAAACAAACATTAAAAAATAAATTAAAAAGAAAACCCCTAACACTCTGTCTCTGATTACTGCCAACAATGTGGTTAATTTTTATGCTTCTCTGTGCTCACTTTTGTAGTCCACATTATGAGAGGCTATTCACCATCTGTGTATCCAATTTTTAAAAACTACATAAAAATTGAAAGAGTGATGGTACTACCAAATTAGAAATAAAGATGGTAATAGCTCAAATCATTCCATTTCATGTCAGTCACAAGAGCAAAATTGTCCTATCATCCTCTCTTAAAAAGCTCTCTCAAGGAAAGGAGGATGGTGAGTGTGTGCTTGGTACTGCACTACTTGGATCATCTTCCATCATCAGCATCGTATAGAACACCACCAAAAGAAATAAATAATTTTGCAACTTATTCCCCAAACCTAATAGCTCCTGGGCACAAAATGTAAATAAATAGGTGCATTTAGAAAAGTCTTATTAACATAGGTGAAAGGTGTTACAGTTTTCTCTGTGTTTTGTGGAAAGTAGTAATAAATATCTAGGGATTCATGTAATGTTATTAGATGTGATTGAAATCTATCCAAAATGGAGTATGAAAAGAAAGCACCAAATGTCATGTGCAAGGTAATCTCCGATGCTCCATACACCCTTGGGTGAGAGTCAGTTTAGCCTTGAGGTTATTGTTTCTCTCCTGTCACTCTTCACATATTCTTTGGCCAAAGTTTCCTTCATATTTCTTTCAATTCTTCCTTATACTCACTCAAAAGTATATCACTTGGAAACTTCCAGATAAAAAGGCCACTGGAATACTCAAAAAGATTGTCCCCTCATAATTTTCAGTGAAAATGACAAATAAATTATGGTTACTGGGAGAAAGCTACATTAATGTCTAAATGTGTGTGAAGGGGAGCCATCCTCATGCATAAGTAACAAGTCAACTATGACGAATATACGAATAAATTGCAAATACTGTGTATGTAAAATTAAACTGTATTGGAGACTGAATGAATTTGGGCTTCCAACAGCTTATCTGAGTAGTAAGAAAACCATTAAGATCTCTCAAATTGGGGAGAGTGGGGGAAGAGAATATGGGGATGGGGTGGGAGCTGAGCACTTATCCTGAGCTGGTGGTCCCTCTGAACAGGTTGCCCCTAGGCAAGTCAATTCCTGGTTTACACCAACTGCCGGTGTTAAGAGTCTGTTAGGAAGACAGCAAGAACCCTGCTAAGATTTTCTTTACAGGGAGTCACAGTGTGGGCAGCATACCGGCCTTGCGGCAGCAAACTCCTAATACCAAAATGAACACTTGACACCATCACCATGCTGGGGCTCCCTCATGTTCCTGGCTTGGAGCCTGCTCTATTCTGCTAAGGACCAAAGTGGCAATTGCCAAAGAAAAACTAGATAAAATTAGACTGTGTTCTTCATCCTTCATCTTGGTCCAAAGGATTGTATGGAGGCCTATACATGATCTGTCAGAAGATGCCGCACATTCCAACATAGCAGAGCATTGTGAAAAGTCACATAGAAAAATAGTGATGTTCCAAGGAAGGGATAGTGATGTGAGGATTCATAACAATTATAACTCTATGGGAAAGAGTTACTGTCAGCTTTTGAATCTGCTTCTTCATTTTTCATTTTTAGACTGCATAACCTATGGAGTTCACATTCTAGCCCTACCACCTACGAAGTGTGTATCTTTCGGCAAAGAATTTTACTAGTTTTGATTTCACTGCTTTTATCAGTAACATAGGGGTTTCTTTTCTATCTACTTCACAGAGCTGTAAGAGGATTATTTGTAAAGTGCTGAGAACGGTGTCTGGCACACTGTAAGAATTTAAAAAAAGTTTGTTATTATTTTCATCCTTTAAATAATTACCAAGTTGATAAATATGTATTATAGAAAATTGGGAGAATACAGAAAAATACTGGCAAGAAAAATTATGTGTAATCCTACCACATTTTGCAATGCATTGCCTTCTAGATTTTTTTTTGAAGTTCACATGTTAAGTTTAAACATATATTTTACAAATTTGGGTGACCATACAGTACTGTTTCACATTTTTTTGGTCATTGTAATTATTCATAGCTCTCGTCCTTTACTCTCTAAGTGTCCTAGGTTAGATGATAAGTTATATGGTCGCCTATTCATACCATATATACTATTTCTATTCCTATGTTTTATTTAAAATCATACAATAGCTGTTTTTCAAAACATTAGATGTTCTGAAATATCACTTATAACAAGTTCTATACAGTAAATGACTGAAACATATTTAATCAGTCACAACATTATCTTAAAAACGAGAAAAATATGGAAATATCAGTTCCAAATGTAATATATTATATTAGAAATTTCTTAAAATACCCTTGTAGTGTTATTTCTATCTATAGAATGGATAGAAATACAAACAGCACCAATTACACATAAATATGGAATATATGGCTAAGACTACTTTTATATCAATTAGGAAACTTTAGATTATCCAATAAATTTGGTTAGGAGAATTATTCAAATGTTTCTTACAATTCTTTTAATGCCTATTTATTTTTGAGAGAAAGAGACAGAGAGACAGAACATGAGTGGGGAGGGGCAGAGAGAGAGGAAGGCACAGAATCCAAAGCAGGCTCCAGGCTCTGAGCTGTCAGCACAGAGCCTGACACGGAGCTTAAACTCACAGACTGTGAGATCATGACCTGAGCTGAAGTCAGACGCTCAACTGACTGAGTCACCCAGGCACCCAACTTAACTCTGTTTTGTAAAATATTGTTCTTAATCTCTAAGTACACGTGAATATAAATTCATATAGATTATGATTATATGCAACCATACATATACAGTAATAATAAATTATATAGACAATAAAATTTTAATAGCTAAATTAGTAAAATATTTATTTCATTTCTTAGTGAAAGAAGCCCAAGTATTAAAACATATGGACTACTTTTTTAAATAACTGATAGATTTGATCACATAAAAGGCAAAACTTCTGTGTGTGTCAAATAACACAAGTAATAAATAAAAGAGCAATCTAGAAAAATTATAACATATGTGATAGGACATGGTTTATAATTCTCAAAATAGCAAACTCCTTTAAACAAGACAAAAAAAATTACCAGACTTGAAAGTGAGCAAGGAAAAGAATTTAAAAATTCACAAAAGTAGAAATGAAACTGATCACCTGATCAATATACAAACGAAAAAGTGTTCAATTTTGCTGGTAATCTAAGAATTCTTTTCAAAACATTGGTGAGCTATAGTTTCTCCATAAAATTAGCAACTAGAAAATACTATTCATTTCTGGTGAGGGAAAGAGTAAAATCAACTTTCTCATACTGTGTTTATGGAAATATAAATTAATAGAACTTTTCAGGAGAGAAAGTTATCAAAGTGTATTAAAAGTCCAGAAATGTATTCTTAAGAAATAATCTGTACCACAAGGTAGAGACTTATGCATAATGCTTATCAATCACTGAAATCATGAAAAATTGGAAATACACTAAATGATTCAGCATAGAAGATTGGTGAATAATTTATATGACATGCTTATAATGTTATACTCTTTAAATTAATCATTTAGAAAAATATAGGATTATACAACACTGTGGGAAAAAGGTCATAATATATTAAGTGATGAAAAAAAACAGATTACAAAGTATGTATAGAATGATTCCAACTTTGTAAGAAGAATTAGTATATTACTTAGCAAGATGTTAGAACTTAATTCTTCATACATCACATTTGATTATGGTGACAATAAAAGGGATAATAGATAATGAAGTGTGAGACTAATCACTAAATGCAGAATTTATAAAGGAAATAATCCAATAATCTAGAGCCATTCCATACCACTTGATCTTTCTTGCTGATATATAAAAGGGGCAGGGGAAAGATGGGTAAGAAAGCCATTTGGTGCTGAGAGTCTGATGACTCTCAAGAGCACGTTCGGACAACAGAAATATTGGCAGGTCCTGTAGACTAGCTGTGGGATACACACAAGAAAGACAGGATTCAGACTGTCTCAAGATCAGCCCAAGAGGCTCCTGAGCAGACATAAGGACAGTCCACTCACGTCCTAGGTGGAATAGACCCTCAGCAAGCTAGGGCTAAATTAGCGAAAGTAGTAGTTAGCAAGCTAGGAAGACAAAGTAAAGCAGAAAAGTGAGGGAGGCAATAGTATCTAGCCCCAGACATCTTGCTTTCAATGTACTGGTTGATACTGCATATATATATATATATATATATGCAATATTTTCACACGAAAATTATAAAACAGTTGGATTGCTATGCACTAAATTGATATCTCTGAATGATGTAATGCTGGGAGTTTTTTCTCTGCTTATCAACATATTTATCTTCCTAGTGTTCTAGAAACTATGTGCATTTGCATGTTTAATTGGTAAATGTTAGGTATTTTGTACAAATTAAAAGGGTAGATTTAAAGATAATAGCATTGGAATAAAAAAAAACATAGATCTGACAGAACTGATAGACATTATGAAATTCACTGAGGCATGCTCAAAATCTGACAATTCTGTTACTTCTCTTTCAAGTCCAGATAAGTGGTAATGAGAGTTGCAGATTTTATGAATGGATCCATTCTGCTATCAATATTTTTATGGCTACTGGAAAGCAGAGTAATATAGGAGACTTAAATATTCTGAGTGGATTCCAGTCAAGAAGACACCTCCTCTCATCAGTTTCGATTAATGGACCAGGGGCAGGTGGTGATAATTTATGCTGTGTGCCCTCAAGAAATTTCTTTTTCTTCCTTCCCAGGACCACGTTGACCACCTTTGTAGAGAATCCTTCTCACTCTAGTGTGAATGATCCTTGTACAGTTGGGCACTATACAGCCTGTGTACACAGCCACAGCACCCCATGTGAAAAGCTCATTGTAATACTCTCTCATAGATAAGCCTTTCATTAGCAACCCAAATTTCCCCCCTTCACTTTATATGAACTTATATTGCCCACCCATCTTTATGATCTTCTCTTAAGCTGTCTTTTTATGTATGTATTTTTGTACTTGTTTATACATTTTTCTTGCCTCTATGCAATTGGAGATACTTGAGGTTGGGAAATATGCCTCATGCTTTTTAATTCCTGGCAGTACCTATCTCAGTGACTTGTATACTGTGTAGTTATAAAGGCAATGATAATGGTTTAAATAAAAAAATCATAATGATAATAATAGATAACATTTATTGGGCTCTTACAATGTGCCAAGCACAAAGTTATCTGAATGAATTCTTTTATTTAACCCTAACAATAACTATATGTATTAGAGACTATTCATTATTTATAAAGAAGAAAACTGGAACTGATCAAGGTTAGGTAAGATTATCTCAAATGCTTAATACATTTGAATGAACAAGTGAATGAAAAATCTTTTCTCTCTCTTGTGGACATTACATCCTTTGGAGCTTACAATTCAATTTAAATAAAGGCAATTTACTAGACTATGAGTTTATTGATAGTAGGGCCCTTAATTATTATTGTTTGAATCCACAGCACAGTGCACTTTATATGTGCCTAATTATTTTGGGGAATAAATAAGTGAATGAACAAAAAGATCTATTATTTCAGCTATGCATCTGACTCCACTTCTGAATGGCTTGCAAAGACAGCCCGCTCTATACTAAGGTTTGCTTCTTCTCTTAACCAGGATCCGCAGATTAAAAAAACTGAGGCTCAATTGAGCTGTGATTTTCCCAAGGCCACACTGCTAAGAGCAAGTGATCACAGAATTAGAGCCAAGATCCTTTAACTCTTAATTCAGAGCACCTTCCCTCACACTCTTCCACCTAATTGTAGACACATAAAACACCTTCCTATAATGTAGAACACATTTAGAAATTGTAGAAACAATTTCATGTAATCATAAAATTGAGGAAAGCAAGAATGCAGAACATGAGCCTCTTTGGGAAAGTTCCAAATGATATTCTTCAAGAAAACCTCCTGCATTTGCTTGGCCAACACCTGCCTGGGCTCTGGGGCCCTGCATTGGTTCTTGGAGGAGGCTCTTAAGTTTCCTTATCCCTCACTGTACTCCACAAGGCAAAAGAACATCACTCTGCCCTGAGCTGAATGGTTTGAGCACTGGGTGAGTGATGACCTAATGGGATTCCCAGTACATGGGGAAAGGACTTACTGTGCTCAGGCCTGATGAATTTGATGTCCTTGCAAACCATTAGGAATTGGGCTGTGCTGAGTGACTCACTGCCAGGACTCCTTCTGGGGCTAGAACCATAAGGTAGGGCAAATTTATTTTTTGGATTCCCAAAGTGATAATTTCTGGGAAGTCGGGGTCACATAAATCCAGTTTGGAGGGATGGGAAGTCTAAACCCACACCATTTTTTCCTGCTAGCCTTCTTCTGAACCATGGCCATACCAGGCTCCTGGTATCTTACAGGCCACTCTAAGGGCAGAGCCTGCTTTCTAAGATATGAAGAAATGAAAGTGTGATTGTAAATCAGTACTGAAATAACCAGATTAAGCCTAAAATAAAATTTTTTATGCTAAGCCCCACATCAGCAAACCGGAACTTAACTAAGTTTCTATGCTATGCTCTCCTAGAAAAGGAAGGCCAAGGTCTACCAGTCCATGCTTGCTTGCTCAACACAAGTTACCTTACCTGGCTCTAAGACTTCTCTTTGCTCCATATAAAGAAGGTGACCCTGCTGTAACCAATCAGCAAACACCCAGTGTAAATTCCTTATTCCTACTCACTTTGGTCTATAAAAATCTCTCACCTTCTACAGCTCTTTAGAGGTCTTTTCTATCTGCTAGATTGGATGCTGCCCCATTCATGAATTGCTGAATTTTTATTTATCTGTAAATTGTGGAGGCTTTTCTTTTAACAGTTTATATGGACGGGATCCATAAGCTCTCCTCCATCTTCCCTTTGTGGAGACCAGATGACTCTGAGAGTTTAGCTATAAAAGCCCCATGCCAAAGTCTGGACCAGCAGATTTGTCACCTGTAGCCAGTCGTGGGGACCCTGGGTGGTACATGCTGATGTAGAAAGGAAGTCATAGTTAAGTTTGGTAATGGCTACCTCCAGCCGCATGGGAGAAGGACCCTCACTGTGGATGAGTGTCTTCTCCAACCCATACCATTCTTTAATTCCATTTTAATCCATTCACTGAAGCTGCTCTCAGGCTTCCAATGGCCAGTGATGATATGAGGATCTTCATGATAACTCAGGCTGGCATGTGCTCCTCAGAAAGGAGACCCAGGATATTATCTGTCTGAATCTTTGACCAGCTCATGATTCTTCAGGTCCATCTGGCTCTGTTTCAAGGCTGAATATGGTATCTGACCTGGGCGCGTACAGGTCGTTAAGAAGAGAAAACTGGACAAGAGTGTAGAGGTTGATCCTCTGTTTGAGGGAAAATAGACTGGTTCTGAAGGAATTAAATCAGAAATTGTCTAGAAGATTGTGGGACTTCCTGGAAGTTGATTGCTGCTATCCATGGGCAGGGATGGCAGGCATCAGTGGGGGGCAGGGTACAGATATATGCTAGTCAGGTATGCTACGTCAGCTGGTGATGACTCCCCCATAGATGGTCATCTCCTCTTAACTACAGTCCGTTCCTCTTACCATTTCCTACTGAACACGTGCTTATTGTTCATCCTTGTGATCAGAGTGTGGCTTTGGTACACTGAATCTATATGAGGGTTTGATTCACCTGATAGTTATATGCATAAGATACTTTTTCAAAAACTGACATGAAAGCACTCTATAAATTTGATTCATGTATGTATACAACTCTTCCTGAGTAGAGTTAACAACAGGCTCTTTCGGGGTAAAAAATGAGGTTTTGGAATAGCAGGTCTGTGGATCCAGCCTGAGACCATGGTGCAGACACTAGTCATAGCAGCCATTGAGACTTCTCATAGTGACGTTCTGGCATTATTTCCCCAAATACACATAATTTGAGGTTTTATTTATTTATTTTTTAAATTAGTTGGAAAGATACACATTTCCGGTCAACTCTGCATTGGCTGGGGAAGTATAAAATATACGAGGCTTCTAACCAGCTACTAATTGGGATTTTGCTAAAATAGAGCACGCATTCAGCAAATGGGGAGAGAGAGAGGAAGGATAAAGGGAGAGAAGAAACGGGAGAGAGGTGGAAAAAGAGGGAGGGAGTTGGAGGGAAGCCTTTCTTCCTGAGAGCAGAGTCATCCTAGGATATCATGTGCAGCAAATTAAACGATCCTTCAGCAAGAATTTTGACAAGAAAACTTCATTAGGGATTTAAATCTCTATGGAAGCTCAAGTTGCTGCATTAAGATATGAAAATTGTGCAAATATTAGTCCTTAGAATAATGTTTGCTTCAGGTCATTGGGCTTCAGTCAGTGAAATTTAGAGTGATAAATGTCATAGTGGAGATAACTGGAGGAGAGAGGGAAGGAAGGGAAGAGCCCTGCAGTCGAATGTTTAGGTCCTGGAGTCATTTGGATCAGAAGGTAGAAGCCAGCATTAACTAGTTGCATGACCTTGAGCAAGTTTATTTGACATCTCTGAGGCCTAATTTCCTCATCTATAAAACGTGAGCAGTTGCTAGGTAAGGCCCTTTGGCACAGTGACTGGCACATGTGGGCTCTAAACACATATTAGTATGACTATAATGATGAGTCAAGGAAGTGGGCTAATAATGTTCATCTGGCACTGACTTCTTGTCAATTTCAGTGATAGGTGCCTGTAGGAATTATTATTGCCATTATTCGGGTGATAAGCCTGAGGCTCAGGGGCCAAGTGAATCTGTCAAGATCACAAAGGAGTGTTTCCACCAGAATCATGCTTATGTATGCATGTGTTTTTCTCCCTTTGGCATATGTTCTGAAAATATCTGTGGAATGAATCAATGACTATAAATAAAGGGAGGAATGTGCGGATAAATGGTGTCATAATGCTTTTCCCATTAAAACTGTATCTCAGGGATTCATCCACTGGGTTTCTCAGTGCTTTATTTTTTATTTTTTATTTCAAGACTTTCTGGAGTTTTGATTCACATCATGATATGCCATTTTATAGGAAACAGGAGGAAAGGGGGAAAAATCATATACTTCCACCACAACCCAAATACTAAAATTCCCTTTCAGCATTTCAGTGTATGCTTTGTTTTGTTTTTTTCTTACTATTGGAATGTTCCTACAGAGGGATGTTCCTACTGCAATTTCATATGAAAATAATTTTCTATCTTGTAGTCTCACCTAATAGGAATATTTCTTACAGGTATCCTTTTAACGATTATTTATTTATTTAATTTTTTAAAGTTTTATTTACTTATTTTGAGAGGAAGAGAGAGTGTGAGCACAGAGGGGCAGGGAGAGAGAGAGAGAATCCTAAGTAGGCTTTGCACTGTCAGCAGAGCCCTACACAGGGCTCAAACTCAGGAATTACAGGATCACGACTGGAACTGAAATCAAGAGTTAGTCACTTAACTGACTGAGCCACCCAGATGCCTCCTAATGGTAATTTAATAGAGAATTATAGATATGCCTTATGATATTTTACTTAAACATAGTCTTGCTGTTGGTTTTCATAATGTGTTCATTTTTTCACTATTAGAAATACTGCCACACTAAATATTTTATGCATATTAAGACCTAGATATTCAGACTTAGTGACTCTGATTGTGAGATCTGTTTTCTTTGAGGAGCACAGTCCCTTTGGTGGGCCTCATCCTCAATTTGGTAGAGATGGACTATGATATCTAAATGGATGGCAAGGAGCTGATTAGATTGTCTAAGGAGAGTTTATTTTGCTTATTTTGTACCATATGCAAGCCTTGCCTCTATTTTACAGATAGATATCCGATGGCTACATAAGAAAAGTCAAAGAAAGGAAAGAAAGAAAAGAAAGAAAGAAAGAAAGAAAGAAAGAAAGAAAGAAAGAAAGAAAGAAAGAAAGAAAGAAAGAAGAGAGGAAGAAGAGAGGAAGAAAAAAAGGAAGGAAGGAACAGAGGGAGGAAAGGGGGGTAGGGAGGGAAGGGAAAGGAAGATGCCTCAAAGGAGGAAAGAAAATAATGAAGAAATAGAATAAAGGAAAGGGGAGAACAGAAGGGAAGTAAAGAGAAGAGAAAGAAGGCAGTGGGGAAAACAGAGGGAAACTAGGCACATTAGACAAAATAAAAAGAAAGAAAGAAAGAAAGAAATCAGCAAGCCCATTCTTCCATGATCTAATATTCCAAATCCATGTTTTTAACCACATCCATACATTTGAGACATCAGCTTAACAAGCGGCAAAATCACTAGATGAAATAAATATACTCCAGTAACTCTCTCCTTTCAGGGTAATTCCTACACACCAGCGCCTCACATTTCAGAGAACAGAGATAATCCATGACTAGCTTGCTTGCTAAATTTTAGGAAAACTTCACTTTTAGTAGAGCTGAATTTGAAAAGAAATGAGGAGTTAAGATTGCATGGTATCTTGTCTTGCCAAGATAAAACACAATTAAATGAAATTAAACAAAACTTTTCCTTGTTAAAAAACTTTGCATTTACCTAAGGAAATATAGATGGAAATTAGGGGCAGGAGGAATGAAAATATGCATTTTGAAAAGATGTTGAAAGATGGCTAGACATGTTCACTATACAGTGGCATAAACACACAGCAGGGCAACCTGTCTGTCATCAATACACAATATTTTGTTGAAGTTTGTCTTATGCATGTTTGGTATTCAAAAAACTGTAACATTCGTAGCAGCACTTTCAACAATAGCCAAATCAGGGAAAGAGCCTAAATGTCCATCAACTGACGAATGGATCAAGATGTGGTTTCTATATACAATAGAATACTACATGGCAATGAGAAAGAATGAAATCTGGCCATTTGTAGCAATGTGGATGGAACTGGAGGGTGTCATGCTAAGTGAAATAAGTCAGGTAGAGAAGGAGAGACACCATATGTTTTCACTCATATGTGAAACAGGAGAAACTTAACAGAGGACCATAAGGGAAGGGAAGGGGAAAAAATAGTTAAGGAGAGGGAGGGAGGCAAATGACAAGAGACTCTTAAATCTGAGAACAAATTGAAGGTTGATAGGGGTTGGGGGAGAAGGGAAAATGGATGCTGGGCATGGAGGAGGGCAGTTGTTGGGATGAGCACTGGGTGTTATATGGAAACCAACTTGACAATAAACTATATTTAAAAAAAAAGAAAACCATAATATTGATTCTGTGAAATGCCCATCGTTATCCTCACTGAACTAAATTGCTGATTCAGTAAAAACCTCCTTCCCATACTGGCAATTTAATTGTAGCAGTCCCTGAAAGAGCAGAAGATTATTTCCAAATAAAGCAAAACATTCACATTTGACTAGACTGGTCAGATTAGTATCAGATGTTACCTTTTACAGAAACTAATGACTAGCAAATTGTCTTCTTTCATGGATGAAAAAAAATGTCAACAGTACAGTAATCCACAATATGCAAACAGATTCCTAAAAATGGGGTTTTCACAGTTGGAACACTTCTTATGTAATTTTATATGCATAGTTTCTTTAGTAAGTATGGTAAAGGTTAATAGGTTTAATGTTCTCACAAATTCCCAGGCAAAGGGTAAGAACTAATATGATACTGTAGTTTCCATAACATTCTTTTAGGTAAATAATGAGCTCAAAAAAAAAAGAGCCGAGTTTCTATTTCCTTGCTTTCATAATGGGTGAACGCTAAGGGAACAAGGGATTGCTGGAGTTCCCAGTGTAGGTCAGTGGAGGAGCTGAATCTGGAAACCAGGTCCTGTCTTGGGAGAACACCAGACCTAGGCTTAGACCAAGTTAGTTCTGAACAAACTTTGAATGTTAACGACTGTCACCAGCTTCCGCTCTTGGCAGCTTTCCAAGACACATGACTGAAATACAGCCTTCAGCTGAGTTAGCAACCGTTGCTCAGAGTAAGGGCTGCCTACATATTGCATTAGAGAGAGAAGAAAAATGCTTGACCTACTTGGATCCGATAAGATGGAATCAGTTTTCGGCAGAAATTGATCACAACGGACTCCTTGATAGCCTTCTTTGCACCTGAGAGAAGGGGATAAATGACAAACATACGCATGTGGTTGTGGAAGATTTCAACAAGCAAAATAGCCATCAATTACACAAATGTGAGAACAGTACATTCATGCTTTCGGATTGTTTGATTCAGTCTTCTAACACTGACAGGTGGATTTTAGAGTGTATTTATGTGTAAAAAAACCCCAGCACTGCTTTGCTTTTATAGTTTCAGATGGAATACCTCAAGAGCAAATTGAATAGGATTTTAAGATGGCCCTCAGAGTATATTCACATTATTATGTGAATAATAGTTATCTTCCTATTATAATTCTGAATGCAGATATATGCAGGTATTTTCTTTATGCAACACTCTAGTCTCTGAAAGGCTGCAAATGCCCTTTTGGAAGCACATTTTAAGGGTTATTTTGCTTACAAAAAATAATTTTCTAACATAGGTGATCAAATCTTATCAGATTTTGGTTACTGTTTATCTGCCTCATATTTTATTAGTTTGTTCATTTGCTAATTTTACATTTCTTTAACATAGCTACTTATTTTTTTAACACAACTATTCTTCAAGTTGGCATTGCTAACCGCTTGGCAAGAAATAGCACCATTTATTTTAGATCTGGTAAAATCTGAAAGGCATCTACCTCAGTGTGCATCTCCTCTAAATTCATATTTTTCCCTCCTCATTTTTCTCTTTTATATTCACAAACATGTGCAAAGCGCCTGTCCTGTGCCAGTCATGGTACAAGGCAACTTTCCTGAGGTGGGTGCAATATGCAGGCTGGGGATTTGCCTGCAAGCACCCGCAATGAGGCGTGTCACCTCATCCATCCCTGCCAGTCCTCTGTGGAGTCTTCACACAGCTCGCTCAGTTAGGGCTGGTTGGCCACCTCAGACAGCAGCGGCTCATCGGCTGGCAGTTCAAGGAACAAATGTGGCCGATGCCCCAAACGCCTGCCTCTGTAAGTGGGGAGGTGGCATTTCGAGGGCTGCTTGAAGCTTAATCCATCATGCTCAAGTTAAGCAGGGAAGCATGCATTGTTGCTTGTAGGATGAATCTGTCCTACTTACAGAGGAGGAAATTGTGCTCCTAGCATAAAAATCTGATTCCAAAAACAATCCTCTGGTTGTTAGAAATCTATGAAATTGACAAAAGAATTCAAAAAGACCATTCAGTCAGAGACTGGAGCAGTGAATGCTTTTTTTAGAATATGCTTTGTTTTCTGGGTGTAATAAACTATTAGATAAGGTCTATTGCAGCTGGAGCAGCAACTGAAAGACGCAGAGGTAATTTTACCACCTTTCATTGTGAGCCAAATTGGAAGTCAGGTAATCAGGTAGGCTCTCTTCAGCACCTTTTTAAGCCTGCCACTCTGGAGTGTATTTGGCAATTTTCCTCCTAGACTAAAAACAAAGATTCCTGATATATGAATACCCCTGATGCCCAACAGGCTATTGAAAGAATTTGTTTAAGCAACCACATATTTTCATAACTTTTTAAAAATTCATTTATTGCACATGATGTAGGGCAGACAAATCATTTGCTCTGTAATGGTAAAAAGTCAGGAAACACTTAGGACCGAAGCACATTTGTGATGAAAAAGTAAATTCCTGTTCTCTGAAAGCCACCCTAATGTTGTGAGTGTGCCTTTATTCAGAATTATTGGAACCATAGTGCTTTAATTTTCATTTCCCCCTAAACAATGAGTTACGGGCTAGGTGTGTGTAATAGTGCATAGTCATGTTTTTGGAGGTTTTACTTCCAACCTATGTGGGAGATTTTGAGCACACTTGACTTTTTTTTACTCTTTTCATCTTCATTTAATATGAAAATGGTATCCTAGGGAGATGGTTGCTTTTAAGTGAAAGTGCTTTTTTGTTTTGCTTTGTTTTGTTTTGTTTTGCTTTTTAACGAGTTCATACGTACAATGCATTATTCCATTTGTGTGCAGGAAGGAAACTATGGAAAGACGTTTGACATTTCTGTAGGCTTAATCTGATTTTCCATGAGTGTGAGCCCACTGTGAAGTGCTTAAGCCTCATGGGATACCAGGAAAACAGAACTGCAAGGTCCTTCACGCTGCCTTCATACCTGCCTGCTCTAGATAGTCAAGTGTGATGCTGGAGCAGCCCAAGCCAGGCTAGGAAACCCACCAGAGGCTGTAGGACTGGATACACAGCCAGTCCTGCTCCTTTGTTAAGGAGGCAGTGTCTCTGCTAATTGGTGCTGGGTTTCAAGAGTGACATATTACAATTTCCATTTAAAACTCACACATAGGTCACCTTGATAAGTTCAGACTCATCCAAATGTAAAGACTGAATGGACCAGCAGGTAATGCCAATGAAGTGGATTGAATTTAGGACAATACTGAAGACATAAAGCAAAGAAAAAATAAAGTCAAGATGCACATCTATTACATAGATTGAGTTTGGCAGGGTTTCTCACAGTGTCACAAGCAATTCTTTGGAGAAGTATCATTGTGTGTGTATTTTGTTTTTGGTTAGTTTAGGGAGGATTTTAAAAGTGTTATTGTTTATTTTATACCACGTTTGCTTTTGGAAGGGTACAGGTATAAGGAAAACAAATTCATATAATAAATAGGCCTTTGTTCATCTAAGATAGCATGACAGAATTTATAAAATTTTAAGAGTACATGGGTAATCTTCAATGGTATATGTTTTTAGAAAAGCACAAATCTTCTTTAACCAGGTTAATATTCTATTTTTTCTACTCTGCATTGCTTTCAAAGCTCCATTAAATTCATCCAGTCCCTTTTCTATGAATTTCTTTATCCCTCAGAAACATTGTATCAAAGTGATCATAGTTAAAAATCCCAATATTCCCTGGTAGATTTACAGGGAAGTTTTGATTCTACAACTGAATGGCGTAAGAGCAGGGGACAGGCTCAGGACAGGAAATACAGCCAAGGTTGACGAATAGTTGTGTAAAGAAAATGGAAGACTTATCAACAGTGAAACAACCACAAGACATGCCCAATCTGCAAGAGCTAAGAAACTTTACCTTGAAAAACAAATTAGTCATAAATTCTGTGTTTCTCTACTCTGTGGTGAAGGAGCTGTCACTTCTGAAGCTGGTAAAAGTTCTTGATCATGTGGTTTGCTTTGTTTATTTCCAATTTTATTTTATTATTTTTTATGTCTTTATTATTTTATTTTGAGAGACAGAGAGTGAGTGGGGGAGGGGCAGAGAAAGGGAGACTCAGAATATGAAGTAGGCTCCAGGCTCTGAACTGTCAGCACAGAGCCCGACGTGGGGCTCAAATCCACAGGCTGTGAGATCATGACCTGAGCCAAAGTTGGACGCCCAACCGACTGAGGCACCCAGGTGCCCCATGTTTATTTCCAATTTTAAAAGGAAGTAGGGAAGGACATAGTTGAGGAGACAATGTCCAAAATAAGGATGCCAAGGGAGAGGTTGAAGGGAGTTTGTGTCAGGGGTAACTGTGGATAAGAGAGCCCGGCCTGGCAATGAAGTGGGGGGAAGAGCTTGAGCCTAGTATCTCTGCTGGTCAGCCTCAGCGCCAAATCACAAATCAGGGTCTTGGCTGTCTACAGGGATAGGGCCCACTGTGTAGTTTCCAATGCAGCATCTCTTTTTCTACATTTACCATTCTTCCACCTTAGTCCTCACCTCCCCCCATCCCACTTGTTCAGCTGTATTGAAAATAACAAGCTCTCCCTTCTATCCATGTTTCTTCTTCTATATTATCCCTGAGAAAGATCCCAGTTTTAGTGAAAAGTTTTAGAAAGCAATCCTTGGGCAAAAGAGAAGAGAATAATACCAGCAAAGATGAGAGAATACAACATGCATGACTGTTGGCTGGATTTGAATACTTGCTTTGTCTGGTGCGGTAAAGAAGAAGCGTTCAACACATCACTCAGCCTGGATATGAAGGACTCAAAAAAAGAGACTTTTAAAATGGTCAGATCACTTGCTAAAGTTCCCACAGAAATCGGTATCCTTTGGCCAGCTAAAAGTGATTACCATAGCCATCAGCCCACACTGCTAACTTCACATTTTATCTCTTCTCTTACAATACTCCATGCCAGTTTATTTCTTGGAATCCATTTATTGAATAACACCTAAACTAGAGCTAATCATAGTAGTGACTCTGAGTAGAAACTAAAGAACTCTCACTTGTGACTGATGGCCTCCCTACATTTCCAGATGATGATTCCATTTTCCCTCTTTCGTTTGTTAGAAAAACAAAACAAAACAAGACACACAAAACAAATGACGAAAACTGTCCCATTGAGGGAACTGTATTAGCTTCTTACTCCTTATGTATTGGTTTCCTGGTCATTTACTCATTAATAGAAAGTGTCATCATTCTTTCACTCCCTTGTTCTCTATTCCTACTCTGTCTTGATTGTCAGGGTGTTGATTATGCACACGGATGGTCCAGCCAATATGCAGTCTCTTAGTACATGTCTTCCTCTTGTTTATCATAATGATTCACAGCATTGAGTTTATAGTCTTGCTTCTCTGCTTAGTATTTGCAGAGATATTCTTTACGCAAATCATTTAATAGCCTAACTGTTCCCTAGTTTCAACCTAAATAAAATGGAAATGATACCAGGAAAGAGAAAAATAAACAAGCACACATAGTTGATATTCTACACAGGCATTTTGGCCATTTTTATGACTAGCGACCTTATACCTAGCATATCTGCAAAGGCACATTTGACATAATCTATAGAGAAAAATGTATGAAGGACAGAAACAAGTTCAAATGTTTGCTTCAATCTCTGTGTAGTACCTGGTCTCTGCATACATTTTAGAGAGAGTTTACATGCTTTCTTATTGGAAACTTGATTTTAGACATAGAATTTAAACTACCAGAAATCAATTAACTTCATAAGAGAAAAGGTGGCAAACTGTGTGGGATGTTTCCTGCCTGTATCAACTTATATTCATAAAAAACCTGACAATTACTCTTTGATGTTACAGGGAAGTAGACACTTTGTCAGTGATATACAAGTCTGCCAATTTTAAGGAGCCTATTAAACACTGATTTGAAAAAAGAACAAACCCTCCAGGTATTCTTCACTATCTCCTGCCAATTCTCTTCAGCCTCAATGTCAGACCTTGGTTGGGGAAAACAGAAAGATCACCAGGCATTTAAACTTTACATTTTAGAGGCAGGGTGGTTTGGAACACTGCCTGGTTTTAAATCCAGGATCAGCTATTTGCTAGCTATTTAGGCTTCTGTGCCTCCTTTCCTTCATCTATAAAATGGAGATAGTAATAGTAGTTCTATCCTAGACTTATCATTAAGAATAAGTTATATAATACCTGTCGTTCCTGGTAAGTACTCAATAAATGTTAGTTTTTTAATATTCTTTGAATGTGAAATCATCATCCAAGCTTTTCCTCTGTTTTTTTTTTTTTTTTAATTTATTTTTGAGAGACAGAGAGAGACAGCGCGATCAGGGGAAGGTCAGGGAGAGAGGGAGACACAGAATCTGAAGCAGGCTCCAGGCTCTGAGCTAGCTGTCAGCACAGAGCCCAACGCAGGGCTCAAACCCACGAACCGTGAGATCATAACCTGAGCTGAAGCTGGACACTTAACCGACTGAGCCACCCAGGCGCCCCAATCCAAGCTTTTCAAGTAAGGATACAGATTCCAACAGTTAAGTATCTTATCCCAAAATCTCATGTCTAGTTAAGTATTTGAACTAGAGGCAAACTCAACTGGGGATGGCTTTAAAGTCCTCACTTGATCTGTGGGACTTTCTGACATTCTTCATGGAAAATCAGTAGATACATAAATCGTTTTATACCCAGCTACCTTTCCCAAGATTAGTATTTGAACATATGGCCCAAATATCATGAACTAAAGCCATGATCAATAAGACCTAGATTTGTTATTATCCAATCTCAAAAATGTCTTTACGCAAACCATGTCACAGAAACTAGTCACTGATTCAAAGGCAAACTTCCTGAGCTTCAAGTTAAGTTAAAAGTAAATCACCAAGTTAAAAGTAAATCACCAACTATGGGGTGGGGAGACTCTTCAGGAGCACTACTATTAAAAAATGATATTGATATCTCTTAATTTCAGACTAATTCTTGATTTCAGTTTTCATTTAAAAATCAAAACTAAAACAAAACCACAGAGAATGGAGTTTCAGCAGGGCAAGTGAACTGCCCACATTGAAGAGATGGGGAGTACAGGAGCCAGAATTCCCCACCAGGTCTCCATCTGAATGCAAATAGGTGTTGGATGGACCAGACACTTTTCTAGATAAGGATCGTCAGCCTAGAGTTATTAGCTCAAAAGTTATTAATGGTTTTAGAGCACATTGCTTTCCTGCCACCCATTGCTGAAGCTTGAGATCTAGGTCTGGGTATGGAGAATATTGTGAAACTGATTCATGTGTAAACTTCCTGTAGTTGAATGTAAGATTTAATTAGGTGGACTTATTTAAAAGAAGTACTAATTAAGACAGCAATATCTTTAACTTAACCATTGGGATTATAATTACCTACAAATTAGCTGTAGGTACAGCCTTTCCAAATCATTCCAACTATTACTGGAGGAATTTGGAATTGCATTATTTTAAACTGCAAATCTTTGAACTCATGAAGATTCTACAATGTGTTATCAATATCATTGAAATCAAAAATATCACCAATTCCATGGCTGAGGCAACTGCTGCTTATAATGTCATTCATCTGACAATGAGGATGTTTCTTGGTAACAAAGTTGTACCCTCAATCTTAAGAAAAGTGTAGAGTTTTTATTTTTTTAAGTGCCGCTTTAGCAAAGTTTGAATTCAAAAGTAGATGGAGGCCAATTATTTCATCATAGGACTGCTATGATTTCAGACATGAATCTGAAAGCATCTGCTGAAATCCAGGGTCTGTGCTGCATTCTGTTAATATTTGAGGTTTAAAGACCAAAATGAAAAGAATGATTGCAAGTCTGAGAATTAAAAAAAAATCTATATATCTATATCTATATCTATATCTATATCTATATATATCAAATGTCTGTTTAGCCAAACACAAGTTCTTCTCAACCATGTATTGAGTATCAGGGACTTGTATTCAGCAGCCACCCACATATTCCATGGGCCAAATCACCATCAGAGAGACAGCAACTCATTGGCATCAAGTCATTTTACTCCGATATATGACAATTCACTTATGTACAATCAGTGGCTAAGGAGTTCATTCTGAATGAATGTTTTGACCTTTATAGAGATTTCTGCCCCAATTTGGTTAAGAGCTTCAGGCTTACAATCTCATTAACAAAACTAACGCACATAACATGGCATAAAGATACTACATGGGTTAGGGTGCATAGCAACATTATTTATTCAAAGCAGCTATGTGAGCTGAAAACATTATTCTATCTAATTTAGCTTTGCTATTAGCACATCTAAAATAAGCCATATCTCTTTTTAAACTAAAAAGGTAAATAAAGGGGTAATACATTGGCCCACTCAGGAAGACTTCATATTTCACTGTCACAAGAGGTACTGAAATACTAATTGCCCTTCTCAAGAACAAAAGGATTAAGGGGTAATCATGATGGCAAGAGGGTGGAAAGAGTTTTGTTCCATGAATTCGAATTGATTGAGAAAACGCTACATTACTAATTTCCTAGTAAACACAAAATCTATTTTGACAAATGTGAGATTCCAGTTTTCAAGGGATGTAGCCTGTTATGGTAGAGGAGGCATGTCCTCTGATGTAGGATGACTCCCCCCCCCAATTCTGCCACATAGAAGTGTGACAAAGGTCTGTGACCTCTCTGAGGTCTCAGGTGCTCATTTCTGTCCTAATTTAGTGCATGCTCTGGGCACATGTGCACACAGACACAGACACATGTCACCCCTATTCCTTGAAAAATATGCCTAATGATCAGAAAATTTAGGCAGATAATTTAAGTCTTAACATTAAAGTCAGCAGAGTGTCAGTTTCTCTCCCCTACTTCTCTACTTAATTGAAAATTCCCATGACTGCCTTTGCTATTTCCCAGCCAAGAGTGGACTGGGATTTACTGTCACATACACTCCCTATGATTCCTCTTTATTATTTTCACTTAAGATGTTATAAGATTGAGAAGTTAGCCAATCACAGACTTTCTCTGATGCTTAAGGTCCAACATCTGCATATTCTTTCACTTGTCTCTTCCTTGGAATTAGAAAAGTAATTAACTCACATGTCCAGAGTAGTCAGTGGAAGAAAGGTAATGATCGTCTTTGTTCTCTCATAGTTCAGCAAGAAATATACAACTTAGCCACAGTAAAACATTCTAATGTTACTACATTAGTCAGCTTGGGCAGCCAGAATAAAGCATCACAGACTGGGTGGCTTAAATTATTTTCTCACAGTTCTGGAGTACCCAACTCCAAGATCAAGGTGCTAGCAAGGTTTATGTCCAGTGAGGGCTCTCCCAATGGGTTGCAGATGGCTTCCTTCTTACTGTATCCTTACAAGGTGGAGAGAAAGAGCTCAATGCCTTTCTCTCTCTCTTCCTCTTTTTGAATTTTGGATAAACAACAATGTTTTATATAAGTGTGTCACATATGTAATATTTGGGATACACATATACTAAAAATGTATTCATTCTTTACCCAAACTTCAAATTGAACTGGGTGTCCTGTATTTTAGTCTCTAGAGCTGGCAATTGTAACTATGTGAGAGTAAAAGAATCTGAGTCCTAAGAGAAATAAGAACCATCAGCAAGAGCACCTAGATTAAAGTTAATGTATGATACTTTTGCTGTAACTATATCTTGTGATAAATTTATCAATCTCTTGGGTTTTTTTTAATTAATTTTTTAAATTTATTTTTGAGAGAGAGAGAGAAACAGAGCATGAACAGGGGAGGGGCAGAGAGAGAGGGAGACATAGAATCTGAAGCAGGCTCCAGGCTCTGAGCTGTCAGCATAGAGCCCAAGGCGGGGCCGAAACTCATGAACTTCGAGATCATGACCTGAGCCGAAGTCAGACGCTTAACCGACTGAGCCACCCAGGAGTCCTTAGCAATCTCTTGTTTTAAGGATAAGAAGCCTGGACATTTTATATTTACTTCTATCAACCATACAACCATTATCATACATAATGAACTCAGAGCCTAGAAGGGGAAAATACAATTTTCAACAGTTAGCTCTTAAATGGCCAAAGCATTGAGAGAATACAAGAATGTGATGAAGAGCAGATGAAGTGACCTTGTTTGTAAATGTTAGGTGCAGATTTGTGACTCGATGGTGTGGCCTACTAGCTACTACTTTGCATCAATTCTGAATAAATTGTATGAGTATGCTGGCCAGCAGCCCAAGTGAGGCTAAAAGAAGAGGGCCCATTCTCCTGCTTCATTCGACATCTCACCTTACTAAGTGTAATTTTAAAATTGAGGCACATACATGTCACAGCCTTTGAAAAGCAGTGAACACAGATGGGAGGCATAAAGCAATGATAACTTAAAATCCAAATAAAATAGAAGATAAGACACCTCTGGAGGACTGTGAGGTCTTTTCTGGAATTCACTGTTCTCAGAAGGAAACAATGAGAGAGTATGTTATCAACAAGAGATCAAAGAAGCCAGCCTTGTTCCCTGCCGGGGTAGTGTGGGGGTGATTCCCTGCAGCAAAGCAGTACACAGCTTGATAAGGAAGAGTGAAAAGAAAATAAATCTGAGAGATAAATCTTATTTAAAAGGCATCTTTATGATTGGCATTATAAAGGAGAGAGGGAGCTCATTAGCAAATGAACTGATAAAACCACTCACAGCATGCTTCAAAAAGAAGCGGTAATAATTATTGTCTCTCTAAGAAAGGGGGCAAAATATCCACACAGTGTCATTCACAAATCCCTTTTACAGACATCACAGAGCAAGCTGCAAAAAAGTCCCACAGCTTTCTGATTTAATTAAGTGGAGAAAGCAAGGAAAGACTTTTTACAGTTCACACGCCTGGATCATAGAAGGTTCTACATGAAACATGATTTTTTAAAAAGCTATTTTAGAGACCCCTAGAGTTTGCTGAACCCTCATTCAATGGCATAATTTTCCCTGCTTCTCCCAGGATATTGTACAATCGACTAACAGGGTGCAGCATTTCTGCCGGCAAAAGGAAGTGGGCAGCTTTGATCAGAATTCACAATAATATATCTCCCTTGTGTGATAAATGATTTACTGCTGAGGATAAATGGATATAATCTTTCATTATGTATGACATTCATCAGCAACAAGGAAGGTTTGGACTGAATGGAAAGTGATTTCATATTAAAAGCCTCATGCAACTCAGACTGGGATGAAAGTGAGGCCTGCCTTGAAAAAAAAAAAGTGGCACAGGCTTGTAGGTTTAAATGGATTCTCAGTCAAATATAATCATTACTCTAAGTTTGAAAATCTGTTAGGAGGAAACCGGGGAATTATGTGACTAGGTCAACCTCAATTTTGCACAAAAAGCCTCATTTCTTAACCACAGTATTCTATTTACTTAAATGTGTCATTAAGACCAACTCTGAGAACTGAGAATAGGGACAGAACCAGGTAGGGAGGGGAAGAGAGAGAGAGGAGGTGTGGTGTAAATGTCTTAAATTTCCATTATCATAGAAAGTCAAGGCACCATTTCCAAATCAGATAAATCAAGATAGAGAGGCTTAGTATATTATTTAGAGATCTGAAGTTAACAACTAGAAAAATGCCAAACGAAAATTGTTTAATAAGCTTGCCTGTGTATTTGGGGAGGGAGATCCAAGTTCAGGAGTAGGGGAATTGGTGCTCAAGGATAAGAGCAAGGCTAGTGGCTTTTCGCCTTAAGCATGTTGGTATATTTATTTTTAAAAAATATACACTTGGATGATGAAGCAATTTAAGTATAGAAAATCATTTAATTTTAAAAATGATTCCAGTTCTTTGCGTCATTGACTCTTTATGACCCAGTTATAATATCACATCTTTATTTGATTTTCAGTAATAAGAATTTCCCAATACCATAGTATATTTTAGAAGCACAAAGATGTAACATGAAAGACAATGGGAAGAAATTTTAAGATAAGCCACAGACTGAGAGAAAATATTTGTAAAAGACACATCTGATAAAGGACTGTTATCCAAACTATACAAAGCACCCTTAGTATCTAGCAATAAGAAAGCAAACAACTTAATTAAAAAATGAGCTGAAGACCTTAACAGACATCGCACCAAAGAAGATATGCCTATTGCAAACAAGCATATATAGAGATGACCCACATTATATGTCATCAGGGAAATGTAAATTAAAACAACAATGAGATACCACTACATACTTATTAGAATGCCCAAATGTAGAACACTGACAACGTCAAGTGCTGACAAGGTAGTGGAGCAATTGGAACTCCCTTTCACCACTACTGAGAATGCAAAATGGTACCCGCTACTTCTGAAAACAGTTTAGTAGTTTCTTACAAAACTGAACATGTTCTTACCATATGACCCAGCAATCATGCTTCTTAGTGTTTACCAAAGGGTGTTGAAAACTCATGTCCACAAAACCACCTGCACACAGATGTTTATAGCAGCATTATTCATAACTGACACAGCCTGGAAATAACCAATATGTTCTTCAGAAGGTAAGTGGGTGAATAAATCATGGTACCTCCAGGCAATGGAATAATATTCAGGGCTAAAAAGAAATGAGCTATTAAGCCATGAAAAAACATGAAAAAACTTAATGCCTGTATTAAGTGAAAAAATTCAATCTGACAATGCTACATAGTGTACGATTCTAACTATATGACACAATGAAAAAGGCAAAAACTCTTAGAGACTAAAGAGATCAGTGGTTGCCAGGATTTGTGGGTTGAGAGATGAATAGGAAGAGCACAAAGGAGTTTTAGGGCAGTGAAAGTACTCTGCCTGATACCATAATGATGGACACATGTTATTATATATGTGTCCAAACTTATAGAATGTACAACACCAAGAGTGAACCCAATGTAAACTACGGACTCTCTGTGATTATGATGTGTCACTGTAGGTTCATCAGTTGTAACACATGCACCACTCTGGTGGGACATGCTGTTAATACGGCAGGCTATGCATGTGCAGGGCCAAGAAGTATATGGGAAATAACTGTGCCTTCACCTTGGTGTTGCAATGAACCTAAAATTTCTCTTAAAAAGTAAAATTTTAATAAATATATATGCTATATATAAATTTATTTAATAAACCACTAAATATCTAACAAAATTAAATATTAAAGTAATAAATAATAAATTAATAAATTATAAAAAAGGGTCTGTTATAACCACCTCATTTTATGGAGGACCAATTATAAGACAAAGACGGGGACTTGCCTAAAACATCAAAGGACATACAGGATAGAACAGGAATTCGAGCCATGGATTCTGTTCCTAAATCCAGCGTTCTTTCTGCTTTTTAATATTTCTTCTTAAAAAAGAAAAACTATTCCTAAATCCACATGCCATTCTTAATGCCAAACTTTACAGTCTTTTCACTGAAAGCCTATGTTTTACTGAAGATCAATCAGCAAAATTCAACTGGCTATAGTTCTGGTAACCAAGCAAGGTCAAAAAGAGGTGGCAATATCAATGTCACTAGGTTGGACAAGAATGGATAGTAAAATATATTCTAAAACTGAATGTCATATGGAAATCAGGATAATCACACAAAAACATGAGTAAGGATGGATGGGTAAGCTTAGAGACGGCATGTAAGGGAATATTCTTCCTAATAGTGATATGGATAAGATTTTTGACTTGTAATTAAAACAAAGAAAAACGCAATCTGGTACAATTAAGTTGACAAAATTAAGTGGATATCCACAGATAGTAAATTCAAAATAGAATTCAAAGGAATATTATTTAACTGGAGTGTTTGCAAGCTAAAATGCCAACTCAGGTAAGCAGTGACTTGAAATCAATAAAACACGAGGACTATTTTTGAAAAGCAAAAAAGTAATAATAAAAATGTTTGAGAGATTCAGCTAATCAGGTTATAGGTGACATATTTGATATTCCTATATGTGTTTTCCCTAAGAATAAGAAATCAAAAAGAAAGTGCTATCAGAAAGTACCTCTACATCTTGTAGTGTAACAGATGAAGAGAGATCTAGCTTTCTCCAGGATCTCCTCTACTCAGGGCACAATGCTGGGATCTTTACAAAGGTTAGACGAAGTAATCCTCATGAGACTGAGAAAAAGGAGATGTGTGTACCACTGTTTTAAACATAAGAAGACTGCAATTGAGAGAAATTAATTTCTGTGTCCCAGGGCATAATGGAAAGCATGGGTTAGAAACTGGATTTGACATCAGTGTAAACTCATGTGGGAGACGGCGGTTATTTCTTTATTCCATGTTGTTCTTGACCATTTAGATAATGTTATGTATAGTTTTAAAGTCCTCCATTTCATTATTAACTATCTTCTGAGGAAGAGAGGCCCTATCATTGTATACTTATATTCAGATAAAGATAAAAGTGAAACTAAGAGTCTAATGATTTGTCCACAGTTATATAATGGCAAATGTAATTAATCTGAAAAAGTCTAAAAGAAAATACAATTATATTTAATATGACTTTAGACTTAATAGTATTATCATATTCCAACTTTTCAATTCAAATGCTCACTGAAAATTGAATATACTGAGAAAGAAAGTGGTGGCATATCTGGAAACAGAAACCTCCTTAAATATCAAAATAAGGATATTTAGTAGAAAGTTGGGCAAGTGAAGGGTGAAAAGTTAAACAGAGGACAACAAGGTAACACAGGAATAGGCAACATCGTGAAATCACTGGGAGAAAGAGTTTGAATCAAGGAAACCAAGACGAATCTCTGGAGTCTATCAGACAGGAGCTGGAACCCTAAATGAACTTAGCTGCTGCTGAAAATAAACAAAGACAGAAAATAAAAAGCTGAGACAGAGATAGGAAATAGAGTCCTGCCTTCAAATTTAGTGCCTTCTGTTGGCCAACTCCACTCAGGAGCCATTGGTCAAGAGAGCCTGGGAAATGTAACTTCCTGAGATGGGGAGAGAACAGGAGAAGGGCCAGGGTATGGATTCAGGAGCAAACAGGTAACTGATCAGCAGGGTTGGTCATATATGATATAGACTCTATACAGCGCACAATAAGGTGTATATCTATGTACCTAGATCTACGTAACATAAGCACCCATGCACTTTTTTTAAACACCAGCAGCAAAACTCCCTTTCCCCAATCTTTCTAGATAATAGAGATCTCACTGAATTTATAAAAGGTATCATAGCAGGACTCTACATCAGTCCTCATTAGGAATCTTCACTCCTTCTAACTGGCACCCACCTCCACCACACTCACACATGCGCGGGCGCCAACACTCACATTCACACCCTGCTCACAGCTCCTTGGGGAAAGTAATTTATCCCTCTGGGCACTCATTTCCTCCATTGCCGACAGGGCTAATCGCCCTGGCCTAGTGCACAAAGGAGAGCTGTGCCTATTAATTACTTAAAGCTCATAAACTCTTTTGAAGATGAAAAGCTCTGGTTTTCTTATTCTGTTCCTGGGCTTCAAATAAAAAAGCGACATTATATAAAGGTTTCTGGGGGATTTATTACCAGACCTCTATCTGAAAAAAAGTCACACCACAATTACAACTTTAATGACCTACTCTGAAACTTCCCAAGGCTACAACATAATTAGTCCATTTTATAATTAGTACTTAAAAAAATCATTTGTCAGAAGTAAATAAGAAGTGACTGAGGCTCCTGAAAGTAATCTAGATTATTTGGTGTGGAAAAGGGGAGGGGTCACATTTATCCAGTGTGTACAATTTTCTAGATTTTGTGCTAGACAATTTACATAATTACTGTACCTATATATCCCACCCGGTATTGTTAGGCCAGCACTGTTTTATTTGTACCTTTAAAGGTGAAAAGTAAAGAGATCTGAAATGATTAAGTAACTTGAACAAGTCAAAAGCTCGTAAGGTTTGAAGTTGTGATTTGTATCTGGAGTTTTTTGCCTATAACTCTTCATTGCTGAATATTTGAAACCTTTTAAATTACTTTTCCTTTGCCCACAGCTGTCAACTCATATATTAGAACCTTTAGTGTCAATAGTAACCTTTGCTATGAATGGGATGTAGATATTGAACGTGAAGGAGAAATAATCAGAATCAATAAGAAGATTGCCCTGTTCTTGGAATATAAAAACCACACCTAAAAGAGAGGGTTTAGTTGCCACCCTTTAATAGTGACAATGCATATTTAGGGGAACATGTTGGTGACATTTAGAACTAGGGATAATCTCCTTTGAGAGAATGCTGTGGTTGTTATCCCTAGGTGACAGATAGCTTGGGACCCTAGGTCTGGTCTTTTCTGTGGCCTTAATGTAGACAAGGATCTATAGGTGAGCAGAAAGACTTGTTAACAGATCATACAGAAATGGAATGTTGCCCCAGAAGCTTGAGAACCCCTTGGCTGAAAAATTCAGTATTCCTGTATACTTGAATTAGTCAAGATCTACTCTGTTTGGAGATTATGTGAGAGCTTTCTCTTATGCATGATCTAATGTCTTTCTACAAATGAATGATATTGGATGAGAACATTGAAGAAGGAGATAATGACAAAAAAACTGCCTAGAGAGCATTCCATCTTTAAAAATCATGATCATTGTTTCGTACGAGACGTTATTTACTTAATACAAGCTTATGGTTTAGGAAACTTAAATGGACCAAAATGTTTCTAGACGTAAAACTTGCTTATAGTTTCATGCACTTCTACATTTTTAAGGTATTTATTTCCTTTATCTTGATTAGAATTTGGTCTTGAATTTAGCCCACATAAACCAATGAAAGAACTTCTCAAAGACAAGTCGTAATTTAAAAATAATCGATTTCATAGTAATAAATGTATTTTCATTGGTGAAATAGAAACCATTATCCTCAATAAAAATGGTTTTAAAAATATTTGCATAGGGTGCCTGGGTGGCTTAGTCGGCTGAGCGTCCGGCTTCCGCTCAGGTCATGATCTCGCGGTTCTTGGGTTCAAGCCCCACATCGGGCTCTGTGCTGACAGCTAGCTCAGAGCCTGGAGCCTGCTTCAGATTCTGGATCTCCCTCTCTCTCTGACCTTCCCCTGCTCACACTCTCTTTCTCTCTCTCTCTAAAATAAATAAAAACATTAGAAAAAAATTAAAAAAATTGCTTTACTATTTCATAATTTTGAAAGTTAATTTCATCAGGCGTCACTGAATCTCACTTCAATTTTTGTTATAATCAGCAGAACACTCTGAGTCTTCTGTGTCTACACCTCTCTTGGAGGACTTCTATTGGGCAACTGATCATCTAGAATTCTGTATGTTCTGAGTCTCAGCACCAATGCTATTGTGAAGAAAGCTGTAAGTGATCTCTCTCACTCTCTCTGAGGTTCCCATCTGCCTTAACAGACCATAAGTCTGAGATATGTGGAGGTGTGTGTGTTGTTTGGGTTTGGGCACAAGCAGTTTCATGTGAAAGCAGTTGTCTATACATATAGTGTGTGTGTGTGTGTGTGTGTGTGTGTGTGTGTGTGTGGTGTGGAGGTTGGGTGGGAGAGGGCTGAGACTGGAGGCAGGGAACCCAGCTTGAGATAACTGCAGTGGTCTCCGCAGAATATAAGACTGTGATCTTACAGTTCCCCATCGACACTGGAAGCCAGAGACACACAGATTCCCACCAGCTCTTTTTTCCTTCTTTTTCTTTTAAAAATTTTTTAAATGTTTATTTATCTTTGAGAGAGAGAGATAGAAAGAGAGAGAGAGAGAGTGTATGTGAGTGGGGGAGGGACAGAGAGAGGGAGACATAGAATCCAAATCAGGCTTCAGGCTCTGAGCTGTCAGCATAGAGACTCATGTGGGCCTGAACTCACAAACCATGAGATCATGACCTGGGCCTAAGACAGATGCTTAACCAACTGAGCCATCCAGGCACCCCTATTTTTCATTTTTGAAACTATACTTTACACATTACATTAATTTTGTAATCTATAATTATGTTAGGATAATATTTCCTCTTAGAATACATACAGATTTAATACTACCTCCATTTACAAATCTACCTTAATACTAAATATCTAAAACATTCTCTATTCCACTTGAAGTCCTCCTGTGGTTGTTTTATATATCATTATTCTGCCAATTAATCAGATTCTTGTGTTGTTTCTATATAATTGAGTTTATATCAACACAATCTCAAGTTCACTTTATGTTTACTTACATCAATACCTTCCAGTGACATGGTGTCTGGTTCATGCAAAGATTTGACATATTCTCTAAAAAATAATAATAATGGGTGACTTGGTTAAGCATCTGACTTTGGCTCAGGTCATAATTTCATGGTCTTTGAGTTAGAGCCCCAAGTTGGGCTCTGTGCTGACAGCTCAGAGCATGGAGCCTGTTTCAGATTCTCTCTCTCTCTCTCTCTCTCTCTCTCTCTGTCTTTCCCCACTGGCTGGCTTTCTCTCTCTCTCTCTCTCTCTCTCTCTCTCAAAAATAAACAAACATTAAAAAATTAAAAAATAATAAAAATAATTATAACTAATGTTAACTGAACATTTGGAATGGCAATGGCAACAAGACAGGCATTTTATATATATTACCTTTAACCCTCTGCCCTGTGATGTTCCCATTTAGATTCCCATTTATTTATTGAAGAAACCAAGGCTGAAATGTCTACATTTATATATAGGAATGACAGCTAGAAACAGCAAAAATAAATGCACCACTGTGGAAGTTAAGTAACACATTTCTGTCACTCTAACACTCAAGCAGAGGTGGGATGACAAGTTGTCCAGGATGCCATCAAAAAGAGTCAAGATTCACACCAGGATCTCTTTTTCCTGTCCTCTTTCTCCTGAACCCTACTCAAAAATTCAGTCTCACTCTTTACAAAAGAAACACTGGTGACAATTGTGGACGAGTTACAGAAGAGCTTCTCCGGTCTATTTACTATTCAGAAAATAAAAGTTGAACTCTTGCAGTAAAAAGGCTAAAGTTTAGTTTTCATTTTAATGTTTAAGAATATGGAGTCAGAAATACTATAAAATATAGTTAATAGATGTTAATAATCAAGAGATGGGGATTCTCCTCTGTGTCATGTCAATGAGCCACTGATTTGATTAGCAGGCAAAAGAGTCATTTAAATATACTTGAATTAGTAATATAAATAAGAACCATATGCAATGCTGATTAAATTCTTTTCTGATCTACCACGATGTTCTTCCTGTTAGACAGCAATAGACACTGATCCCTGTCAATACTTGGCAATTTTCTTACCTTGCGTGAAAACCTGATTTTTTTAAATTAGGGCATGATCCATCCCACAGTCAGGGAGAATCAAAGGTAATCATAGTTAAACTGAAAAGGGTAAGGAATCTTTTATATAAGATCAACAGTTCATATAAATCAGAAGAAGAAAAAGAACAGGGGTGCCTGGTTGGCTCAGTTGGTTAAGCATCCGACTTCGGCTCAGGTCATGATCTCACATTCGTGGGTTCAAGCCCTGCGTCAGACTCTGTGCTGACAGCTCGGCACCTGGAGCCTGCTTCGGATTCTGTGTCTCCCTCTCTCTCTGCCCCTCCCCTCTCATGCTCTGTCTCTCTCTGTCTCAAAAATAAATAAAACATTTAAAAAAAAGGAAAAAAATCAGCTTTGTCTTTTGGGGGAATAATAAAAATAAATTCAAAAAAATAATAATAAAGAAGTATGAGATGTGGTTACTTCCACAATATGCTTTTCTTTGTCCCTGAAACAGAGCTGGTCCTGTAGGTGCTCAAAGAGGGTGTCCTTGTGTGGGAAGGAGCTTTCACTTTGTCAGAGGAGCATTCCAGTCTCATTTCCAGGAGAAACACATGAGTTAAAATGACTGCTGTTTTCCAGAGGCAAATATCAAGAGGCAGAATAAGAAACAGATCTAATCCATGGCAAACCTGAGTGTTGCCATGCTCATTTTGAGTTGGTTTGGTGCAGAGCCCTGGGTTTAACACTAGCCAGTCTTAAAATACAATTTATTTTTTTTCACGAGGAAGTCCATCGTGGTCCCTACTCCTAAATTAAATCCTCAATCCCTAATTATTAAAAATCATCCTTCCTAAAAAAACACCATGTTGTAGTATGGACTTGATAAATTCTCTGCGATAGTAGAGTCTTTGGGATACCTCAGCCTCCTCATACCCAGTGCAGTGAGAGGACAGTTTATTTTCTTTACATGAGGTTCTTCATTTGAGAGAAATTCTCATAGTCATGGGTGTTGTCTCTTTGAATGGCTCCAACATCCTTCCAGTTGCTCAGACAACAAAGCTTTGGCAGTGTCCATGACTCCTCTCCTTCTCTCATACTCCTTATCCAATGGCAAGAAATATTTTAGGCTCCACCCGGAACTATATGTAAATCCTATCTCTTCTCCTCACCAATAGGGCCTCAAATCTTCCTTGGATTACTGATATAGCCCCTCATCTGATCTCTATATTTTTGCCCTGGCACCCCTGTGTTTATTCTGAACACAAAAGTCAGATAAGCCTTTTAAAATATAAGTCACATCATGTGATAAGAAGTCACATTATCCTCAGAACAACTCCCAAGTCATGATAATGAAAGAGACATCCTTTTAATGACCAACAAGGTCCTCCTGTCCTGTCACCCCTCTAACATGTCTTTTATGACTCTTCAGGACCATGCCACTCTAGGCACAATTGCCTCTTTGAAGTTCATCAAGCACATCAAGAACACCCTTGGATTCCCTCTACCTGGGATGCTCTTCCAGGCATCTTCAGAGCAAACACACTCATGTCCTCAAGACTTGGCTACAATGGCACCTTCTCAGTGAACCCTCACTTGGCCACTACAACCTGCCTCCCATCTGTAACCCCAGCTTCTCTCCTCCTCAACTTTTGTTCCCAAAGTGTGCTTCACTGACCAGCAGCAACAGCACCTCCTGAAAAGTTATTGTGCAAAGAAATTACCTGTGTCCAGCCCACATTTACTGAATCAGAAACTCGGGGGGTGAAGAATAGCAATCTATGATTTTGATAACCCCTAGAAATGTTTCTGACGCAACCTGAGGTTTGACATTCACTGTTCTACAGTAACAATGTAATAATATAGTTTCCAATATTACTTCATGGGAAAAATTAGAAGCTTTGCTTTTCAAGTCACATATAACAAGGATGCCTGGCCTCAGCACTTTAATTAGACAGCTTCCTGGTAGGTTTAGCCACCAAATTAAAGGTAGAAAAATAAACACAGTTTAATAAAATACACCAATTTATTATTTTTCCATGGCATTATAATCTCTATTAAAAATCAAACTCAAAATTAATAATGAATTTCATTAATCTTGCTTGACAGAACAATACATATAAAATACTTGCTTTTCTATATCCCATGAGCAAATATTTAGAAAAAGGATATTTAAGAAAAAGAAATCCCATTCAAAATGGCAACTACAATTATAAATCTAGCCAATGGTGCATAATATCCTTTTTTAGAAAATCATAAAATTTCATGAAGGATCTAAAAATGTATCTAAATAGAGAAATATGAAAGTATTTCATTTTCATGAATGGAATAAGCAGCACTGTAAAAATGTCAATTCTTCCAAATTTATGTACAAGTTAAATGCAATTTCCCCATACGAATGTGTATGTATGTGCATGTATGTGTGTATGTATGTAAGATGCAAAAATTAGATAGAATACTAAAATGCAGAAGTAGTAAATTAGTTGATAGATGACAGATAGATAAACCTTTGAAGACACAAAAGGTGGGGAAGATTTGTCTTTCAAGATACAAAGACTGGTTATAAAGAATGTTAAATTGGATCATGTGATAAGTAGGCTAAGTAAAGAACAAAGAATGGGAATAGCCATATGTATAAACTTGTACATTAGCATAACACTCATGTAACGTTAGAAGTCAGAGAGGAGAGGGCTGTAGAGTTACTGATCATACATATGGATCAAAGAATGAAATTATGGGCTTACTACACACACACACACACACACACACACACACACACAGATATATCCAGAGGCATTACATTTTTGAATATGAAAAACAGATCTTAAAATGTTTAGAAGAAACTACAGCAGCAAGATATCTTTATGAACTTGGGCTAGGGAATAATTTATTGACAAAGACACAGAATAAAAATATCACCATAATTAAATAAATAAATTTGAATTCTTAATACAAAAATGAAAGAAAACACCTCTGCAGAATTAAAAGTCTACAACACAAAGTTGCAAAAGATAGTTAAAAACAGTAAGAAGATCATTACAAAGCATATAACTAAAATTTTTATGAATGTGTAAATAATTCTTAAAAATCAATAAGAAAGGAAAAAACTACAAATGTGTTAAAATCCTTTTAAAAACAATGACCCATCCCCCAGATAACAAAATCCAAAACAAGAATATCCAAAATAAGAAATTATAGTCTTTAGTAATTGGAGAAATGAAAATTAGAATGGCATTATACACCTAACATAGGTGTAAAAATAAATATTAAACCCTGGAAAAACATGAGGAATAGTGCATAAATTGGTGCCACAATCTTGAAGAACAATACAAAACAATATTAAGTGTGCATATTTCCTATGACCTTACAACTCCACTGTGTGCTATATGCCCACAAAGGTACTCTCACACATGTGCAGAAAATAGGTACAGGAATGTTAATGGTAGCATTTATTTTAATTGTGAAAATTAGAAGCAGCCAAAATGGCCATGAAATGGATATGTATAAACAAACAAAGATGGTTTGAAAATAAAATGGAATATAAACCTATAGTGAAAGTGAACAAATTACTTCCAGGTCAAGTTGCACAGAGTTCTTGCTTCAGAAGTCCCTGTGCTTGAAACTACTATTCATAACGGTTAAAACATAAAAAGAAGAATTTAGAAGCAGCTTCTAATCTGAATATCAGAAAGGTAACAGAAATCCACAACATGAGTGGTTCTTCAACTATGGACTTGCCAGGCTCATGATCGAAGTGGGGGCTCTGGATATTCAGTTTCTTCAGGAAAAGAGAGCTAAAAGTCATCTCACAGAACAGAAGAACAGAGTCAGTATTCCTGTTTGAGACCAGGAGGGCCAGAGTATGTGGTTCAGCCCCTCCAAAGAAGAGTAGCTTTAAAAACTGCTGAAGAGAAAAAGAAATGCCTGGAATGATAATTCTAGAGTGTTGCTATCCTACAGAAGTGTCTGCAATGATGGAAAAGAGCCATCCCGTAAGGTACCCATTATACACAAATGGCTAGTGCAATTGGGAAACTACATTTTAAATTTAATATAATTTAGCTGATTGGAAATTAAATTTCAATTGTCACAAGTGGCAAATGGCTACCTGATTGGATAGTACCTCTGTAAATAATCAAAAAGCCTAGGGAGAAGAGAGGCTTGTGAACATGGAATGCATGAGCTGATTATAGACTTCTGCTGGTTCAGGGACTGAATTTGCTTATCTTCAGTATCCCAGCCTTATAAAACCTGGTTATGGAATGCCTGAATTGAGGAGGTCTGAAAAGCAACTGGGAACAGCAATAAGGAGATAGACTGGCATCAAGAAAATCAAGCAGGAAGGGGCGCCTGGGTGGTTCAGTCGACTAAGTGTTGGACTCTTGGTTTCAGCTCAGTTCATGATCTCAGCAGTTCATAAGATTGAGCCCCGTGTCAGGCTCTGCGCTGACAGCACAGAGCCTGCTTGGGATTCTCTCTCTGCCCCTCTCCCTCTTTCTCTCTTTCTCTCAAAATAAATAAACATTAAAAAAAGAAAGAAAGAAAGAAAAGCAAACAGGGAAAGAAGAGGAAGAAGGCAGAAAGAGAAAACATGAAAAAAACCCAACTCCCTCATTAAAATGGGACTGAAAGTTGGGGTGCCTGGGTGGCTCAGTCGGTTAAGCCTTCAGCTCAGGTCATAATCTTGCACTTTGTGAGTTCAAGCCCCATGTCAGGCTCTGTGCTGTTAGCCTGGAGCCCACTTCAGATTCTGTGTGTCTCTCTCTGCCCCTTCCCTGCTCATTCTGTCTCTCAAAAATAAATAAACATTTAAAAATTAAAAAAAATGGGACTGAAAGAAAATACTCAAAGTAAATGAAGAACTTTAGTCCTATAAAAATTAATTTTATGGAACCATTCAACAAATGTTTTTAAAATATGTTTAAAATCCTCAATGAGATAAATTCAATATTAAAGTAAAAAATAAAATAGCATAAAAGAAAAGCACCCTCCCAAATTAACCATCTTGTCTTAAAAACAATAACCAACTAGGAATCATGGGAAAATATGGTATGAATTAGAAAGTACATTAAATGGGATATACAAAGTGATGCAATTTAAAAAAATTAGTAGATTGAAAGATGGTCCTAGAAACCCACCCAGAAAGAAACCCAGAGGCACAAAGGAATAAATCACAAAACAAAAAAACCAAAATGAAACAAAACCAAAATGAAACCAAACCAAAGCAAGCCAAAAACATGGAAGACAGATGGAGAGGCTGTAGCACATGCTTAAGAATCATTCCAGAAAGAAAGAACAGAATGAAAGAAAAGTAATACTTATAAAAAAAATAATAACTGAGGATTATCAAAATTGAAAAAAAGACAGTTCTCCATTCAAAATAATACTGAAAGTATCCAAATATATAACTTCTAAAATAAAATCAAGCAAACCATAGCTAGATACCTTATAGTAAAATTGAAGAGCATAAAGATAAAGAGAAAAATCTCAAACCCAGGCCGAGGCTGCATTAAGAAACTAATTCATGGAATGTGAAATGATGAATTTATTGTGATGGCTGCTTTGAGATGGGAATGAAATGAAAGGGAATCTTTCAAAAAGCTCTCCAATGTTTCTGTTGTTTTATTTCATAAAAAGAACGTGCAGTTAATATGCAAACAATTACATGATGAAACTGAGTGGTGAGTGCAAAGGTGTTCATTATGTTTTCTAAAATAGGTTATATATATATATATATATTATTTTTTTTTAACATTTCAAATTTATATTTTGTTTTGATTGGGTGTTTATTTTATTTTTTTGGTGATCCACAGAATTATGCTTTATTCTTCTTTAGAATTCTTGCATTATACACTTCAGTTTTACCATCAACCATTGCACTTTAATACAAAGGATAATCAGAAAGCATTACCCATGCAATAAATCTGATAGTGGTGATACCTATTTTAAGTTAACCAATACAACAGAATTTTACTAATTCTCCCTAATGACAAAAAGCTTGCTGCTGATGACCGATTTTAGAATATCAGTAAATGAATGGGTAAACTGTTTTCAACAACTGAGGGGAAATTAATAGGCAATTTATTTATTTCAATTTTCTATTTAAATTCTAGTTAGTTAACATATAGTGTTATATTGTTTTCAGGAGTAGAATTTAGTGATTCATCACTTACATATAAAACCTAGTGATCAACACAAGTATCCTCCTTAATATCCATCACCTATTTAACCCATCCTCTACCCACTGCCCCTCCAGAAATCCTCAGTTTGTTCCCTATAGTTAAGAGTCTCTTATGGTTTGCTTCTCTTCTTTTTTCCTTCCCATATTTTCATATGTTTTGTTTCTTAAATTCCACATATGAGTGAAATCATATAGTATTTGTTTTTTCTTTGACTGACTTATTTTGCTTAGCATAATACATAGTATTCACATTATTGCAAATGGCAAAATTTCATTCTTTTTTGATGGCAGAGTAATACTCTATTGTGTGTGTGTGTATGTGTATCACATCGAAAAAAAGTTTTTTTGTTAATGTTTATTCATTTTTGAGAGACAGAGTGTGAGTGGGAGAGGGGGAGAGAGGGAGGGAGAACAGAGTCCGAAGCAGGTTCCAGGCTCTGAGCTGTCAACACAGAGCCTGATGGAGGGCTTGAACTCACCAACCATGAGATCATGACCTGAGCTGAAGCTGGATGCTTAACCAACCGAACCATCCAGGTGCTCATCACATCTTCTTTATCCATTCACCAGTGGATGGATATTTGGGCTCTTTCCATAGCTTGGTTATTGTTGATAATGCTACTATGAACATTGGGATACATATGCCTCTTAGAATCTGCTTTTTTGTATTCCTTGGGTAAATACCTAGAAGTGGAATTGCTGGGTCATATGGCAGTTTTATTTTTAACTCCTTGAGGATCCTTCATACTGTTTTCCAGAGTGGCTGCACCAGTTTGCATTCCTACCAACAGTGTAAGAGGGTTCCCCTTTCTCTGCATCCTCACCAATATCTGCTGTTTCCTGTGTTGGTAATTTTAGCCATTCTGACAGGTGTGAGGTGGTATCAATTCACGGTTTTGATTTGTAATTCCCTGATGATGAATGATGTTAAGCATCTTTTCATGTGTCTGTTAACCAGCTGGATTTCTTCTTTTAAAAAAGTCTATTCATGTCTTCTGCCCATGATTGGGTGTTTAGAATAAAATATTCAGAAATAAATAAACCTGATATATTCATATCACATCTAAATAGTTAGATTTATAAGGCAGGATGCTGTATGGAAAAATATAAAGAAAGTAAGTTTGTATGCTGCCTTTCAGCTGAGCACCAGCTCTGGAAAATGTAAATACTTGTCCAGGATAAAGATTCACAAGGAAGGAACGTGGTTTATGCGGTGAAGGAAGAAAAAGCTGAAGGGCCTTAGCTTTGTTTAGATGTTTTCTTTTGTTAAAATACAAAAAGATCTGAAGGAAATATTGTTGATATTCATAAAGAATTACTTCATTCTGGAGACATAATCAAGAAGGGCATGGAAACATTACATAAAATGATTTCAATATTAAAAAATGTTAACTAGGCAAGCATCTTAGAAGCTTTTCAAATTTCCCATGTCCCTCTGGAGATTTTAATATGTTATTCTGGGGAGGCAAGCTTTCTGTTGCCCTCACTGTCCACTGGCAGTACTTAACATTGCTACTCTAATGAGGTATTGTAGCTGAAGTGATTGTCTCAAATATCTAAAATATACCTACTTGTGGAATGCTGAGATCAACATCTACAGACTGGGAAACAGTAAAATGGGAAGGGAAGGGGAGGGGAGGGGAGGGAAAGGAAGGAAAAGAAAGGGAAAGGAAGGGAAGGGAAGGAAAAGAAAGGGAAAGGAAGGGAAGGGAAGGAAAAGAAAGGGGAAGGAAAGGAAAGGAAGGGAAGGGAAGGGAAGGGAAGGGAAGGGAAGGGAAGGAAAGGAAAGGAAAGGAAAGGAAAGGAAAGGAAAGGAAAGGAAAGGAAAGGAAAGGAAAGGAAGAAGAGAAAAGAAAAAGAAGAGAAAAGAAAAGAGAGAATGAGTGGTTGGGTAAAAGGTTCGAGGACCAGGTGTCGGTTGTCCATGATCATGTTCACATGTAGTACTCTAGAGTCCAACAAAATTTTAATATGAACATAGCCTTCCAGATTATTATAAAGGAAGGAGGATTAATATTTTACTTAATAGCTTTTAGCTTAAATAATAGCATTCAAATATTTTAATGTACGGTTGGCTTCTACAGTTGCCCTGGGGTGGTCCCTAGGAAAAACAGGAGCAAAACTAGACACAAGCTCCATATAATGGTAGTTTGGGAGCCAACTGGCAGCCTAATTCTAGGAAAGTCGAATTTCACAAGCAAGCCTGGGACCCTGTCATGCAAATACCAAAATAAGAAATGCCTCAGCCTGGGATGGATCACTTGGATAGATTTTCTCACTGGGTAGAGTGTCTTTTCTTTTGTTCACCTTTCAGGTAGACTGCAGGGCTACAAGTTATCTCCCAGTTGGCTTTGTTCTACCTCAGATAACATATCAACACTGCAGGCCCTCCTCAGTGGCACTGATTAATTCCATTGGAGAGCAGAGTTAGGTAAGGTTATAATCTTGGGAGAAAACACTTGTGGAGCTTGTAATGAAGGAGGGAATGGGAGAAGTGTAGGCAAAGGGAGAGGAATAAGCTAGGGGAACTAAACGTACCTGTTCACTGACTTAACAGTGGGTCTCACATTTAGAATCCCCTGGAGGGCTTGTTAAAACAGACTGCTGGGCACTCCAGAGAGCCTCAGATCAAGACCCTTACTATTCAAAGCAAGGTCCAAGAACCAGCAGTGTCAGCATTGTCTGGCAGAAAATGCAGACTCTTGGCTGCCATCCCAGCTCCTCTAATCAGACTCTGCATTTGAACAAGTTCCCCAGGTGATTCAAGTGCATGCAAAGCTTCAGAAGTAGCAGCCCAAAGGGCTTGTCATGTATTTATTGATCACGAAATTTAAATATCATGGAACCTACCTCTCCCTTTTCTGTAGTTTTCTCCTCTATGTCAATTATGGTTTCCTCCACACTTGTTTTTCCAACAAACTAGTTCAATATGCATTAGATTTTCAAAATGCTCTGTTTCAAGATACACCTCTACTTATTTGTGAGCACTATTAATTTATTCTCATTTTGTATTATTTCTCTCATTCAGTGATCTGGGTGGATGGGCACAAAGTATACACATGTGCTCAACCTGTCTTCTTGATATAGTATTCTGAGCATATTCTTTTATATGCAACTATAGAGTTGAATTATGAGTTGAGTCAGGCCTCAAATATCAATATTTAACAATATTTGGATACATGGTCCTTTATGAATGAACAAGTTGTAAATACCACTGAAAATAATTATGAAGTATGAATTTGCAAAACCTCAGAAGATGACAAAGCTGCCAATAGACTGGAGGTGGTCAGATATTCTTACATCAGAAAGATGAAAACAGACATGCATAAATAAAACCAGGAGTGTCATAATATTAAAACTATAAAGATTTATTACTAAGTTCCCTCATGGATTGGAATCATAAGACAAGCCCAACTATTACAATTTGGTAGCATAATTAGACTAGCAAACTAGAAGAATGACATAGAGTGCTTCTTGATTTTTAGCAGAGCATATGATGTCCTTGTGGGCAAGATAGAAGGATATGATGCACTCTGGATTTATAGATTTATAGTTAGTATAACCATCAACTGCCCCTCTAAAGTGCTGACTAATATCAGGTTGGACAGAAGCCTGGAGCAGCATGCTGAAGACTTAGACCTTGTACTTGTCCTTTACAACACTTATATTAGTGGTTGGGATAAAGACCTGGATGATGTGTACGGTTTTCTGGTGGGGGGATGCCATGAAAGCAATCTGAGAAAGAACTAACATGATGGACAACCTACTTTTCAAGGTTCAAACATATTCTCAGAAACTCAGAGTTTGAAAGGAAGGATCAAAAGATAGAAGTTGAAATTTCATAGGGCTATTTTTTCTATAATATCACATTAAATTAGGAAATCTCAGTTATGCAACAGGAGGATAAAGGATTCTTTTGGGGATAGAATTTTGTATGAATAAAGGCTTGGGGTCCAGTTAGGGCACATGACATATAAATCATAAAATTTCTAGTGATGGTGGTAGGGAGAAGTGGTAGGATTTACATATAGTTCTAGGTGGAGCCTAAAAAATTTCTTCCATTGGATAAGGATTGTGAGAAAAGGAGAGAAGTCATGGACGCTGCCAAAGCTTTCTGCCTGAGCAACTGAAAGGATGTTAAAGTCATTCAAGGAGACGGCACCTTTGGCTATGAGTATTTCTCTGGAATGAGGAACCCCATGTGAAGAAGAAATCAAACTAGCCTCCCACTGCACTGAGTGTGAGGAGTACTGAGGTATACAAAAGAATACTACTGCAGAGAATTTGTCAAGTCCATACTAGGAGGATGATTTTTTTTAAGTTTATTTATTCTGACACAGAGCATGAGTGGGTGAGGGGCAGAGAGAGAGAGGGAGAGAGACAATCCCAAGCAGGCTCTGTGCGGGGCTTGAACCCACGAAGCTGTGAGATGATGTGCTAAGCTGATACCAAGAGTTGGGTGCTTAATTGACTGAGCCACCTAGGTGCCCCTAAGAGCATGATGTTTTTTAAGAAAGGATTATTCAAGGATCAGGATATTGGAAACCATGGGCCAATCTATGAAGTATTCATTAACTTTTACCAGGTGGCATTTGCAGTGTGACCTGCCTCTTCAACACAGCGCTTCTTTCTGTCCTACAGCTTGCTTCCTTCTCCTCTTCTCTCTCACAGCCTGGAGCAGCCTCATTGAATAAGTAGGCTGTGAGCATGGCCAGCAACCATACTTCCCAAAAGGTCAGAACTCAGGGATTCCAACCCTAGCTCTATCACTAATCTTGCTTTGAGAGTGGCCAAGTTCCTGAGCCTCAGCTTACTATGTTTATAAATGAGGACAATAACAACACATGCTTGTAGGTTGAAATATTACATGTTGAAAAGAATGAGAAAGTTCTACATTTAGTAGACACTCAAAATGTGTAGGCAAATATGAATCTTGAGTTGTTTTCTGCCAGAGTTTTCAAGCTTAAACTCTGCAAACTGGGATGAACTGGATGGAACTAAAACTTGTGTGAGCTATATGTTTTAAGGCATTTAGAATATATAAGGTGCTGTGTAAATATAAACAAATAACTTCAACACTGCTACTAATACTACCAAGAAATGCACAATCCAAAAAAGATTGCTATAATTTCCTTGAGTTTATCATGCTTTTGAAAATTTTCATCATCCAATGCACTTTATTGAAATGCTTTAGGAGCATTCAATTGTGCTTATAACTGGTGATCATGCTTGGTCATAGGGCTCTATCCATACATTCCTGAACTTATACTGATGCCCCTGATCTTTTGATTAACTTTGACCTATCAATATTTAGCCAGCCGTTGTGATTTCAATAGGGTTTTAAGTACAAACACGTAATTCTGATCAAGTTAGAGACAGGAGTGTGACAGATTTGTGCTATGCATTCTGGTTACAGTTTAAGGTATAGGGGAAAAAATCCTGAATAGTTATTTCATAGTCATTACCTTTACTACTTGCAAAAGACTGACTATACTTACAGATATGTAAAAAGAACCTGCTACGGAAGAGAAATTGAGTGAAAATTGGTAGAAAATGGTAGAAAATTGTTATCAAATGATTCATACTAGTCTTCTTTCTAGTGGTTGGTAACTGTCCCAACGACAGAAATGTATCCAACTGCCATACATGTTATTTCTTTTGTATTTAGTTTATAAAATACATTCACCTTTAATGTATCATTTATTACAACATAGGGTTTCTCCTGTATTGTTCTTTTATATTTGCATTTAACTTAATTAACTCCTTACACCTCCCATTTTTATTACCCTCATTTTAAACAGTGAAGGGTAAAATTTTAAAATTTTAAAATTGAGGCTCAGAAAACAACTTGAACCAAGGCTTCCCATTTTGGAAACAGAATTGCTTTTTCATGAGAAGGGCTGAAGATAATGTGTTCTTCAGTGTCTGAGATCACTGATCCTATAGCTGTAAATTCAACCAAGTCATTTTTTTAAATTTGCCAAACATTTCTTTTTTTAATATCTTTAATGTTTATATATTTTGAGAGACAGAGAGAGAGAGAGAGGGAGACACAGAATCTGAAGCAGGCTCCATGCTCTGACCTCTCAGCACAGAGCCCTATGCAGAGATTGAAATCACGAACCCTGAGATCATGGCCTGAGCCAAAGTCAGATACTTAACTGACTCAGCCACCCAGGCGCCCCTAATTTGCCAAACATTTCTTTATTTATTCTGTTGCACTCCCTGCAACCTTCCTAGACAGATCAAAACTACCTTTCAGGACACAGGATGTAGAAACAGAGAACACAGGAGATAATGTTGAATAAAAGAACAAATGCTCTGCCTGCATATGGCTTATAAAGAAACTTTTATGACAAAACAGATGGTTTATAAAAAAGAAATGGTTCTCAAGCCCAGCTGACATTATACTAATTAGATGATCAGAAGGAACCTACCAAAAGTGATCTGATTGTAACACCAACATTTATAAAACATCATGCTTGCCTCCACTTCCCAACAGGCTCTGTCAAAACCTAGCTGCAATTCGTCTCTTCAAGTTGAAATTCTTTATTCTTAAAATAAAAGGCTGTGCCCTCTCTCCACCGCAGACTATCCGAGACATCCTCCCCTATGGGGAAAATGAAAATTCTTGGCTCATCAAAGTGACACGTTAATAATCTTGGCAACAGTTCAGTTTAGTATAGGTACTTTCCAAACTTCCACATCAAACTCTTTTCATGTATCTAAGTCTCCTGGAGTGACATTGCCTTATATGATTTTCGAACTGGTTTTCTCAGGTAGAAAACTTCCGATATATTTCTCAGTCTAAGGTATAACCTAGATGAATCAATTTTCAGTGTGTGATCTAACTTGGACTTTGATCAAAATGATTTTCACTTGCAATGTCTGTCAAGTGCTGAAAGCAGGTTCACATGGGCTGTAGCCAGCTGGGCCTCCACAGGTGAAATACCATATCCTTAACTGTACCTATCCAGCTGAATTTCTTCTTGACAGTGTGCAAAGCATGATGGAGTTATCCTGTTTTGCCCTGCATACCTTTTGTCTCCTATATTGTCCTTTTGTATCTGAATTGATGTATGTAGCAAGCTATGCATTCTTAATGTATTTACTAGAAACCATGCCATGTAATCCAAATGACACCACGTGCACACATATACACATATGTACACCATACAAATATACATACATGTTTAAAAAGTCAGCAAATATCCATTTGTATAGTATTGTTAAATGCGGAAGAATAATACCTAAATGGTGCCTTCTTACTGGGGCCATGAGAAATGGGAAAAAGGCACATATAAAACATTAAATACCAAAGGATAAAATAAGTGAACAGAGAAACACCCCACTACTTCAGGGAGTGGGGCATCTCCCCAGGAAAATTAGGGATGGGTGCAATTTGCTAGGCTAAGTATTAGATGAAGGGCAAATTTTCAAAAAAGGAATTGCACAAGAGATTAAGAAGGAAGGACAATGTCTTAAATTTAGCTTGACAATGAAGTAAGGATGTGGTTCCAATTTAGGGCAAACGTGGAGGGATGAAGATGATTTTGGGTTGCAGCTAGATTTAAGAGACCTTTGAAACAACCTGAGCAAGAACAAGGTCCCCAATTATTATAATTAATTCATTTATTGATTGTATTTTCCTGTTTCTTTCCTTCCTTCCTTCCTCCCTCCTCTTTTTCCCTCCTTGCCACCTTCCTCCCTCTCTCCCTTCATTCCTTCCTTCCTTGCTTCCTCCCTCCCTCCCTCCCTTCCTTCAAAAAGCATTGACTGAGTACATAATAGGGACTTGCTTCGGCTAGACACTCAATCATTTAAAGTTCAATACAAGTGTATCCTTATGACATTTCAGGATCTTACTATACAACTTTCTCTATTGCCCTTGTGTTCAGATATGCATAATCATATTTAAAGAAACTTGATTTGCCCTTGGCAAACCCGGAGACTTTTGGTAAGAGAAGATGCTACAAGACTGGTATGGTCCAAACTTCATGTGATTCACTCATAGACAGAAATGTCTATGAGACCAACCTCTGTATTTTTAATTTATTTTAACTTATTTTAATTTAAATACTATGTATTACAACTATAGTATAGTGAAAAGAATACAGGTCTTTGAGTCAGATAGATTTGAGGAATATTGTGGAATTTGGAGAAATCTATTGAGTACTGTTATAAATAGTATTAACAGATAATACATTGCATGTTTACTATGAAACAGGTACTTTCTATGCATTAGTACTTGTTCTTCACAACCATCCTATGAGTTAGATATTTGTATTAGATATTTATATTACCCTTTATTTAGTTATTTATTTACTCATTCATTCATTCATTCATACACATGTCCCATTTTACACATGAGGACACGGAGACTCTGAGAGTTTTAGGTTTACTTAGGGAACAGAACATGTCTGAGGTTGGACTAGGACTTGAATCTAATTTTGTCTGATGCCCAAACCCATTTTCTTTATACTTTATTTTAAACTAAGCTCTACACTCAATATGGGGCTTGAACTCACAGCCTTGAGATGAAGAGTTACATACTCTACCAACTGAGTCAGCAAGGTGCCCCCAAATCCATTTTCTTAATCACTATACTATGTTTCCACAACATAATGTACATAAATGAAAATATTATTTCCTCCTACATTTAAACATTATTGAAGTATTAATTGGCAGGCAATGTTATATTCGTTTCAGATATACAACCTATTCATTTCACAATACTATATATTAATCAATGCTCACCACGCTAAGTGTAGTCACCACACATCATTACAATATTCTCTATGTTGTACTTTTCATCTCTGTAACTTACTTATTTTATAATTGGGAGTTTGTACCTCTTAATCTTTTTTCTTTTTTGCTGATTCACCCACCTACCTGCCTTCAGGCAACCACCACTTTGTTCTCTGTATTTAAGAGTCTATTTGTTTCTTCATTTGCTTGTTTTGTTTTTTAGAGTACACATATAAGTGAAATCATATGATGTTCGCCCGTCTTACTTCGCTTAGCATAATACTCTCTAGTTTCATCCATATTGTGGCAAATGGCAAATCCTACCACATTTTTACACTTTTAAAACTGTATACTTGCAATTGTGAATTAATTCCTTCTCAGGCATTATTTAAGCTTTCTGGATTTTTAAAGTGCAAATTACTGAGTAAACTTTTTCCCTATTAGATTCCCAGAGGTGGTATCATATTACCTCATATAACCTTCTTGCTTTTAAAGCACCACTTCTCACACTAACAATTCTTACAATAACATCATTCCCTTTTTGTTTTTCATGATCAAACCAGCAAATTACATTGGTCCAGCTGACTTTTTCCTGGTATTGTGCAAATGATATATAAGGAAACGGTTCCAAAGTGAAAAAAAAAGGTCAGCTGTACTATTAATCTAAATACTTTTGGGTTCTCCTTATATACATACTATGTTACAAGTAGGAATTGGGGAAAATTATCTTAAAATTATTTTTAAAAATAGCTATGGAAATATCATTCTGTCTAGCTGAAAAAATTGATTATTCTTGATTAATTTGGCTGCTTACAATGTCAGATGGATTCTCCTTGCTGGTTCTCTGCCTTTCATAAGATAGGGCAAGCATACTTCACCTACAACCCACTTAACACTAGGCTGTCACAGCTCACAAAACTGTGCGTTGTTCCAAAAAGGCAGATACTGATGGCTCCCTGGAAATCAAGCCAATTATAGAGTGATGCATTACTAATGACTGTCTGAAATCAGGTCTAAAGGTCCCTTTCCCTCCCCATCCCCTCCCTTCCAACCACCAGGGGTCTTCTTTTCTCTGCTCCCTACCTCTTCCCACATATTTATGCTGTCAAACCAATTTAAGACTCATTAAAGTCCTTTTGAAAATGGCAATATTCCAGTTGCTGTAGGAATGCCCATAAATTCTGGAGTTTGTTGATAATATGACATTTTATCCATCCAGTGTTTGAATATTTTAGACAATGTATTAACATAAAATTGGGTGTAGCGTTTGTATATACCCTTCAGCTCTGGTAGTAGAAATGAATAGGCATGATCTTCTCTTCTCTGAAGAGGGAGAGCTCATGAATGAACTTCTTGGGGGGTTATGACAAGATGGCTACCTGCCTGGGTTTTCTGGATGAGAACAAGACTACCTCAGGAACACAGACTTCTCCATAAGGTTTTATACAATCTTTCTTCAATTTGACAGTCTCTCCCAGTCTGGTTCTCTTAAGCAGGCTTTGGCCTAATTTTCTGGACTTAAACCTACTTTGTCTTCCAACAACTGCAGTCATATTAAAATTATGTTCGAGTTGTCACTTGTGTTGATTGGATTCAACAGAAAATAAAGTTAGTCATTATAAGCATCTATTATACTGGATGTCCCTTAAAAATATAATTAATTTATAAGAGAGTTAAAATATGGAATTGTTTTTTATTTTCTCATTTAATCCACATTTACTGTATATTTACTATGTATCGGCACCTGATAGTTGGACCATAACCATTCATTTCAGCCTACAATAGGAAGTCACACATGTAAAGAAACAAGCAGAATGAGATCAGCTGATGGAAGAACCTACGGTATGTAAAGATATAGTGGAAGGAATCCATAATAATTAAATCACAGATAATGGCTTTTAAGTGATTAATTTATGATATATCAGCAGTCAGACTGGACAAACATATGTGCTATCAATTTTAATTTAAAATGGTAAAATTCACTAAGAAGAAGCCAAGGCTCTCAGCTTGCTAGTTTTGTCTTGCCCAGGCGAAGTTGGATACACTTCTCTGCACATTCTCTCAAAGCTCCAGGCCTTTTGCTTATTTCTTGGCATTGTTTTCCCCACTTGGCTGAAAGTTCCCATAAGGTGGCATATGTCTGGCTCTGTCCTCACTGCTAGCATCCCACATCATGCCTGTTGTGAGGACAGCCCCAGAAAATGCTGACCAAATCAGAGAAAAAGGTATTTTTTTGAGCCGGAGTATGGCTAGCTCTAGGGACTATCAGGATAAGTAAAAGAAGAAGTTATTATTTTTTTTTCCAAGTGACTTTTTTCCTCTGTGCATCACCCCTTCTGGGTTTGTTCCCCACTCTTATCCTGTTTCCTAATTCACCTGAAGTAATTTCCTCCCAAATAAATTCATTCTAAGTAATTATGAATTATAAGGTTAGATAATATAACTATCTTAGATATATATTTAAAATATATGTGCTAATATTCTTATTATAAATTGCCAATGACTCCTCTCTGCATAAAGGAGAAAGTTTTGCCCCTGTGATGGTCTATTGGGGAAAATACTTTGAGTCAAGCAGTCAAACTACACAAAGAAGAGCATGGCCTGGTCTGACTTCTTGGGAACCCTAACCCTGATTAAAAAATAATAAACTTGCACAGAAATTCTGGGAAGATAGCTCTAACGTTTGTGTGTCTTTTTTAGCAAAGTAATAATTCTCTGTTCTACCTGAAATTGCCTCACTTGGGAGAGGCAAATAAGGGATGTGAGGAGTGTGGTGTCAGCACATGAAGTAGGAGCTGATGATATAATGCAAACAGACAACTGTCAAGGTGATTTAGTACATCGTTTCTCATCTTGGGCCACAGATGGAGGTGCTGACTCAAAAAGGCTCTGGAGGAAGCTTGCAGGTGAAGGCTTCAAGAGAGAGCCTACCCGCCCCCCGCCACTGTCTACATTGTATAATGCGACACTTCAAAATGACATAAGCAAAGTTGTCATTTCCCAGATAAAATAAAATGGCAGTCACATGATCCAGGAAGGGTCAGAAAACATGTTGTTTGGAGAACTTACAAAAATAGTGACTAAAAATTCTATCCATTTAATAAAGCGCCTTTATTTTCCTCACTATAAAGATAAGCCACATTATGGGAGAAGATTTGGAAAACGAAGAGTAGAAAGAAACATAGGAAAACCTATTCTCCGGGAGTAATCACTATTAAAGCTTAGAGAAATTTTTTTCTGACCCATTATCTACTCACAGGTTTTTAAAACTATATTTTAGAAATTATATATGTGTGTATACCTACACACACATACACACACACATACACACACACACACACAGTTGTATCCAGCTGTTTCCTGATAACACATGCAGTTTCCATACTAGTACAATGCATCATTATGTCTATAACCTTTCTATGAACATGATTCCTCTGTGTTTTGTCAATCTTTTTGTTTTATACATCCTGCTGAAATTTACATTTTAGTGCATATTTTTGTTTATTTCTTAAAATATCAAAAATAAAATTACTCACCAGTAAAAAAATTAGTGGGTATACCAAATAATGATGAATAACTAGGTCAGATGATAGAACCACCTTAAATATATATGAATACTACCGTGAACTCTCTTTGACTCAGAGTCTCACCAAGTACTACATACTTTTTCCCCTCAATTCCATATGTGTGGTATGATTTTAAAAACACTGAAGAACAAGCTCGCAAGTCTGATTTTCTAGACCTAGGTCTTCTTTTTTACCAAGGGATGGTAGTCAAGACATACGCATTCCTGATAATCCAGTTTTCTCATAAAATATAAAAATAATCATTGTCTTAATAATCATTAGAAGAAGTGTGTATGAATTGACTGTAGTTGCTGTTTTTGAAAGATGATTCTCATTCCTAGGAATTCTGATTCAGGTGAATAATAAGCCAGGACATGTAAAGTACTAGATAACTCTTACTTTAGGGGAGGTATTATAGTGCATGGGAAAGAGCATGCGTGCAACAAAGTGGCCCAAATTGGAATCCCTACTCTATTACATGGTTGTGTGCCTTTGCAAGTGCTTGATACTCTGGACTTCAGCTCCTCCTCATAGCAAAGAATCATAATATTTCTTTGATAGCTTTGTGTGAGAATTGAATAGGACAGTGTGTGTATTATACTTGGAATAGTTCTTGACACTTTCTATGAGAACACTGTACATTTCATCTTTTTTTAAGATGGTTCTCATTTTGAAATAGGCACTGGAGAGAGAAGAAGAAAATGGAGAGATCATTGTCTCCCACAAAACCCAAAGAGATATACTAAGATCCTGTTGTATATCTACTTATGCCTCTGGTCTGGTCTTAATATCCCAAATGATGAGTCTTGGCCTCAAAACTCTAGATGGAGTCTACATTTACAGTAAGATACAGCACTTTGTCAGCAGCCAGAACTGGGATCTGGAACGCACAAGTGTGTATGTTGGGGTAAGAAGATACTAGCTAGAGAAAACCAAATAAAGGTAACATCTAGCTTTAGAACAAGAAGATAGTATTTCAGTGGAAATAAGGACATAGGGCAACAGTTAGGATCAGGGCCGAAGAGCCCATCACTAGTCTTAACTAACCCTTCACATAGGTCCTGGCATTATTAAGCTGTTTTCCTAGATGGGTGGAGTAGGAGACCAAAATCTTGTACCTTCATTGAGGGCTGTTTAAAAGCTAGCTGGTTTTTCTTTCTTTCTTTTTTTAAAGGTTAAGTTGATCATGCTTTTTGTTCCCAGGAATTTTGATTCAGATGAATAATAAAGCCAGTTCCATGTAAGGGGAGAGAGAAAGGGAAGAGGAAGGGGGAGGGAGAGGGGGAGAAAAGTTAAGCAAAGAGACACAATGAAAGAAAGAGAATGAATGAGCAAGGACTCTCAGGGAGAGATTTAAGAGCTCTATTTTGACATCATTTTTCAAATAACTAACTAAATAGAGGAAATATAATAAAACATGGAAGATAACAAAATACTGAAGGCAAGGTAAGAAATGTGTGTTTCAGATGATGACAACTTTTCAGGCAGTACAGTGAGATTGGGAGAGCAAGTCAGCCACATACAGGCAGTGAGATGGGATACTGTCGGTTTCACTTCAGCACAGATTCTGGAAGTCTTGTCTTTCTATATATCAATGGAAGTTTGTTCAGTTCATATTATGACAGAATAAATAGAACTGTAACTTCTGCTTCATATTATGTAATTGATGCTTTCTCTGATATTTTTGTTGGTCATACTTTTGCAAGGGGAGAACATGTAAACTACTGCCTCTCCCTTCTCCATCTTCATGTTGTCCATTTATGAAGCTTAAGTGATGCTGATGGGGAGGCAGTCCTCACCTGTCCAAGCAGAGAGAATCGACACCAATTGATTCTGGGGTTAAGATTCCCTAATGTTCCCACAAAATGGAAAAGAAATGTGACCAATATTAAGTCAAATAAAACACTATTGAAATTTAAATTTTCTCTAAATATAAGAAACTCTACTCTCATGTACATGCTTCCTTCTGGGACATTCTACTGTACAGCTGACCCTTTCTATCTGACACAGTAGACCATTCTGCATCTATAATAGAGAACTGAATTATGAAATTGAAGACACCTCATGGAGCAAAATCCTGCTATGTAGACTAATGCTTCATATAGCAAGAAGTAACAGGAAAATGATCATTATCAAACAGTTTTAAGATAAGGCAACCTCGTGGGTTTCAGATTTTCATCTTTGTTTGTCCCAGTTGGCCAAGTATCATGGGAAAATGTTGACAAGCAAGTACGAAGAAATGTTATATAAAATGTACAATCTACCATAGTCTTAAAATCTTTGGTAGAGATGTCTAGTGCTTACCCATATCTGCTTTTGCTCTCGTTTCTTAACTCACTGCCCTTCTCTTTTCCCTTCCAATGAAATCAGACCATAGGTGCAGCCAATGAAATATAACTGAAGTGGCATGTGTTACCTCAGCTTGATGAAATGAAAACCTGCATAGACCCGCCAATATTCTCTTCCAAAATCTTCCCTGGAATATCATTCGACCCACATGAAAATTATAACCATAACTTAAATATTAACTGTATTAGGCTGCTGTGATGGGCAGGGAGCTTTTTGTTACTGAAGCATAACCTATCCTGACTGTCACAGGTGATCAACTGAGGCTTTGCTTGTAATATCTGACCATGTGGTGGGCTGCCACGCTCATCACTAACAGTAGTTTTTTTTTGTTTGTTTGTTGTTTTCCTGATAGTAGTTCTAATAGTAGTTGAGTTTCTTAAGCATTCCAAATGGGATCAAATTTAATTGTATTAACTGATTAATGAAAACCAGTTTATTCTGCCATGGGGTGCACAGTGGAGGAGAACACCAGTTTATTCTGCCATGAGGTGCATAGTACAGGGGGACATTTGCTTGTCTTACCAGATTACAATTGTTTGTATGAACATATACTGCATACCTGCATACATCACAGCATTCACATGATAGTTCTTTCTCACATATTCCATGAAATTATTTGAAGGGTTTTTTTTTTTTTTTACTTTCTTTGTTTTCCTCCTAAAGAGTCAAGCTGCAAATATGATGGTGAACCATATGAAACTCCCAACATTTGACCAGTTTTGATCAAGAAAGTAAGGTGCCCCATAATGTTTTCTTTATTTTCAAAAATAAAGCATTTTATTTTACGAAAGCAGGTTGGATTCCTTCTTAAACATCATAAACATTCTCTCTGCTAAAGGGAGAACTGAGAATATTTTAAAGGATGAGGGATTCGGAGACACAAATTAGATTATTGTAGTTAGGGGGCTCTTTCTCTCTGTTTAACTGTGGAAAATTACATTGGGGCTTTTATATGCTTAAATAATTTCCAAGTCTATCAGGAGCAGAAATCAATCTATAATATCCAATAACAAAAAGTGTATGGAAATTACATCTAAAATTATTGAGGCTATGTTTTCATTTCTCACTAAAAAAGACTTATGGATTAGTTCTAAGTGAATGCCATTCTAAATCACTTGATTTATAAACCTGCTACTTAATAAAATTCTAATTTATATGCAGAAATTTATTTCTTGGGAAGTAAATATTATTGTGATTCAGGAACCTGAAATTAGCTCATTAATTGGAAGTATTCAGTGAATCCTTTCTAAGTGAATGACCAACAACCATAGAAGTGATTTTCTATAAATAATTTTGGCCCTAAGGATCTTCAAAAATATTTGTTAACTAAAAAAAAAATTGAAGACTGATTAAAGAAAAATCTCCACTAGAAAACATTAATTAAACAATAACCAGTCTGATTATACCACGGACTCTCAGGATTTCCTAGAATAGAAAATTGCAGTGATTCTCCATTCAAAGCACTTTGACAGATACTGACTGAGCACCTACTACCTACCAAACACCATGAGAAGCTTTAAGAGGAACATGGATGAGTAATATAAATACTTCACTGATCTCAAGTCTAGGTGACAAGTTAAACATATGTGAACATAAACATAATATGCTTCAATAAGTGCTAAAATACAAATATGTTCAAGGACACTGGATACACATGTAGAGGAGTGAATAATTATGCCTGGGGAGAGATACAATGAGTTATATTTTATCTGTATCTTAAATACTGTGTAGGAGTCCACAAGTGCACTTAAGAGATAGAAGATCAGAGGAGGAAGATACATGGGTGGTGATTTGAGCGATGAATATGCATGGTGAGTTCAATGATGTACATTGTTGTTCGGTGTGGCTGAAATGTGAACTGCATGGTTAGAAAAGAATGACTGAAAATTAGTTTAGAAAAATCAGTTGTGGGGTGCCTGGGTGGCTCAGTCCATAAAGCGTCTTACTTGAACTCAGGTCATGATCTCGCATTCGTGACTTCGAGCCCTGTGTTGAGCTTGCATTCGTGAGTTTGAGCCCTGTGTTGGGCTTTGTGCTGACAGCTCAGAGCCTGAAGCCTGCTTCGGGTTCTGTGTCTCCCTCTCTCTTGGTTCCTCTTCTCTCTCTCTCTCTCTCTCTCTGCCCCTCCCACACTCATGCTCTGTCTCTCTCTCTCAAAAATAAACATTAATTTTTTAAAAATAATTTAAAAAAAAGAAAAATCACTTGTGATAGTCTCTATAGAGTTGAAAATGGAAAGACAAATAATTTGAAATTTAGCTGAAGGCATTGGAGACTCTGAAAGATACAGAGTAGGGGAATAAAAAAGATCAGATTTGGGGAGACTGCTTGCTAAATGGCTGGTGAGATGAATTAAAGCTGTGGAGATTTGTTCCCCAGACTCATTCTTATTCTAATGGATATCTTACTCCCTCCTCCTCCTTACCTGATATTAATCCTTTAATCCATCAGTGCACCCTCTACCCCATATACATCCACAGACATACACCAACACCCAACTGGACTTCTGGCTTCTTTTTTTTGCTTTCAAAACTCCTTTGCCTGCAGCACCCCTTCTCTGTCTTTCCCAACTATGACCATTCTTCGGACTTCTACTTTGGACACCAAAAAACAACAGCAGCAGCAGCAGCAGCAGCAGCAGCAACAACAACAACACAAACCAGAATTACAGGAATCTACTGAAAGAACAGATTTATATTATGAATAATTTAAATCTGATAATCTTGAAACAAAGAGAAGAGCTAAGTCACAATACTAAAGTGACCTGATCTATTCCTAATGGTCAAGGAAACAAAGATGGCCTAAAAAATAATTACAAGCAGGAATAAAGTGACATGGGAATGCTAATTGGGCACCCAGGAGTGTCCATAAGGCTCTCCTTGCCTTGTAGAGAAAAAATATAAAAGCTGACAGCCAAATGGCTGCCTGCTGAGTAAAAGCACAGAACTTGGTAAGACTCAATGTGAACCAGGGCAAAGTACATTTTGAAGCCCATTAAGTCTTAGGAAGACCATAAATAAAAAAGTCTTAAGATGAATCCAAAGTGGTTAATGAGGCCAAATGTCTCAATTGACCTAAGATGGCTGTTCCAGAGGGCACGATGACTTACTTACTGAGATGGAAGCTTGTCAGCAGGAATGCTAAACTGATTCTACCTGTGTTTCTTTAACGTGAAGTCATAGGGCTCCAAGTGTTTGGTTCTCTGGGAAATCCAAGAATAAGTCTCATGCCCATGACTCATTATTCACTGACATTTACATCTCCGAGCCAGGTTCACTTAGTGTTCTCTTCAGGGCCAAAATATTTACTTCTTTCACAAACCCAGGGCTAATATGCATTGACCAGATTTTGGGGGTTTTGTCAAACCCCCCGTTGAAAGGGCATGTTATTGTGAGGACAATCAATAAAAGGACTGCTCAGATTCAAACAGAGGCACATTGACTCTTGAGTGATTGCACCGAGTCACATATATGTATTACTAACATCCCTGGAATGAATAATAATAGCTAATATGTTTGGGAACTTTTCATAGGCTAAATGTTTTACATTTTTAATTCTATGTTATTTAATTTTCACAAGACCCTATGTGGTAGTCACCATCATTACTCCATGTACCTGTCTCAGAAGACTGTTATGGGAGTTAGATGAAACATAAGTCTGATAAGACCATGACTAGAATAAAGCTAGTGTTTATAAATATAAGTTGTTATTATAGTGGCGATCATTGCTATTTTCCAGACCTAGCAGGAGAGATGCCTGCCTTTAGGGCTCTTATGGTTTAAAAGGGTACACAGACATGCATAGGCTCGTGTACAAGTGCATTTGGACAGTGACAGAAACACATTCAATACAAAGTAGCAAGATGTAGGCAGGGTCAGCCAAGAGTGAAGCACAGTAAGTATTTGTTAAATATTTTGAATACTATCTGCTAGACAGCAATAGCACCATAAATATAAGCTAGGGTGGTATAACTGGTATTAGAGAAGAGAAGATCAAAGAAGGCAGCATGGGAACCAGTACCTGGTCAAGGGTGACCCAGTGATGAGAAGAAGGACAATGAACAGAAGAAACTAGAACATGTGCATGGTCCTTTTAATTTTTTTTTTTTTTTAGTATTTTATTTTTGAGAGAGAGACAGAGTGTAAGTGGGGGATGGGCAGAGAGAGAGAGAGAGAGAGAGAGAGAGAGAGAGAGAGAGGGAGAAACACAGAATCCAAAGCAAGCTCCAGGCTCTGAGCTGTCAGCATAGAGCCTGGCATGGGAATTGAACTCATGAACAGGGAGATCATGACCTAAGCCAAAGTCGGCCGCTTAACTGACTGAGCCACCCAGGTGCCCTATGCATGGTCCTTTTAAAAGTCGCAAGTTTTTAAACTTTCAGCTGGGTGGGATTTAGCCACAGGACTGGAGAGGTCTGTTCGTGGCAGAGTCCTAAATGCCATGAAAAGAAGATTAATTCAACTGCAGAACACAGAGAAGGGTCATCAAAGGTTTTTAAGTGACAAGTGACAAATCTTCTTGTATCCTTGTATCTCTACTGGAGAGAAAACAATTCAGAGGCAAGAAGTAGAGAACCTGAACTAGACAGGCATGGAGACCAGCCATTTTTCCCCAACCCTTTAGGCAGCTCTGTATCACAAGTTCCCAAGGCCCTGTTCAGGCCTCCAGGCCACAAGTACCTACTTCTTTTGTATTGAGGATGGCTGAGTCTGAACTCAATGAGAAAATCACAAGCCCATTTTCCTTGAATAATTCCTTTCCTTCTTTCCTGCTGCAGTGCACTTTCTATAATTTATTCATCCCAGGGTGCACTTACAGAGTGTATCTGCTTCATCATTATTTTATTATTTCTTCTTGCTTTAAAATTGCATGAGCCACCGAGAAACAGAGATGATGAATAGGGAAAACAGCTGGCTCTTGCAAGAGGAGGTTTGTGGTTAAGTTTTGGGGGGCCTCTACCTATTCAGTCATCTATATAGTCTTGCCCATCCAACTTTTATATTCTTTTACTCATTTATCTTTCAATATCCCAAATTAAGGCTCTCTAATTTCTTAATGGTCTTCCTTCCCCCCCTCCATCCTATACTCATTTTCCAATGCAGAAAAATCCTTCAAATGTTCTAAAGTCTAATTCCTCATCAAAGCAATCAAAGCCCTTCACAATCTGCCTCAATTCAATTTCCTTGATACTTCCTACAATTCAGATTTAGTCAAATTGTTCCTGGAATGCTTTGCTGTCCTTTTATTACAGACTTTTTCTAATGTCCCTTCCTCCCTCTGTCGGGCAAGACACAGAGGATGGGTACAAGACACCCACCTCCTCTATGAAGCATAGAGGACCACAGGTTCTTCTCAAACTTTTATCAAGACCACAGTGTCTTGCTCCATTAGTTACACAGAAGATGTACTTGGAATGTATTCAAGACTTTTATTAATCTTTTCTTTGGCTTAGAGAGTGTCATACATAATGCTAATTAATTATCAAAGATAGAAAAGAGAGAAACAGTAATATTGACCAAAACTTACTGTTTCTTCTGCTGCATCAACGGGAATTGATTATTCCTTACTTCTAGAGCTCAATTCTAAAATTTGGTTTGTTATGCCAATGAAAGAGAAGGTTTCTATTTAAAGATATACCTACCTAAAGCATCAATCAACACATTATATATACTTGCCTATTGGCTCAATTTTAAATATTTTTCAAAAATAGGAAATGATGTAAAAAGACATGTTACACTGACTTAGTTTGGGAGTCCAACACTTTTGGGAGAAATAAAAATGTGAATTTTGTCCATTGTGATGCAGTAAACCCTTCTAATTTATTTGCTTGGTGCAAAAGAACGATTGCATTGCCTATTATCCCTCCGGGAACCAGCTGCTTCCTCAACTCTTCTGCTTTAACCTCTATCTGTACTTATTAAAATGTATCCTTGTATCTAAATATAATAGGATTGTTCATCTATGGGGAGCTAATGCTACTTTATTGCTTAGTGAGATCTCTAACTCAATACTTTAAACTGTGAACACAGGAGCATTCTTAATGTACACATACAAGCAATTTTGCAAGAAGCATCCTGTTTGCAAAGAATGTAAACTCAATTCAACGGCATGCAGACAAATTGTACCTCAGAGCTCTTGCCTATAAAACAGGATCTTCCTCAATACCTTTTGCCTGTGCATAGTTTAAGAAAAAGTCAAGAAAAGTAAAGCAAATAAGAAAGCTGGTGTTGTAACTCAATCTCTTAACGATTTTGGAGTACAGTAACTAGACTTTACTCTTTTCTAAGAGTGTAACAATTGCACCACAAAATTACAACTATTACTTAGGAAAACTACATATGAGAATATATATTTCAATAGAATGGGCTGGAAAACCTTAACTTTTACTACCATGAGGGTAGGTAGAATGCGAGGTTGGATCAGCTAGTTATATAGCTTTTTGATTCATGGATCTTTGTTAAAAATTCCTCATCTAGGGGTGCCTGGGTGGCTCCATCGGTTAAGCATCTGACTTCAGCTCAGGTCATGGTCTCGTGGTTGTTGATTTGGAGCCCCAAGTTGGACTCTGTGCTGACAGCTTGGAGCCTGGGGCCTACTTTGGATTCTGGTCTCCCTCTCTCTCTGCCCCTCCTCTGTTCACACTCTGTCTCTGTCTCTCTCTCTCTCAAAAGTAAACATTAAAAAAAAAAACAACTCCTCATCTAAGCCTCCTTTGTAATTTCTGTAATATTAGCTCAGAGCTACCAATTTACCTTGCATCTGTAAAAATACAATAATAAAAATAATAAATATAATGGCAATGATAATGATGACCTTTTTACTGAGTGTTATGTACATATTAAGTATTATAGTAGGCAACTTTTAATTCATTATTAACAGTTCCTCTATTCTAGGAAGCTACTATTTAGAGTTCTATAGTTGGCACTGTGATCAAAGTAGGAAAAAAAAAGAGAAGGAGAAGGAAAGAATGGAGGAAAGGAGGAAGAGAAGAAAAGAGAACACTAAAATTAAAACATCCATACCTTTATAGAGCTAACTATTTGGGAAAGGGAGTGTGGGGATCATCTATTAATTCTGCCCATAGTATGCTTTGCAAAGATTTTTGGTTCCTGTCCTATTTAAAGGAACTGACACTGGAAATTATAGTTTGTATGTATAGATTATATAAGGGAGTGATTTTTGTAAGAAATTCGTTAAGCAGGCCAATAGTCAAGAAAAGTCTTAGATCTCCTCCAAAGGGTTTACATGTTTGAAATTATCAGAAAGTATTTAAGAAAGGTATAAATTTTTAGAATTTTTTTTCTGTTTAATAACTTTAAAAAACAATCTGTAGTCCTCATCCCTAAAGGGGCTATTTCTGCTACACTGTACAAAGTCAGTCAACCAGTATATGCCAGCACTGTAATTTACCCTAAACCAGGCTGGCTCCAAACTTTAAAGCTTCCACCAGTAGATAAAGATAAGGACATTCTATCTATCTATCATCTGTCTATAACTAAATGAAGAGTGTATGATGTTCACAAACACAATGGAAGCTCCAAAATGCAGGAAGCAAATGTGAGCAAATGAAAAGGATTCTGATGACAGGGTCACACTTAGTTTACAATCCTGGGGTACCCAATAAACAGTAAATGGTGACAGGACATGGGGCTTCAAAGGAAAGAGTGCTTCAAAGTCTTTTTGTTTCCCTATTTCTATTCTATCCCCTTTCCAAACCTTTCATTCTCCAAATTTTCTTCGGAATCTATGGCTCTTATCACTCTTGAGAGCTATCAGTGCCTCTCAAAGCCCAGCTTCTCTTTCCCAATATTCTGTGTGGCAAGCAGTCACTGAGAACCGTGGTCACACCACAGTCCATGCTGCGTACTCAGAAAGGAGAAATGAAGGAGCTTGGGACCTTTGGCTGGGGAACTTAACAGACACTGATTTATTGCAAGATGTGCAAACAATAGGAAGAGTTCTCCTCTGGAAGAAGGTGGGTTGTAAATCAGTAAATACTTCTTTTTTTATGTGCCTACTATGGGCCAGGAAATGTTCTAGACATTCTATCAGACATAAAGGAGAACATCTACCACAGGTACAATGAATGTACACTCAGGTTACATTCATTAATAAGTCAGTTCATTTATGAACACATCATTAAATGGCAAGGAAGCCAAAAAATAATTCATTCATTTTAGAATGTGTAACTTTTACTGACAAATGATAAGCATATCTTTTGTTCATCTGGGGAGAACAGTATGTCCTAGAAAATTTGATAGAGTGTGGCTCTTCTGTTAGTCCCAGCTGAAGTTTCTGCCAGCTCTCAGCAAAAATGTTGGCCTAAGATTGACAACTAGGTGGAAGTGGGAAAGATTTCCACTTATTCTGAAACTGTTCTTCCTGTGTAGGTTTTTTTTTAGCTTATAAAATTACTTGGATTGCTAATATTTACTGAGGTTGTAGCATTGATTGCATCAATTCGAGCGGTCACAATCTTATTAGGGAGGTATTATTATTTCTGGTTTTCAAATGAGGAAACTGAGTTTCAGAAAGTCTAGTATATTGCTTGGCTTCTGCCAACTATTCAGGCAATAAGAGGCAGTAATAGGTTTCAAACCAGGCAATCTGGTTCCAAAACCCAAGCTCTTAATTATTGTACCATTGTGCTTAACCAAAAGGCAGCTTTCCATCTACATCATTTCTTATTATAAGTTAAACTTACCAACTAAAAGTGATTCCTCAATTATGTTTCAATAGTATACTCTAATTTGACATATAAAATCTGGTTAATATCTGGGCCTAAAGCCTGGGCTGCAAGGCTATTGGGAACATAGTAAGAACAACTTGGAAAGAAGTAAACTTGTCTAAGACTAAACATGGTGAGGACATTTAAACTTTTGCGGAGAACACCTTAAATTCCAGCAGCCACCAGGGTCACACAGCTAATATCCCTGGGCAAGGAGTTTTCAGGGAAGGATTGGATGGTAATTGAAATGGAAGCTGCTTGTAATTATTTGCATAATTTTGAGCTTTCAAGTTCAATTCCACCAACACTGCGTTGTAAAACTAGCACATTTATTATGTGTTTCTAGCAAAAGAAATGGCTCTGAATGAAGCGACCCTACATTCATGATCATATGGAGCTACCTTGAGTACTCAGAGCAAACATCAACCTTGTCCACTCATGCCATGATCAATGGCAATTCATAAACACTGAACACCACCAAATATCTTCATTTTACCAAAAACGTCCAGAAAATAAAGATTCAAACTGAGACCAGGGAAGAAAGGATGGTCTGGGAAGAAGTTTGGCTTGCGAGGAGGTTTTTGCTTTCCTTAGAATATATTTAAATATTTTACAAAAAGCAAGCATTTTTGTATTACTTGCATAAATAAAATTTTAATTTTCAAAAATTCAATCTATTCATCACTTCCTCAACTGTGTCCAATTTTGGCTCAGGTCATGAACTCACGGTCTGTGGGTTTGAGCCCCGCGTTTGAGCTTTGTGCTGACAGCTCAGAGCCTGGAGCCTGCTTCAGATTTTGTGTCTCCCTCTCTCTCTCTGCCCCTCCCCTGCTAACGCTCTGTCTCTCTCTGTCACTGAAAACTAAACATTTAAAAAATTTAAAAAAAAAACCCACATCATGGGGCTGATGTGATCAGTAGAGCATGTGACCTATATAGGTCTCATTCTTTGAAAGATTCTGAGCTCTGACATCACTGCCTTGAAAATTTTAATAATTTCTGAATAAGGCACTCTGTACTTTTGTTTTGCAGTGTGCCCCACGAACTATGTAGTCAGTTTTGGCAAGAATTAAGTGGGCTAATATATGTAAAATATTAGAATGGTATCTGGCATATAGAAAACACCATGCATTAGGTATTATTATATTTTCTTTATAGATAATAAATTATTATTTCCAAGTGATTATAGAAATCCAATATTATTTTCACTATAATAAGAAAAAATATTTAGATTTGTGCAGAATTTAAACACTTACCTTAGCATTCGATATGACATGCCACCTGCTATAAGATTTTTAATAAAGAATATGCTAGTTTTATGATAGACTTTGGCTACAAAGTTCTTGCCTATGACCACAAACTGGTTCAGAGCAAGGTGGGGGCAGAATTGAGGGCAGCTCTGGGAGGAAAAGATCAAAAACTTCTTGAGCTTCCCCTATGTGCAAAGTGGTAAAATGGTCATTTCTTCCAATACTAGCAGAGCTCCTGGAAAGTGGGTATTATCAACTTGCTCATTAACAGATGGTGAAAGTAAAGCTCAAGGAATTCAATGCAGCCCAACCAGAATCACAAAAAGAGTGTAAAGATTTAAATACTGGTAATTCTAACTACAATTTCTGTATTTCCATTTCTATCCACCTTGGTTAGTGAGTATACGAGTGGCGTAGTTTTAAGTCTCTCATTTTATATGTACATGGGGGTTTAAGTAAAAAGAAATTGCTTTAAAAACCATTTAAGTTTATGATGAGCACTAAGTAATGTACAAAATTGTTGAATCACTTTATTATACACCTGAAACTTCTCTAACACTGTATGTTATGAATGAATGAAAAAAAAGTACAATTTTCCAAACTGGAAAAAATAAATAAAAAAATGAAAGCACCCATGTGTTAATTATGTCCCCCTCCCCTCCCCCAAAAAATTCACCTATGTCCTGGCAATAGCCCAATGTCTGGGAGAATACACAATGGTGCAGTGTTCTGAAATAATGTCTTTATCCCTTCAACATTCTCCGAGAAAAGGAGTGGAAGGTGTAGCAGGTACACAAGTTCATGGTCTGGAAGACCTGCTACGTGCCAGTGTGCCCCATACAGCACAGTGATCTTTCCGGCAAGGACTCTGGGAGTAGCCACTATTGTTCTATAACGCTAAGAAATGTTCAACTCCACAAAGAGATTAGAAGAGGAAAATAGAGGATGAAAATGGTCCCTAGAGAAAGAAGGAGCCTGAGCAAGACACAGAAGAGGCCCATTTTCATATTTCTTCACTTTTGCATGGACGGTCTTGTTGTATGTAAAATATCAGTAACAAGGAGCACAAAGCAGAAAGTGACTCTGAAAAAAAAAAAAAAGGAAAATGCAAAACAAAACAAAATTTTCAATCACTGTATGCAAGATCGAATGAAAAGGATTATGAAGAAAAAACGGGAAGATTAAAACAAAGATTAAGAGAGACATCAGCTACAGACCTTTTTGAGCACAAACACTGTACAAATTGGAAGATTTCAGATATCTAAGAAAACAAAGAAGCCTGATTGAAGTTCTCTCTGCCCCAGGATGACACAGAGGCCAACAGTGCATTAACTCTCTTAAAAGCAGCTCCAAACTACAAAAGAAACTCTGTTCAAAGACAAAATAAAAATTCCGGGATTTGTCCTAGAGAACAACAAATGGAAATGACAGAGAAAAGGATTTCCATCCTCCTCTATGGTTCAGGGACATGGCTGGAGGGGGCCCTTTGATGCCCTTCACCTTTAGAGTGACAAGGAAGGCAAACATCTTTAGCAGGAAGAGAAAATAGGTTGGTCTTCCATAAGACAATCCAAATACAGGCTCTAGTTTTCTACTGAAGTAGGACTTTGTAAGCCACAACTAGGAATCCTCCAAATAAAGAAACAATTCAATTTTGTTATTGCAACTCTTTAAAAGTTTTTATTTAAATTCCAGTTGGTTAACATACAATGTAATATTGGCTTCAGTTGTACAATTCAGTGATTCAACACTTCCATACAACACTCAGAGCTCATCACAAGTGCACTCCTTAATCCTCACTGCCTATTTCATCCATTACCCCCACCCATCTCCCCTATGGTAACTTCTGGTTTGTTCACTATAGTAAAGCATCTGTTTCTTGGTTTCTCTCTCTCTCTCTCTCTCTTTTTTCCTTATTGCAATATTTTTAAAATGCAAACAGAAAGGCTAGAATTTTCCTATGCCTTTTAAGCAAAATTAAATATATATCTATATATATATTTGAACGCTTATTTATTTTTAGAGAGAGAGAGAGTGAGCAGGGGAGGGGCAGAGAGAGAGGGAAACACAGAATCCAAAGCAGGATCCAGACTCTGAGCTGTCAGCACGGAGACAGATGAGGGGCTCGAACTCACAAACTGCGAGATCATGACCTGAGTGGATGCCAGATGCCTAACCGACAGACCCACCCAGGTGCCCCAAAATAAAAATATTTTTATGCATGCTGTTGAATGGTAAAATATCTCCCTAATTCCTATTTGTTTTTTTCTCTAACTCTGAAAGTCTGGCAAATACAACTAAATGTAGAATTCCAGGAGCTTTCCTAGAGTTTTGTCACTCAGTTAGATAAGTTATTCTCCAGCTGTGTAGATGTGAAAGACGAACTTCTTTGCCTGTTTACATGACAGAGTGCTAGAACTCATGATGGCAACAACTGGATTTCGTCTGAGAGACTTCAGACTTTCCATTAAGCACAAAATTGGCATCTTACCTGAATGTACTTCCCTGGGAACTGGTGCTCTGTAGGTTGGCAGATGTAGAGACTGCGTGATGAGCCATGCTCTTAATAGGTTCAGGTGAGTGGCAGACAATAAGGACCATTCATTGCTAAGGTCATGAAGGGGATTATATTCAACCACCTATTAAAAGCCTAGAGACGGTGGTATTTAAGGCATATTTAAGTATCACTGAAAAGTCAACTATATGTATTTTTTTTTTTACTGTTTACTTATTTTAAGAGAGAGAAAAGGCGAGCGGGTGGGGGGAAGTAGAGAAAGAGGGAGGGAGGGGGAGAGAGAGAGAGAGAGAGAGAGAGAGAGAGAAAATCACAAGCAGGCTCCACACTGTCAGTGCAGAGCCCTACACGGGGCTCAATCTGACAAACCATAGATGATGACCTGAGCCGAAATCAAGAGTTGGATGCTTAACCGCCCGAGCCACCTAGGCACCCCAAGTCAATACAATTCTAAAGGAGAACTAACAAGTAAGTGATAGACTACAAGATAGCCCAAGGAAATGTTTTGAATTCCAACGTAAGGATTCTGAACTTTATCCTAGATAACTGAGGGCCTTTGTAAATTTTTTTTTTTTTTTTTGAGCAGGAGAGTGGCAAAAGGAAAAACGATATTGTATAGTAAGTTTATGTAGTAATATGTAGGAAGAGTCTGGTAGGTAAGAATGTCAATTAGATGGCCTTTCATGGTTGACTAACCCAATGCTCTAAGTCCTCTGGTCTGTTTTCCTGGCATGCCTACTTATTACAATTCCAATTTGAATAAATCCAACATCCTTCTTTCCCTGGATTTATAGCGCAGAGTCTTAATGTATAGGTGTTGCCTTGGTAGTCTATCTGGTTAGCATTCTTTCATTCATAAATGTTTCCCTGTTTGTCCAATTGTATGCCACCCTAATGATTACCAGCCACTACCAAGCCATCTTTATGTTCCACTGATCACATCATTCCCTTAAACTCATCTTTTATTGTTACAGTTACAAAGTTCAGTCCTGAGTCCAAGGCTTTTTCCCTTCTGGCTCCATATTCTTTTTCTCTGAGCATTTGCATTCATGCCTCTGGCTTAAATTGTCACCAAGTTAAAAAGGACTCTTATGTTTATATTTTCAGCAAAGACCTGTCTTTTGAGCTCTAGACCTAACTCTGTAGCTGAGATCTTTACATAATTATCTCAAAGTTATCCCAAACTCAACCTGTCTGAAGGCCAAATGAGGATTCACAGCTGATGCTGGCCCACCTTATCCGTACCCCCAAAAAACCTTGGATTGCCTCCAGTGTGCCCTTTCTCGATGAGCTTACTACCACCTAAATAGTGTTGAGCCCCAAACCTAGGAGTCAGTTTGGCCCCTTACTTTCCTTCATGCTCATATTCGATCTCTCAGAAATCCCTGCCACTTTTTTTTTTTAATGTTTATCTATTTTTTTGAGAGAGATAGAGAGAGAGTATGCTTGGGAAGGGGCAGAGAGAGAGAGAGAGACCGAGATCTGAAGTGGGCTCTGTGCTGATAGTAGAGAGCCTGATGCTGGGCCTCAAACTCATGAACCCTGAGATTAAGACCTGAGCTGAAGTCAGACACCTAACGGAAAGAGCCACTCAGGCCCCCAACAATCCCCACCACTTCTAATCCCAAGCATCTCCTTTCTTATCCTCCTCACCTGGCCAGTGCTTCTGCTTCTTTCTACTTCAGCTCGGTATTCACTGCTTCAAAGAAAGTGTCTTCATTTTCCTGACTATGTCATTTTTCCATATTTTACAAATTCACAGAATCGGTTTGACTGGCAATAATGCACACTATGTCGACTGAGGGAGAGGGCAGAATCATTCTCTGGAGATGCAGGCTAAGGGATATGATAGAGGCCCAATCTGGAAATGGAAATCGGCAAGTGCTGTGAATATAGACATATGTGAGGAGAGAAAATATGGAGAGAAAACAGAAGAGTTCAGGTCTGAACATACCCATTTGGATATGGGACAGACTCGAAAGAGAGAATGAAGAACAGTTATGGGTAAGCAAAAAAGAGTGACCACACTCATTTAATTAAACTAATCAACACTTGACTTACGTTAAATGGAGGATAGCTATCTTCAATTTATTTCTGGTTACTATGCAATTACTATTTCCCAACAGATCTTGGGAGGCATTCAGCATGTGGCATCAGTGTCTCTAATTCCAGTTTTGCCACTGAGTAGGCATATGACTTCAGCTAAGTTGCCTCACTGTCTGTGATCAGATCCTCCATTACTACTGAAGTGTCATTAACTTCATTTTACAAAGGACAAAATAAGGATGAGATAAGTTCAGTCATGTACCCCAGGTCACACAGCCAATGAGTATCAGGGCTAGGATTAGAACCCAGAATGCAGATGTGTGCAACCCCAGGTCAGCTCTGCATCCTGTACAGCAGAGCTCTCAGAGGATGAGATTCACCAGGTACCGCTCCTTGCACCCTGTGGCCTTTGGAATGTCCAAAGTGACACATTCAGGCCAGGCTGAAGTTCTCAAGGCAATCTTCTGCTAAATTGGCAGTCCAGGTTGCTCTGGGCAGGTTCTGTAAACACCAGATCTCTATTTTGATAAAAAACTGACCAGAATGCTCTGGCTTTTCAGACCATGTTAATGATGAGGGAGTGTGCGGCTAGCCCGAGGGCAAAGTAACAGGCTAAGAGCACCCTTCCGCTCAGATGGGATATGTGTGATATTCCTCAGACACTCCTGGCTGCCCAAGAACAAAGGAAAGGGATTTAAGTGCTTATCATGGCAATGTGGAAAACTAAGGCAAATTAACAATTAAATTCCCTTACTGCCTATAGCCCATTGACAAGTCCTTGAACCAGGCAGAGTGACCTCTCTCTAGAAGCTCAGCTACCTTGATGATGACACTCTGCTGGGGGCAAAAGGAAATCTTGGCTTAACATTTTCCTGACCCACCACAATCCTGTAAGTCTACTTTAACATATAAAAACTCCTTTAGAAACTTCCTTTATTTCAACTCCCCCAAGATACTTGGCTGGCAATCATACTCCAAGCTTATGGCCTCCTAATATACATCTGAAGGGTCTCTTGACTGAGGTTTCACTAAACAGTAATAAATGGTGTTTTCCTTACAACAGCTAGCCCCTCAAGGTCCTGGAAACCTTGCTTCTAAAATTCCTTAGAGACTTTCGCTGTCCTTGACTTCCTCCTAATATGAGAGTATATAAAGAGTTACCCATTACAACCCCAGTGCAGCTCTTCCTAACCACGGGTCTTGTCCCCATGCTTTAATAAAATCACCTTTTGTACCAAAGACATCTTCAAGAATTCCTTCTTGACCATTGGCTCTGGACCCCACCATCAACCCAAAACTTTATCATTAAGATACTGCAACCAATGAGATTGATACCACCCTGGGGTAGGGACAAGCTTTAGGCTCATTCTTATATAACAATGTGGCTTATTGAGAGCAATATATAGAAGTCCCAGCTGTTGCAGATGCTTTCAGGGTACAAGGCACTAAAGAATGATAGGTTTGCAAGGTGCTGATGAGGACTTCAGGGCATGGAGTCCATGGAATGACAAGAAACGGATCTGACACACTGATGGGGAGGCTATGACCCCCAACTCATTATCACAAAACGAAGTCATTCTTCAGCTAAGAGGGAAACCTGGAACTTGGGCATATTCTCCACCAGAGGTGGAATTACTGTGCAGAAAATGATGCTGAAGCTTCAGGGCTCATCTCCTGCATGGTCCTCTCTGGGGATGCTGGGGGTTGATGGGAAATGCAGAATGTTCTGATGGAGAGGAAAAGCCAGGTTGCAATTGATGAGGGACCATAAGGCAAGCTGAAGGCAAAGTGCAAGCTAACTGCCCTCCCTCCCCCAACCCTGTGTGATATTTATGTGTGATATTCCTTAGGCACTCCTGGATGCCCAAGAACAAAGGAAAGGAAAGAAAACAAATGGTTAAACTGATAGAGATCAGAGTCATGCAGAACAGGAATCTCCTTCAGTTTAAAAATACCTTAGTAAATTATAAGAAAAAGGCAATCTTATCAATAGCCTAATCTCCAGAAATCTGTAGACCTAGAGCCCCTAACATCACCCTCCCCTCCATAGTGATGTGGGGAAGAAAGGCAAGAAGGAAATGGAAAGTAAAATTAAATTTCCTTATAACCTGCAGCCCACTGACAAATACTCGAGGCAAATACAGAGTATAACGTTTCTCCAGGAACTCCCTACTGTCCTAATGTTACTGCCTTACTGAAGGACAAACAAACTTAGCTTGACATTACCAAGGCCTGTATCTTAGGAGTCCTCTTTAGCATATTGAAGTCCTTCTGGAGGCTTTACCTCCCCCAACTCCATAGTAGATAACCAGTCACTCTTCACACTCCCAGTGCAGCTCTGTCGGCCCATGAGTCCTGTCCCCTCACTTTAATAAAACCACCCTTTTGCACCAAAGAAGTCTTCAAGAATTCTTTCTTGGCTGTCGGGTCCAGACACGCCCCCACCCCAAAACCTCATCATCAATCAGGAAACTTTCTATGTAAGCATTTTTCTAATACATTGCTTACAAGAGGTGCAAAAAGGAGACCTAGATGACCAAGTCTCTAGTAACCAGTTGTGAATTTGTTTTTTATGTTTGTAAATTTGTATTCTTTTCTTTAAAAAGGGTCACAGGATATATGTTTTGTGGGTCCTGGAGCTTATGACCTTAAGTTTCTCTTCAGTTTTACACTGAATATGTTTTTTAATATTATTGCTAGACAAATAAGCTAAGGGAGGAACATAATGACAGAAGCCACATGGTGGGAGTCAGGGAGCTTTCTACAGTTTCAGGAACAATAGGTATTCTATCCCAAAATTCTACAACTGTGCTTGACCTTTTGGGTACAGAAAAATGACACAGAACCAGAGAACAAACATTACTGGATTAGCTAATAATGATAAGAATTATTCCATCTCTAACAATTTGTATGCAGTCTTGGGGAAAGAGAGTCTGTATGCGTGGTGTGTGTGTGTATGTTTGTACTGCGTGTGTATTTGGGTTTAATGAGTGTGTGTGTTCTGTGTGTCTCTATTTGTGTATTTGTGTTTATGTGTGACTGTGCTCTGAGTGCTGGGGTGGAGACTGAGAAGCATATTTATTGAGTTGTGAAGGAAATGTACACAGAGAAACATAAACAGAGATGTGGAAAACCAAAGAAAAGAGACAGAGAGAGGAAGAAATGGTGAATAAGAGAAGTGAGGGTGGGAAGAAATGATGGATGGATGGATGGAGGAAAGAAGACAAGCAAGACAAGTGACACAAGGTTTTTCTAATTGTCAGAAGAAAATTTGTCTTTATGTCTTTGGAAAATTAAGATAACTTAAAAAGATCATGTGACCATCTTGACAAAATGACTCTCAGTCAAGTAATCTTTAATTGGAGAAGTCTCCTCTCGTCACCTGGGCTCCAAAAGGACAAAAAAAAAAAAAAAGTAAAAAACCATATGTTCTAATCCTTTGATTCTTGTTTCATATTTTTGATAAATGTGTCTCATGGGGGCCATTTCTGCCAATAGTAAACTTTCTTTATGTTTCAGAATTTGCCTTCCAGCAGTCACATAAAATCTCACTGCTACAAATTGCCAGGGAGCTCTGGAGTTCTGAAGTAAATAAACCAGAAATGGTAGGGAGTTTGGGTAGCAAAATTAAACAGAAGAACCAGGAAAATAAAGTACCAAAAGTGCATTCTTCATTCAACTCAAGAAAACCATTATCATTACAAAATTGTACATTGCCTTCAAGACAAAACACAAATTACAGGGACTGGTCTCCAAATATCTCAGGTTCACAGTAACTTTAGGTTATTATTCCTAACTATTATTACTATTACTATCACTATAAAAATGGCTGACTAGACCAGGTTATTTACCTTCATTTCTATTCATACTGACTCTCCATAATTGCTCCTTCATATTTATATGACACTGGACTTTCAACACAACATCACATATCTGGGTCAACAAGACACATCACCGATTCTAGTAACACCGATATCTGATGTTGTCACGGCAATTATTGGTGGTGGTGTTGATGGAAGATGAAGAAGAGGAAAGGGAGCTCTGGCCAATTTCTTGAGCATTTGGTTTATTTGAATGACAGCTCACAGATGGGAAACAGCACAGCTCAGCCTTAAACTCATGTCCTTCCAGTTCTGTACCCCTTAACAACAGCATGATTCTGAACTGCCACTAGGTCATAAAGTCTATTTATGATACCAAAGTAGACATAGTTTCCAATTTCATATTCTTGACCCTCCACTTATGAGAGGATAATTTTGTTTCACTCATCCTTAAGTTAACCGGGGTCTTTGAGATCACCATGCACATGAAAGTTACTCAGTATTCTTGTCTCCTGACTGAATTATTCAATGGTTAGAAAAGCTTCTGAAGACAGTTCAGCACACTTTCATTATCTATGCAGAGCATGGAAACTTGTTATTAAATATCAACTTATAGATATTCCCCGTGTGTTCTGGTCACTCCTGATAGAAGACACACCAAGATATTAAGACTACAGTGCTCGAAATTTTAGAACTGGGGCAAATTTGGCCATGTACCTATCAAGAAAATACTCTAATAATATAAAATATCCCAACTCCTCGGTGAAAATGCCGACTTGATTCATACAGGCCAAACCTTTATGTCTCTTGATAATCTGAGTGATTACAAAGTATCCAAACATGTCAAAAATATAGGGATTAGTGCATACAATGGAATGAGAGCAGTAGAACCAATCAATGAAATATACTAGCCACATCCAGGTTCATTTAGTATAGTTATCCTTGTCCCCTTGTAGTACCAATGAAGCCAACTATATTATAAGCAATTTTGAGTTTCCAGAGAACCTGTTTTTTTAGCTATTCTACAAGAAGTTAGTTTCTTCCTTGAAGTGGCTTGGAACTGGAAGTCAAAGGCAAGGAGGGAAAGAAAGAAAGAAAGAAAAAAGAAAAGAAAAGGAAGGAGGTAGGGGAGGGAAGGTGTAAGGGAGGAAGGGAGGAAGAAAGAAAGACCTTTGGTTGAATTTTTCACTTCCTTAATTTCCAAAAAAGAACTGCAGTGGTGAGCGCAAAAAAAAAAAAAAAAAAAAAAAAATTAGGTCCCATATAATTTTATTGATGTATCTGTATTATCTAGCATGTGTCTACAATTAGTAGATGCTCGATCAAAATTTTGGAATGCTACCAGTTTTCCCTCTAAAATTTCCTGCTTGTGTGTGTGTGTGTGTGTGTGTGTGTGTGTGTGTGTGTATACACAAATATACATATGAATGTCAAATTATATGGGATATCACAACCATAATGCCTCCTGAGAGTTATTCTTGAGATGAGTGAAAACTTGGTTGAACCATTAAGCTTGCCAATGATTCTGAGTTCTGTCTTCCCAATGGTGAGAAGCAGGCACATACCAGCATTCTGACACCCTTTGCAAAGGTGAGAAGCAGGCACATAACAGCATGCTGTCCAGCACGGGTGCCACAGGCCCTTGGTCATATACTTTCTCAAGTCTAGCTTTTTAAAAATTTTATTTGTCTCTTCTTTTGAAATTCTCTCAGGCTTGTAAGTTAGACAAAAATGGTGCTTAGGGTTAAAGATTTTGAGCACCACACCAAAGAACTTGTTAGAGCCCCTGGGTGGGGGGGCTGAGATGACTACTGTTAAGAAATCTAAGTCACAGCTGGAAAGAAACTTTATCATCAGATCATTGGCCCTGCCCCTTGTGGGGAGAGCAGCATTCTTCCTGTCTGCCCTGGACCTGAGGCCAGCTACTTCTGGGCTGTGTTTATACTCAAAACTGTGATACTGCTCCAGGGCTGGTGCATGTTTTTGTAGAAAGACAAAAATCTCTGTGTGCCACAAAGGAAGGAGTAGCCATGAGAAGTCTGCCAACTTCCTTTGGGCCTTAGGCTATGCTTTGACCACTCCTGAGTTCACAGGTCTGCAGTTGTCTTTTCAGTGTCAGCGCTGGAACCCTAGGTAAGGAGATTGAAGAGGCAGGCACACTTTGCTCTGGACTTGAGTCAGAAGTATAGAAGCCTGCTGTTTTTCACTTAAATCTGGTGCTGTTGAACCTCCTCCCAATGTAAAAGATGTCTGCTCAGGATCACTGTTGCATAAAAGTTTTATATGATTTGCAAGAGCCTCACTAAACTATGCATTTATTATGTATTGTGTATTTGTTAAGCCAATCCACAAATATTTATTAGCATATTCAAGTGAAAAAAAGAATGAGCCCATAGCTGGAGTATTAAGAATAAGGAGATGTGGCAGAATTTGCCTCTGGAAAAGCAAACAGAGTAACAGGAAGCCATTGATGTGTTTTAAACATGAAGAGGGAAGGGTGATGGCTTGAGGTACACATCAGAGTTGCAGTTTGAAACGAACACTAGAGTGTTCTCTACTACAGTAGAGAAACGATTCAAAGGATTAAACAAATGGCAATATCACATTGGAAATTATTCAGCATTAGTCCACCAAATTATAAATGGTAACTTTGGCTATTATGGTGGAAACAAAGATAAAAGGAAATGGATGGATCTGACAGACAGGAAGTCAAATTTTACCAATAGTAAAAAAGGGAGAGAGTAGTGTCAGAGAAGAGGCTCAGGTTTTTGGCTTACAGAGGTTGGTGGGGACAGGGTGTTAACCTGAGAGGGAAACAGTGGAAGATAATCAGCTTAAACGGGGTAATTGTGATGTCAGTTTCCATGAGGTTGAATTTAATGTGCCATTGAGACATTCAAGGGAAGACATTTTGAAAGTCTCGACCATACAGGAGAGTTAGAGTTCTAGGTAAACATTTTAGAAATCTTGGGCACATAGATACTAAAAGAATATCATCAAAGAAGAGAATATGAAGTGATATAAGAAAAGAGCCTGAGAGAGTAAGTGGAGAACTCTAACATTTAATGACTGAGAAGAAGTTGAGCTTGAAGATATGACCACAGAGAAGTACCCAGACAGTAGGACGAAAGCCAGAAGATTACAACACCAATGATGCGCAGAGACAAAGACAGTCACAACACAAAGGGTGGATTTACCATAGTAAAATATTGTTGATGTCTCAAGTGAGACAAGGGCTCAAAAATGTTCTTTACACTATGGTATGGAGAGGCACTAACATTGTTTTGTTCTGATGGGCTTGGGAATCAAAGCAGGATAAGGCAGAAAATGAAAATATTAGGGCTACTGTCCTGGTATACAAAAGAAGGGATCAAGGAACTAGACATGCTTACTGAGGTTAATAAAAGCAGATCAGGGAAGGTGTAATTGAACAAGCCAGCCAGGAGGAGATGAGGTTTTCTGAGAGCAGAGCAACTGAATTAGTATAGAGGTAATGATTTGGTCTAAGCTGTGATGATGCAAGTGGGTGGATATGATGACAGTGAAAGAAAAAAATTATTGGAGATGAGCCTGTCAAGGCCATGGTGTAGAAGTGGAGTAATGGCAACATTAATTTTTTTTTAATTTTTGAGAGAGAGAGAACAAGGGGGGAGGGGTAGAGAGCAGGACAGAGAGAATCCCAAGCAGGTTCTGCACTGACAGCAGAGAGCCTAATGCAGGACTTGAAATCACGAACTGTGAGATCATGACCTCAGTTGAAGTCAGAGGTTCAACCAACTGAGACACCCGGCACTCCCTGGCAGCAAATAATAAAATATTGGGTGTGAAAAATCCTTTAGTTGACAATAATCAGGATAGGATTAATTGTTCTATATTGAATCTCAAAGAATAATATTCTGTTCTTCCAGAACTGAAGAAGTAAATGCTATTGGAAAGGCAGTGGGTAAACATTAAGACACCAAACCCACTTTCACACCATGAGGTGCCCAGGGAAGAATGTAAAAATGATAACATAATACTTTCCCTAGAGAAGGAGTGTCAACAGTGGACAGCCAGGTTTTAGGAAGGGGGGAGGCGGAGCAAATACTGAGGGGGAATAAATGGATGAGAATGTGAATAGAAGAGATCTGTGACATATGGAGGCACAACTCCAAACATCATAGTGATCTTTGTGAGAGAGACAAGGAAGTGAAGATCAAGAAGACCAGGTAGAAAATATAGTTCATGAGGTATGGAGGACTGATGAAAACAAGGATATGATATAAACACATTGAGCAATTCTGAAATAAACAAGTGAATAGAAAGAACAGGTTGTGTGAGTCTCAGGTGTCTCTCCGAATCAGGGCTTTGGCTCCCTTGGCAATAGGTTTTGACCATGACTGAATGACTGATGACTGGACCACCATGGGGAGGGAGCAGGTATGTGCTCTGAAGCCCCACAGTGATGGTGACCCTTGAGACCATTGCTTATATATGCCCATCACAAACACTATTGAATAGCTGCAGAAGTTATGGAAGAGATTACATCAAACTTTATGAATTCCTGGACCCCATGAAGACCATCCATCCATAAACCCCAACTTAATTACTATGGTCCACCTTATTAAGACTAAACCCCAAGCTGCTTAACTTGGTTGTTAATATGCTCACTTCAAATAGCTTGTGCCTAGTGGGCTTGGGACACATTCCCAGCAATAATTAATCTGGATGAAACCAATCCTCCCTTCCATTAATTAAGGAATGCCTTTTCCCCAATAATTAAAAGAAAATCTTCATTAGCAAATTGTTACTAATCCACTACTGATGAAAAACCAAGCTTGGGAGTGCGGGTCTCAAATGTTTCATAGGTTACTGGATTTATTGGCAGGTGCTTTTTTTTAATCATCTCGTACTTAAAAGGACTGATGGACAGGATGAGAATACACAAAGGACAGGCTGCAATGCAGAGAATAATGACAAAAACTTCATGCTATAATTTACAGCACTTACTAGCCCGAAGATTGAAGCAGCTCTGGTACAATTGCTGTTGTGTGATGATATATATTATGGGATAAAAACTCATTTAGAAGCACGGTTGTAAGAGAAGTTAAAGGTTAAGAGAAAAGTAGATTTGAGCACACGTAAACATTGCAGTGTAAGCCTCGGGCTTTTCCAGCTCCATACTTGCAGAGCATCTTGAGGCAGTGGCCATGCTGCGGGTCAGCATAAGGTTGACCATATCAATGACCTGAGATTTCAATGAAACCTTACATTCACTGAGGTCAGTAACCTGGCAGGTAAATAGCCTTTGATGTGTTTCCTGGTCCCAGAAATGCTTCTAACGAGTGATTTTTCAAAGTCCAGATACGGTTTGGGTATGGAAGGCTTGCTACAAACATACCCTTTACTGGCAGCCAACTTGGAGCTAATGTCCTCCCTTGGCAAGAACACAACTCCCTAACGCTACAAACCCTTGACAAGGTGTTGACATCCTTGAAGGTCTCCCTGGGTCTTCAAAAAGTCAGCAGACACCCTCTTTCCCACTGTATGTTGAATGAGGCCGGCCAGCTTAGCACTCATAGAATTTCCCTTTATCTTCTACCAACTCCCTTTAGGACATAAGGCTCCGATGTGTGCTCGTGGAAAAGATACCCTGATAGCTTATGACTTTTCTTCACATCCCCACTCCACACGGCCCTTTTCAGGTTCACACTCTGCACACACTGGCTTTTTTGTTCTTCTTCTATCAAAAGTTCAATTCTAGTTGACCTATGCAATTCAACACCTGGCAACCCCAATGACAGATGGGCTCAAACTAACCTCAGTGTCTGCTCAGGCTCAAGATCTGACCTCTGTGGTCCACATCCTAATTGAGGTTCCTTGGGGGATACTACCACGATTCATGGGCTGGGTGATAACCTTGGTTCAGTTCATTTAACTCTTGAAAACTCAGTTTTTAATTGGGATAATTATTCCTTTCTGGCTAAAGACTGCTAGTTATCTATCCCATATCCTTCTCGCACCTTGTTTGGTAAGAGAGCATGATTTTTCATTTGGAAAGGCAATGAGTACAACTAAGAAATTACAGACAGAAGTCACAACAATGGGGCTTCAAGGAAAACTCTTCTCACCCCATTGTGTTATTTAATTTTCCTACCTGGGATGCAGATGTGATAGCTAGAGCTCTAATAGCTATCTTGTGACCTTGAGGATGGAAGCCATGTGTGAGGGAGGACAAAGCATAAAGTTTAAAGGAGACTGTGACCCTGATGACTTTATGAAACTTTCATACCTGCCCTGTACTCTTACCTCAGGTCCTTATGTGGTCCCTATATCTTTGGTCAAGTCATGAGTATCTATTTTTTTTAATGTTTTTATTTTTGAGAGAGAGAGAGAGAGAGAGAGAGAGAGAGAGAAACACGAGCAGGGGAGGGGCAGAGAGAGAGGGAGACACAAAATCCAAAGGGGCTCCAGGCTCTGAGCTGTCAGCCCAGAGCCTGATGCAGGGCTTGAACCCACAGACCGTGAGATCATGACCTGAGCTGAAGTCAGACGCTCAACCAACTGAGCCACCCAGGGGCCCCAAGTATGAATATCTAAATGATATGCTTCCTCCCAGTGACAGGATAGGCTTAAACTTGGGAGTGTGTATCAAAATTCTAAGGTAGTACCTGGGATACTGGCCCTCTGCACATGTCAGTTTCGTTGCCCTGTACTTTTAGTCCAGGCTTTCTGAAACATTATGTAGGCATTTAAGCATTTACTGACTCTGTTCCTGATACCGAGAGTTGAAGCTGTTTCCTTGAGTGGTTTCGAGACAAATGCTTTGATAATTTCAAGGACTGGCTTTGTGTCTACGCATCTTTTAGAGGTTAGGATACCCCAGGCCTCCTATTAATTATAAACACAATCTGTGAAGTGGCTCATGTGTATTCATGATTTTAAAAATGTCTTTTAGAGCCTTGCTGGTGGCTTTCAACATTTTCTAAAGCAGAGTGCGATTATGTCTGATGGACAGCTAACCATCAGCCTGAGGGGCACTCATCATCACCCTCTGCCCCCCTTCACGTTTTCCTTTGCATTCACACATCAAAGTCACTTCAAAAAATAATAAAGAAATGAAAGAAAAGAGAAGACACAGCCACAGCAGCTTAGAATACAGGTCTGTTTTTTTAGAAACAGAACTATGTAGGTACAGCAAAAACAACATCAATATCGCCAGCAACATCAGCCACATTTGGCTTTGTGCTCTCTTCCCTGGCTTTTAAGAGGCTGATTTAATAAGAGTGTGGAAAAGAGGGGGTGCTTGTCCTCCAAACCCTCCACAAAACACTCTCAGCAGATGGAAAACCTAGCCCAAACAGCTGATGAAGCTTCTGTACATCTGTGTTTGTTAGTTCAAAGGCATGTAGACTCAATGATCCAGGGGTTCCTGTCTCATGCTCTTATTTGGATCTCCTGTTCTTGCCTCTTATTGCAGACAAGCATTTGGTTAGTGTGTGTAGATTGTCTGGGGTTGTATTTTATTCATTTCCATACCACCTCAATAGGTCATTGCGACTCTTGCAGATCTGCATACTTAAATACGCTAGGTATATGGTCCTAACTCTGGATAGAGACTTAAAATCATTGAACCCCTGGCCAACACACACACACACACACACACACACACACACACACACACAGGAATAGTTGTATAAGCTGTAGAGATCCTCCTTCTTATAACTCCTATCACTGACCACAATTAAAGGTAAATAGAATTGTCAACTGAATTAAAAGCAATTGAGCTACTGTGACTGCTTGCCCAGTTGAACGTTGCTATGCCCTGAAGAACCCCAGATAATTCTGATATGGTCACAGTCCCATTTTTGAGGCCCAAACAGCTGAGAAACTGGTATCCCTGGGGAGTCCATTCCCCTTACTAAGATGGCATGCTGTAATATGAGGTCAACACCTAGCCTAAAAAGCTTCTTTTTTTCAGCATTGAAATGTTGAGCAATTTATGTACTATTTGTGATTCTCCAATCCTCTGATTTCTTATTTGCAAAAATGAACTAATCATGAAGTGAGAATATGAGAACACATACATATACATATATACATACACAAGTATATATGTTTGTATCCTCACTTAATACCTATCCATATATATTCATTTTTATATGAATAATACACAAAACATATTTTATAATATAGATTTATTTATATGAGTGCTTTAAAAGAAATATATTCTATATATAAACAAAGATCTATATATATATGGATATATATATATATATATATATAAAATCTATGCTATCCATTATCCATTATTATCCATTATGTAATCCATGGATATTACACACCCATGTATATGGATACAATAGATAATATAGATACTGGAGCACCTACCAAATAGAAAAGCACATAATAATTAAAAAACCTACCCCTATGAAGTGGTACAATGATAGTCAGATAAATGAATCAAAATAACTCAAAACACATCCCTCTCACCATGTACACATATGTGTGTGTATTCTAATATATATAATATTATTTCCCATGTGAAAAAAATCTTTGAATAAAATTATCTTCTAACATTTTTATCTAGGTTTAACTGATATACAATAAGCTGCACATATTTAAAATACCAAATTTGGTTAAGTTTTGATATATGCATATACCCATGAAACCACTGATCACAATCTGGATAAGAAGGTATGTGTTACTCTCACAAGTTTCTAAGTGTCCCCCATCCTTCCTCAGTTACTCTTCCTCAGGAGTCCACTATCTACTTTCTGTTACTATAGATGAGATTGCATTTCCTAAAGTTCTGTCTGAGGGGAATCTCCGTATGTGCTCTTTTGTCTCTGGCTTCCTTCATTCAGTGTCATTTCTTGAGATCCATTCCTGCTGCAATGGGGATCAAAACTACTGTGAATATTCATGGCAAGTCTTTGCATGGACGTATACTTTAATTTCTCTTGAGTAACACCTAGGAGATCATAGGTGTATACTTAACATTTTAATAAACTGCTAAAGTGTTTTCAAAGTTACTTTGCCATTTTATACTCCCTCTGGGGGATGGGGTATGAGGATTCTATCCACATCTTGGCCAACACTTAGTATGATCATGTAAAAATAAAAACTAGCCATCTAAAGTATATCATTGTGTTTTTAATTTGCAGATACCTGACAATTAATGCTGAGCATCTTTGTGTGTACCAGCTACATATCTTCCTTGGTGAAAAGTCTGTTAAAATGTTTTGCTCACTTTCTAAATTGGGTAGCTTGTTGACTTATTTGACTTTGAGGGTTTTAAATAAAAATAAATAAATAAATAAACAAATAAATACATATTATAATATAAAAATATATACAAATATTGCTCTGGATACAATCTGGTCATCTTTTCATTATTTTAACACTATTTGTTCATTTATTTTTGCACATTCATGTCCAGTTGTTCCACTACCTTTTGTTGAAAACACTATCCTTTCTCACTCAGTTGACTTTGTATCTTTGTCAAAAAACAAACAAATGAGACACCCAGATGTTAGTATATGTGGGCTCTGTCTTGTATTCTATTTATCTGCATGTCTACCATTATGCTAATATTCTCCTTTTTGATTACCATACCTTTGCAATCAGACTTAGAATCAGGTAATATTAGTCTTCCATCTTTGTTCTTTTTCAGTGTTGTTTTGGCTATTTAAGTTCCTTGCATTTCTTTATGCTTTTTTTAAGTTTATTTATTTATTTTAAGGGAGAGTGAAAGCAAGCAGGGGAGGGGCAGAGACAGAGGGGGAGAATCACAAGCAGGCTCCACGCTGTCAGCACAGAGTTGGACGTGGGGTTCAATCCTAGGAACTGTGAGATCATGGTCTGAGCAGAGATTGAGTTGGACAGACACTTAACTGACTGAGCCACCCAGGAGCACCTCCTTATGCTTTTTAGAATCAGTTTGTCACTTTTATATAAAAGTCTGCTGAATTTTTAATTTTCATTTCATTTAGTCTCTAGATCAATTTTGGGAAAAATAAAAATTTAACAATATTTAGTCTTACAATCCTTGAAAATGTTCTCTCTCTCATTTACTTAGTGTATCCTTAATTGTTCCCACAATATTTTGTACTTCTAAGTATGCAGGTCTTGCATATATTTTGTCAAATTTATTTCTAATATTGTGTATTTTGAATCTTTTTTTCTTTTAATAGCACTACTTTCTAGTTTCAATTTGCAACTGTTTATTGCTAGTATATTGAAATATAAGTAAATTTTGTATATTGATCTTGCATTATGCAACTTTGCTAAAGTATTATTACTTGTGGTAGCTTTTTTTTACATTGCCTCAGGTTTTCTACATAGATGATGACCTTGCATGCAAATGAAATAATTTTACCTTTTCCTTTCCAATGTGAATGGCTACTATTTCCTTTTCTGCCTGACTGCATTGTCTAGGACCTCCCGTACTATTCTGAACAGAAGTGGTAAGAGTGGACATTTTCATTTTAGTTCTGATTTTAGGTGAATATCATCTAATCTTGTACCATCAAATAGGATGTTAGTTGTAGGTTTATTTTTTTTTAATTTTTTAATGTTTATTTATTTTTGAGGGGGAGAGAGACAGAGTGTGAGTGAGGGAGGGGTAGAGAGAGAGGGAGACACAGAATCCGAAGGGGTTCCAGGCTCTAAGCTGTCAGCACAGAGCCTGATGTGGGGCTCAAACTCACAAACCATGAGATCATAACCTGAGCCAAAGTTGGATGCTTAACTGACTGAGCCACCCAGGTGACCCAGTTGTAGGTTTTTCTAGAAGTCATTAACTAGATAGTTCCCTTCTATTCTTACATTGCTGAGAGGTTGCTTTTTAATTTTTTTAATTTTTTTTAATTTTTAAAAAAATTTTTTTTACCAGTAATTGATGCTGGATTCTGTCAAATTAGTTTTTCTTATGCTTTGAGATGGTTTTTTATTTTTTCTTTCATTTTCAGTTACTTAACACAGTAAATTACAATGATTGATTTTCAAATATTAAACCAGTCTTGCATCTCTAAAGTAAACACCATTTGTTCATGATACAATATCCTGCTTATATAAAGTATGGTTGGATTAAACTTTCTAGAATTTTTTTAAAGGATTTTTGAATTTATGTTCATGGGGGAGGGTGGTTCATGGTGTCCTTTTCTTATGAAGTCTTAGTATGCTTTGGCTTTGGTATCAGGGTAAGGTTGGCTCCATAAAATGAGTTGGAATATATCCCCTTCTTTTAAATATTGTGGAAGAGTTTATATGGTATTTTTTTCATTAAATGTTTGGTACAATTCAAAATTGAACCTTCAGAGCCTAGAGTTTTCTTTGTGTAAGGCACTTAATTGCATATTCAACTTCTTTTATAGATTTTGGAATATTTATGTTATCTAGTTTTTCCATGAATGGACGTAGTAATTTGTGCTTTACAAAGTGTCCATTTCACCTAAGTTTTCAAATTTATTGGCATAAAGTTGTTCATAGGATTTCCTATTGACTTTTTAAATACCTATAGCAATATGTAGCATTTTCATATACTTCATGTTTGATATTGATAATTTATTTTCTTTTTTCTAATCAGTCAGATCAGTTTTATTGATGTAAAAAAAAACAGCTTTTGCTTTCCTTGATTTTCTCTTTTTTTCTCTCTTCTCTCACTGATTTCCACTCTGATCTTATTTCCTTTCTCCTACTTAATTTGCATTTGATTTGCTCTTGTTTTTGTAGTATTTTTTTTAAGAATGAAAGCTAAAGTCATTTATTTGAGATATATCTTTTCTAATATAGGCATTCAATGCTTTCAGTTCTCACTACTATTTTAGTGACATCCCATACGTTTTGATATGTTCTATTTTTATTTTCACTAGGTATGCAATGCCCCCTAATCTGTTTTGATTTCTTCTTTGATCCATCTATTACATAAATGTGTATTATTTAGTTTCCAAATATTTGAGGATTTTCTAGAGATCCTCCAGTTACTTATTTATAATTTAATTCTATTGTGCTTAGAGAAAATATTTTGTATGACTTAAAGTACTTTAATATATTGAAGTTTGTTTTATGGCCCTGAATGTGGTCTACTTGATAAATGCTCTCTGTGCTTGTGAAAAGAATGTGAATTCTGCTTTTGTTTAGTGGAGTGTTTTGTGAATAATTAGGTTAAGTTAAATGGTAGTGCAATTCAAACTTTCTATATTCTCACTGATTTTCTCTCTACTTGTTCCATCAATTATTGAGATACAGGACAAAATCTCTGACTGTAATTGTGAATGTATCCATTTCACCTTGCCTTTGCATCAGTTTTTGCTTTATGTATTTTGAAGCTCAGTCTTTAGGTGCATAAATATTTACAACTGTCTATCCTCTTAATGAGTTCACTTCTTTATCCTTACGTAATGATTTTCTTATCCTTGGTAATACACTTTGATCTGTAATTTATTTTGTCAGATATTAATATAGTCACTCCTACATTCTTTTAATTATTGTTAGCATGCTGTATCTTTTCCCATTTTCACTTTTAACCTATGTGTGCCTTTATCTATGAATTATGTTCCTTGTCTACAGTATGTAGTTGGCTTTTGTTTTGTCATCCAACTTGAAAGTATTTTTCTTTTTAATTTAGAACATTAACTTAGAACACTTACATAAAATGAAGTTATAAATATTGTTTAGGTTTAAATCTATTATAATACTGTTTGTTTTCTATTTGTCTCATATGTTCTTTCTTCCCCTTTCTTTTTTTGGTTGTGTTTTGGAATCATTTTTTTTTAAAATTATTCCATTTTATCTTCTTTTTTTTTTAATTTTAATGTTTATTTATTTTTGAGAGAGAGAAAGAGAGTCAGAGAGAGAGGGAGAGGCAGACACAGAATCCAAAACAGTCTCTAGGCTCTGAGCTGTCAGCACAGAGCCCGACGTGGGATTCGAACCCACAGACCATGAGATCACAACCTGAGCCAAAGTCAGACACGTAACCAACTGAGCCACCCATGTGCCCCAGATTTTATCTTCTTTTTAAGCTTCTTAGCTATAACTCTGTTATTCTATTGATTACTTTAGTGTTTATAGTGTATCTCTTTAATTTAGCAGTCTATCATCAAGTGATATTTTACTGTGACACATATAATAAACCTGCAATAATATACTTCCATTTCTTCCCTACTGAATTTTGTGCTATTTTCCATACATTTTACCTTTACATATATTTTAAACCCCATAACATATTGCTATCGTTGTTGTTTAAAGTCAAGAATCTCTTAGAGATTAATTTTATTTTTTAAATTATTTTGTTTTTTTAAAGAATTTTTTTTTAAAAGATTATTTATTTTGAGAGAGAGCACAAGCAGGATATGGGCAGAAAGAGAGGGGAGAGAGAGAATCCCGAGCAGACTCCGCACTGTCAGCCCAGAGCCCAATATGGGACTCAAACTCACAAACCATGAGACCATGACCTGAGCCGAAATCAAGAGTTGGACACTTAACTGACTAAGCCACCCAGGCATCCCAAATTTTAAAATCACATATTTTTCCAAGTAAGTACCTTTCCCACTTTCATCATTCCTTCCATAGATCCATATTTCCCTCTGGTATCAGTACCTTCTACCTGAAGGATTTACTTTAATATTTCTTGTTGAGAGTATCTAATGCTGATGAAACTCTGAGCTTCTTTATGTCTGAAAAATCTTAATTTGACTTTCAATTTTGAAAATTACTTTTGCTGGGTATAGAATTAGAGTCAACAGTGTTAATAACTATCAATGTCCTCATGTGTTGATTCTAACATCTATGTCATGTTAGGGTAGGTTTGACAGATTGTTTTTTCTCTTCATATGAGTCATATTTTCTTGCCTTTGCACACTTAGAAATTTTCTATTGAATGTCAGATATTGTGAATTTTTTTTTTATCATTTTGAATATTTTGAATCTCTGTAAACATTCCTGAGCATTATCTGAAATGCACTTATGTTCCTTGGAACTTGTTTCATTCTTCGGATCTTACTTTTCAGATTTCTTAGGTAGACCAGTGTTTAGTCTAGGGTTAATTATCCCCACTGCTAAAGGCAAGATACATTGGGTAGTTCACTCCTGTGACTCAGGAGGTTTTCTATGGGGACAGCACTGTCCCCGGTCCTGTGTGAGTGCCAGGCACTATTCCCTCCATTTTTTTGGATTTTTTCCCCCTGACTTGAACAGTTTACTCACACATATGCACTGATTGTGCTAAGTTGAATAGTCCAGAGCAATCCGTCACAGATCTCTGTAGTTCTCTGTGCAGTGCTTTCATTTTGGTACTCTGTCCTGCAAACTATAGCTCTATTAATCTCTCCAGACTTTCAACTCTGTCTCTTCAGCTGAGGATGTGTCCATTAGGTTACATCTCATTTCTTTGCAGAGCCAAGGCCAGGAAACTCTCAGGATAGTAGCCGGGGCAATCACAGAGATTCCTTTATTAGTTTCCCATATCTTAGGATTATGAATTTTTGTTGCCTGATACTCAGTGTTGTGTCAACCATTTTTTTTCATGTTTCTTTCATGCACATGGGTAAATCTGGTCCTTGTTATGTCATCTTGGCTGGAAGTAGAAATCCTCAGATTTTATAATTTTATTATATTTAAAATATTTGCCTATATTTATATGCCTTTTATATATTTAAAATGCTTAGGTCTTACCATATTTTATTTTCACCCAATCCTCATATGTACAATCCATGATCAGGGCTGTCATGTACAGTTTCTTGCACATGTGCTTCCCAGCACAAAGTGAATACAGTCCATTAAGTTATATAAAATGAAGCTTTGTCTTTCCAGAGGAGAGATCTTTTCCTAATTTGCACTTGGGTACTACCATGAGCAACTAACCAATTCATTCCTCCAAAGTTTCTAAGATTAAAACTCATATTGATTCATAGCTACTTGAAAATAATATCAACATCTAAAAAAAGCCAAATAAGAAAGAAGGAAAAAAGAAAATCATCTACTCAAAATAATATGCTTAACTATTTAAAAAGATCCCTTTTCAATAACATTTGGCTGGTTTGGGTGGGTCAAGTATTAGTCAATTTTTTGTCAACCTACAGGAAAGAAGAACCAGAACTGAATAATCTGGTGTGGTCTGGTTTATCTTTGAGCAGAATCTAAAGGTGTCACCTATTATTTTTTAATATTTTTAATTTATTACATGAAATATTGCCAGGTCTAGATGAAGGAAGGGAAAGAACTTGCATTAAATTATTTTCCCTCCCCTCCCCATCTGTCCATCCGTCCTTCCTTCCTTCCCATCTTTTCTACCTCCTCCAAGCAATGAATGTTTATTGAGCACCTGCTATGTCCCAGTCATTGATATAAGTTATTCACATCAAAACATATTTTAAAAATCTCGCTTGGTGAAGCTGACCTTCAAAAAGGGTCAGAAATATGTAAACAATGTACTCAAAAGCAAGTAAAACTTGTATTATATTTAAATGTGGTAAATACTATATAAATATTAAAGAGCCAGGCAGAGAAAAGAGTTTTAGGAATTCAAGGTAGGCACCAAGGTAGGCTTACCATGGTTCATCTATACAATGGAATACTACATGGCAATGAGAAAGAATGAAATCTGGCCATTTGTAGCAAAGTGGATGGACCTCGAGGGTGTCATGCTCAGCGAAATAAGTCAGGCGGAGAAGGACAGATACCATATGTTCACACTCATAGGTCTAACAGGAGAAACCCAACAGAGGACCATGGGGAGGGGAAGGAGGAAAAAGAGTTAGGGAGAGGGAGGGAGACAAAACACGAGAGACTCTTGAATCCTGAAAACAAACTGAGG